>CM046886.1:9890086-10000895 GCA_025688845.1 Cucumis hystrix
AGTACATTTTGACATTTTTGGCTCTGGTAGGCTTGCATATGAAAATGCCGAAACGTCACACCCAAGCTTTATGACTTAAATGAAAAGCAAATGCCTAAACTAACTATGGTGCTTAAAGATAAGATAAATGGGAGCTAATCGGAGCATATAACCAAAGGTAAACTCACTTTGGAAAAATATGTCCGTGACACACTCCCCCACTTAAACAGTTGACGTCCCCGTCGACTGGCAAAGCTGGAATCCTTCAATCTTCTGCTTCCACGCTTCACGGTCTTGGTACGTCTTCCACATGCTTCTTCCACGAGGAGGCTCTTACACTTCGCCTTGAACTTGTGTATCCTCCCCTCGTGGGTCTTCTACTTTTCCTCACTTCCTTAGTGAGGACTTCTTCTGCCTGTCTCTCGTGCCTTCTCACGAGGTGGTGATCTTCGTGTCTTCATAACCGAGTCAGCTTCAGGTCGCCATTTGACAATGACTCTGTCTCTCACACAAAAATTTAAGGGGCGATATTTATTATCCACCCACTTTTCCCGCCGCTTCGAGGCTTCCTCTCGATCGACCTGAACGATGTCTGGCTTCTGCTTCCACCTCTTGGTATTGTTGCAAACCTGTGGATTCTTGTCAGCATAGGAGGGATCAACAGGGCGCGACAGTATGGAACGTCCGCCACAACCAATCCCAAACTGGTTTCTATTTATTGACGAATTCATTGTAGCATTAACCCAAAATTGGGTCAGCTTCCACAACTGAACCCCATTCTTTTGTTCTGCCCGACTGATCTCAGCCAAACCCACACCAACTTCAGTGACAGAGTTTTTCTGCAAGGATTCCCTTGACGCGTTCCGCATTAGGCCATCCACTTGACGTGCCGGTATACGAATCACCACGTACGGAATCACATGATCCTTTCTCTGACTAAGGGCACCAGCTGCCCAGTTACTCTTTCCTTTCTTTGGTTTTGACTCAAAGTCAAGTTCGAACAGGTCTTTCTGCCTCTTTGCTTGACTCAAGGTCCATTTCGACTGAGTATTAACGCGGTTGCTCACAACGTTATTCGCCTCCCTTCCATGTGTAGGTCCTTGGGAACGCTGTCTCCCATCTTTCAGACTACGTACCGTGGCAAGCGTTCCTTCTCCAAACATCGCATAACTACCTTCTAAGGTGCTTTGTTTCTGACGCTCAGATGCGACAGGGCATCCATTCTGCACTAGGACGCCACCCGACGCATGATTAGACGCCTTAACGTAAGCTTCAACAGGTTGAGTCCCACTCACGGACCCAAAAGTTGGCCCTCTCCTCGGGGCTTGCTTCAGGACACGGTTGTCAGCACACAACCGTCCATTCTCTTCCTTCCGTAAGATGGCTTGACCCTCATACGGAGCTTTTGCAGGTCTAGTGAATCCTGCACTCGACAATCCCTGTGACTGTCTCCGAAGTCCAGTTGACTCTAACTGCGGCATACGACGATTACTGTTCGTAGGCAATTCTGACATGGGCAAACTATCATGTTTCCCATCACAACATTTCTCCACGACACACCTTGTGTCCTCCTGAACACGACCCTCCCTCAGTTGCATGGCCGAGATCATTCTCAGTCCTTTGGGTTGCCGAAGGTCTGTCTGCACAACGGTGGGGGTAGACCCCGTGATCACCAGACATCTAGCTGCAGGCATCATGATCACTTGATGTCCAAGAAGGAATTCCATTCCAAGGACTATGTCAAAGTCATCCATGCCCACAACTACGAAATCAACGAAACCGCTCCATCCTCCCAACTGTATCACCGCTCGTTTCACTACTCCAACGACGGGCAGAGCTGTAGAGTTCACGGCCTTCATTTTTCCCGCATCCTTCTTCCAATGAAGGTTTAGTCGTCTGGCTTCGGCCACCGTTATAAAATTATGAGTTGCACCGGAGTCGACCATAGTGCTCCTTGCACGCTTTCGGTTGATCCAGGTGTCAACATATATTAGGCCCCCTTTCGTGCTTCCCTTTGTCTCCCCCGCTTTCTTCTGGAGGGACGACAAGAGTCTTATGGCTCCCACTCGGACATTTTGAACTTCCTCCATTTGCCCATCTTCCTCCTCTGGTTGACTCAACTTGTCATCTGAGTCCGCAGCCAAAGAGGCCTGAAAGGCATAGAAGGCCGCTTTATCTGGACATTCCCTTGCCCGATGTGGCCCGTTACATATGTAGCAACTGACAGGACGATTCGACGTGTTTGGACTATCACGTCTTTTCCAGGTGTCTCCCGTGTTGGATTGGGAAGGCTTGCGGTCTCTACCGGGACTTCTGTTTTCACTGGCAACCTTGGGAGAATTCGGTCGGCTATTTCTGTCTCTTCCAGGTGAAGAGCTTTGATGACGTCTCGTCTCTTGAGAATCACCAGACAGATCGAACAAACGTTCAGCTATTGCCTAGGCTGACGTGAGGTCTTGAACTTTCTGCTCATACAGCTTAGTCCTTGCCCACTGCTTTAGCCCTTCGACAAAACTGAAGATTTTGTCCTTCTCGGTCATATCCGATATATCCAGCATCAGCCCCGCGAATTGCTTCACATACTCCCGAATGGTTCCAGTGTGTTTTAACTCTCGCAGTTTTCGTCGAGCCAGAATCTCGCCATTCTCAGGGAAAAACTGCGAGCGGAGTTCTCTTCAAACTATCCCAAGTATCTATGGTGCAACGCCCTTCCTGAATGTCCACATACCGGGATCTCCACCACAACTTTGCATCTTCAGATAGACGCATGGTTGCCAATGTCACTTTGGCTTCTTCCGTATTAGTGTTCGTGGCTTTGAAATACTGCTCAATGTCGAAGATAAAGTTTTCCAGTGCCTTTGCATCCCTTGCCCCACAGAAGGGCTTGGGTTCTGGGATCTTTATCTTGCCAACTGTAGTTGCTCCTCCAGCGGGAGCTTGATTTTCCAACGCTCGCATTGTAAGGTTCACCTTCGTGTTCACCTCTGCGATTTCATTTCTAATGACATCCAGGGTGGCTCGAAAATCCTCTGTCATGTCGTTTATCATTTCCATTATGTCCTTCTGAGAGTTATCTAGCTCAATAACTCGTTCTTCCATTTGGGCAGCAGCGCCCGACGAACTGTCCCCACGCTCGTAGGTGACATTTCCAGTTCTCCTGATTTGTGACTCTAACGTGTCAACTCTAGCCAACAAATCTTGTATGGGTAATCCGTCCAGGCGACCGGACACCGCATCAACAGCATCGGCTCTTTTGGAAACTTCCTCAAGCCGCTTCTCAAGAAACCGGATGGAATCAGGAACTTACATCAGGTGGAGCATCTGCTCTTCGATCTCCACCAATCGTTCATCATGGGTCTTACCCACACGTTTCGCAGCCGACATCTTGTGTCTCAACTGTCGCTCAGCCAACTTAGGCTCTGATACCACTTGTCACAATCGTAGCGTTTCAACCTTGAGACGGACGATTGTGCGGCACTTGTTCTAACTCGATGAACAAGTCAGCCGATCAAAATCCGAAAGTTGCGGGTAACGTCGACGTATGTCGTAACCTTCCTTCGCGTTCTTGGGAAATTTTATTTATAAAACGCGGGAAAGAAAGAAATACATTGAAATAGACGTTACAATAAGCATTAAAGACTGTCAGTTGCAAGGAAAAAGGGTTGCTTGCAAAGAGTACAACTAATGCTTGGGCGGGGATTCAACTGGTATGCCTCCCCTATAGTACATTTTGACATTTTTGGCTCTGGTAGGCTTGCATATGAAAATGTTAAAACGTCACACCCAAGCTTTATGACTTAAAATGAAAAGCAAATGCCTAAACTAACTATGGTGCTTAAAGATAAGATAAATGGGAGCTAATCGGAGCATATAATCAAAGGTAAACTCACTTTGGAAAAATATGTCCGTGACACTATGGAGGTGTCAACCTAGTTGAGATGTCTAAGTGCGCCTATCGATCCTCAATCTCTTCATTTGTGTGCTCTTTGTATATCACTCATGTACTTTGAGCATTAATCCCGTTTTATTAATATAATTTGAGACTCGTCTCCTTTTAAAAACAAAACAACAATCCAAGAAAAATCAAGCTGAAGCACAACAAAAGCTGAAGAAAAGCACCCTCTAGTGATCCAATAAAAAATCACTGAAACAAATAGAAATTGAGTTGGAGAAAACAACCAAAATGTTGAAAGGAGAGCACAGAGCTTGTAAGTGTGACGCCAATAATTATCTCTCACTATGCACATATGCAGCTTTTATCTCATAAAAGACTGAGTACGTTCTCCGTGAAATCAATAAGAAAGCACTTGGCAACATATTCTCCTATTTGTAAACTGTAAAGAATACTCAGCTTTATGGTAATCCAGAGCTCCCAAAAGAGTCAAGTTCTTTTTCGGGTATGCAATGGTTCGTTGAATTGTACATGGGTTTTCCAAAGCAAGCTCCACTCAAACTACATATCAGCTTCAGTTTCTCTCTTTGCATGAGGGATTGTGATTCTTTGTAACTTTTAGTTTTTGACTAAAGGTGTTCAAGGCAATGTTGGTAGACACTCTTCTCAATCTTCAACATTCTGTGAGATTTCTTTAATTCCTTGAAGAAAATATCTTACATTTATTGATTGGTACAATTGTTGCAATGAGTCGAACTCCAAAGTTTTATGATCTGATGTGGTGATTGTTGCCTTATTCTCTGAGTTATGGTTTGAATGCAATCAGAGGGTTTTTCATAACTAGGCTATTCCATAGGTTGATCGAAAGGTTGGTCGGTTTGGTTCATCTCATCTTCAGGCCTCATCGTGGTGTTCACTTTATAAAAGCTTCCCAAGATATTCTATTTAGGATATTTGTCTTAATTAGAATATTTTTATGTTTTCCTTATAATCCAATTATGTCTCGACACTATTTTAATTTTCTGTTTTACTTTTTATTCTCATTTCCCTTTGGGTTTCTTGTACTTTTGAACATTGGTCTCTTTACATTCTATCAATGATTTCCTCTTAATATATAGATAAGAGAAAAAATGTAATTTTGAGAATAAGATGTTTAAGAAGAAGATAAGAATTGTATTAGATGTGGAAATGAGAAATATAATATGAAATTTAAATTTTATTTATTTGCTATAAAATCTCATTATATTTTAAACAAATTAATTAGTTGCATAAAGTTAAACTAAATTCATACAATCATACTAAATCTAAACTATTTTTTCTAATTAGAAATCAATAACTATATTAGGTAAACGATATTTTTTAAATAATAATTATAATGGATTTAGGATGTCACTGTCCAATGCTAACGAGGATTTTCTCGTCCCCCTTCTTTTATTGATGCATATTAAAAGCTCCCTGAAGAAATTTTTTTAATAATTTAAAGCATTTTCCCATAGGCCTTTTATATCTGAAGTAGGTATTTTAATTAGAGCATAACGATGCATAATGCGTTCTGAAATCCAAATATACGATTTCATGATAATAAGGAAGCTCACCACTATTTTCTATAAGCTTGGATGTATTCAACCTGCGAGAAGGCATAGAGCTCAATAGCCGTTGATAATCTGGAAGTAAAGACTGGCAGAAAACACATCCACCAATGAAAACAGATCATTCAAGATTTGAAAGCAATCAAATGAGATGTAAAATAAAAAGAAACACAAATTTATACACAAATCCCTCAAAGATTCAAAAGTAGTCTAATGAGATGTAAGGTCAAAAAGCTGGCAATCATTCTAGAATAGTAGGTGGCTAATTTGGAATTGAACTACAATAATTTAAGGGACTTTAACTGAACTTGGCAACCATTATGATGTTTTGGTCCAGTTCGTCAATGTGCATTGCAACTATGCATTCTAGTCCTTGGCCTTTAACTTGCCATTTGGCCCTTTAATAAATAATGCCACACATATTTCACCACTAGACTGAGAACCCATTCAGTTGCACTATGAAAACAGGGGAGAAATCCATGACTTATTTACAAAATGAAGTTTGGGATTTGAAAGAGAGCACCAGCTTCCATGATGTTCAACGAATTTTCTTCTTTTTTTTTTCTTTTTTGTTTTTTCTTTTTTTTTTTTGTAAAGGAAACAGAGCATTTCATGAAAAAGAGAAAGAACCAATTACATCGAGACAAATCAGAACAAAAACAATCCCAAAAGTGAAACCACCAAAAAGAACAAACTGGTACAAGGAGACAAAGAAATAAACCAGAACCAAACTCAGACAATGCAGAGCTTAACAACAGTACAAAACAAATTCAAGACAATTTCAAGAAATTAAGCAAATTGAACTTCAAAGGAGGCAACTTTGGCTGCTGCAAACCGAGAAAATGCCAGACTTCTGAAGTCGAAAGCTCATCCTCCTGAAATAGAGCAACCAATCTCCACCCAAGTTGTCTAAATTCTCAGGTGATTGGTGAGCAAAAACCTCTTCGGGTCATCCAATTCTTCACTACTCACGCTGAAGAGAGAACCAACTTCAGAATCTAAACTCTTTTTTAGGCATGAATAAAGAGGAGAGCAAGGAAAAACTCCTTGAAAATGAACTTTCAGATTTGGGTTGAAAACTTCTTGAAGGAAGGAGGAAGTTGAGCACGCAAACAACGAGCTTCTAAAAGATTCGGGTTGGAATCAGAAAAGGAAGAATGAAGAACTAGCAACTTTTTCTTTTCCTTGTGAAGTGCTTCGGATAAGGCTTAAGCAGCCTTGAAAATTCGGGTAAAAGCTTGCTCTTTTTCCTAAACAATGTTCGAGGAAAGGCTGCAACAAATGAGCATGACTTGTGGATAATGAGGAGGTGAAGACAAAGAGGAAGAAAGCAAAACATCGTTCCGCAGACCAAGAGAGAAGGATTTGTCATTAAAGACATTCGCAATATTGGGTGGTGTTGGGACTGAAGAGATCTTGGACGAGATCCAGGGGATTGGGGAGTCGAAAACAATGGGGCTAGTTGGGGAAAATTTCTAGTCTAGAGAAGTTCCATACCTCCTCCATCCAATGAGTTGCATATGTCACTTAATATGGCCCACACCCATTTTACACGATTTCATTCACCTTTTTCTCTCTCTCAAATTTAATTTACAAATTTTCTCTCTTCATTTACGTGGGTGGCATGTGTCCTTATTAAAATTGTTTTTATATTATGTTTTATATACTAATTTTAATTTATTCAATTTTTCCTCTCTCATATCTAGTCTAACTCTCACATTCCCTTTTATTTTTATTTTCTCACTCCCTTATTTTTAACTCTTAACTCTTCCATATCTCTCCCTAACAAATTTATTATTCATTATGAAAAACTGCTAGAAGGATTCGCTAAGTTGAGTTGATTAAAGATTTCCAATGTAGTCAAACTACACCTAGTTGAGCAAGTTTGGAGGTATGACCCAACAAGCATCCAAAGAGTACAGCCCATGCTAGATTTCAAGAATTTCTTTCTTTTTTATTTTTTTGGAAATGAGACTGTCTCTTTATTATTTCATAATAAAATTAAACTGTCTCTTTATTATTTCATAATAAAATTAAAGTACAAGAGATATATACTAAGAGCACAAATAAAGAGACCTAGGGATCAAGGGATGCACCCGGGCATCTCAACCAGGTTGACACCCCTTAGCGTCCTCATCATGTTCATACAAAACTAATAGAATATAAAATCATATGATAATAAAGAAGTACATAGGAAATTGAAAGTTAAGGTAAGTTCTCTCCTCTCCCTCCTCCCTCCTCCCTCCTCCCTCCTCCCTCCTCCCTCCTCCACCATTCTCCTCAGTTCAGCCAAGCCTCTTCGACCAGCCCCTCAACATGGACATTGCTAGCTGCAAAGTTAATCAATCCCATTATTGTAATTGGAAAGAGAAAGAAGATTTTATCATTAAAGATGTGGAAGCTAAAAATCTATTTCAATCTCCGAAGCTCAACTCCAATGGACTTTGCATACTATTTCGCATTCTGGCAACCCAGAGATGTCGTCGGCCAAAGCACCACCATCTATCTTCTTCTCTAGTGCCAAAGGTGAGTCGTGGATGAGATTCAAGGCCTCGAAAGGGTTTCGTGAGAAAGAGGGACCGTTTTCATGGCTTTGAAATCGTCTACATCAGAAGAGAAGATAGACATGTCAACTTCTTCATCCTCCATAACATGCCCAACTCTTAATTGATCAATTGGGTTTTTGAAGTCTTTAACAACCAACCTTTCTTTGGTGATGCTTAGGGGATCCATAAGCTCGATGTCGCCAAAGGTCAAGAAATTATTTCCCTTGTTGAAATCTGTAATTTCGACAATGGTAGGCATGAAACCACATAAATTTTGTTTGACCTGAATTCGAGCTTCACTGCAGTTCGTGAGGTTGAGTGTTTTTGTGGCTATGTCTTCCAACCCCCCCAAAATAATCTCTTATCCCACTTTTCGAACTTGAGGTGGAAGGACCCCGTCAGCAGCCATCTTCCTGCTTCAATGGTGAAATCCTCAATCGCACTTTAATTACTAATAAGGGCATTTTCATCAAACAGAGAATTCATAATGATGCTTGTTCCAAAATATGTTTCCAGTGTTTTCTGTATCTCCCTCCAATCATAAGATTCCATGATCTAGCTCAATTGTACCTTTGAAACTTACATCCTTCTTTGAGCCTCCACATCTTCTACTTGGAACTTATCATCTTCAAACCAGATACAGTAGTGCGCTTGGAGGACTCGACAGCTTACTACTTCCATTGCTTTTAAGCCTCTGACTGAAGAACTGCTAGAGAAACGGACGGAAAGACAAAACTGGTGGCACTGATCTTATCTTCCGGAGACTAATGTAGAGGAGAGAGGCGGGGAGGGATGGGAGAGAGCGGAGGAGAGAGAAGAAAAGAGAGGACTTACTTCTTTTATGTATTACAAAAAGCAGTTAATTAATAGTTCCTCAATTTTCAAGAATTTCAATACGAGTTATCTGAATCATTATCAGTAGGTATTGAAATCATTAGTAACGATGAGAATCATTACACTTATAAGTTAGTGAAAGATGGGGATAAGAAAGAGTATTATTCTGATCAGACTGTCAACTGTACGTGTAAGAAATTTGACTCTGTGGGTATCTTATGTTTGCACACTTTAAGAGTTTTAAATTTTCATAATATTTTTTTCAATTCCTTCTTGATATATCTTAAGGAGATAGACAAAATATGCAAAAGATAAATTGGGAGAAGCAGTAATGATGGCAAAGTAGTTCATAGAACAACCAAAAGAAACTTTAAGATGAGTCAAGTTAAGCAGAAAGCCATTTGTTTTACTAATAAAGGTGTATTGACAAATGAAACAACTAAAATGGCTAAAGATACTTGCCCAACTAGGTGTAGTTTGACTTCATTTGAAATCTTTAATCAACACAGCTCGACGAATCCTTTCTAGCACTTTTTTATAACAAATAGAGAGGTATGAAAGAGTTGAGAATAAAAAAATAAGGGAGTGAGAATAAAAATAAAAATAAAAGGGAATATGAAGAATTAGGACTAGATATGAGAGAGAGAAAATTGAATAGATTAAAATTAGTATATATGATAATATAAAAACAATTTTAATAAGGACATATTTCATCCATGTAAATGGAGAGAGAAAAGTTGTAAATTAAATATGAGAGAGGGAGAGAGAGAAAACTTGATGAAATTGTGTAAAATGGATGTGAGCCATAATAAGTGACACGTGTCACTCATTGGATGAAGGAGGAATGGAACTCTTCTATACTACGATAGAACTAGAAATTTTCTGGGCTAGTTGTGCCATTGATTGTAAAGGATTGTTGGACTTCCCTTGATGGGCTGACAGCTGGCAACTTTTGAGAAGAACTCTTCACGCCCAAACCAAGAGCAACCCTTGAACCGCAACATAACTTGCTTTAAAGAAAGTAAATCAATTGGATTGGAAAAATCTTTGATAAACAGAGCACCCTTTAACCTTGGTCGGAGGATCCAAAGAGACTAAATCTCCAAAATTCAGGAAAATGTTGCCTCGATGTTCATCTGAAATTTCTATGGTGGCAGGCATAAATCCACATAAAATTCTTTTAACTTAGATTTTTGCTTCAGCTACAATAAGAAGATTCAATGTTTCAGTAGCAATAGATTCTAAACCACCAAAGTACAACCCAATTGCTTCAAATGTTTGCAGGCTCCAATAGTCTAAAAGTAAATTTTTTATTGAAATCCACCCACCATACCCTTTCACCACATTTTGACGACCTTGCCACTTGCTTATTCCATTTTTCAAATTTCAAAATGAAACCAATCCCATTCTTGTCATTTCCTAGGATAAAGAATCTAACTCTTTCAAATCACCTTGATCTAAATGGAATAAAGCACTTTCTGCGAACATGTGATTGATGATAACTTCTGTATCAAAGTATAATTTGAGAGTGTTAGCGATTTCAGGCCATTCATCAAACTCAAACGACCTTGTTACAATCCAAAGATTGTTAAAATCAGTCTTGAAGACTTCGGAGTTCTTCTGAATCCAATAGTTCAACTTGCTCTTTTTTGCGAGTGCCAAAACAGAGGTGCTCCGCTTGCTAGAAGAAGTTACCCTTTTCCTCTGTTTTTTTCTGAAAAGAGAAAAAGTTGTTAACTCCTTCAGTCCTTTGACATCTTCAGCAAGGTTCAAAAGCCTAACGTTTTTAGAACCCCAATTAAGGTCAGATTAGCCTCCCTATTTAAAGCTAGGAAATCTTCTGAGAGGTCCTTCAATCGAATCCAAAGAATTTCTGAGCATTTCACCAAAGGAATGCCATCCTTGAGGAGAGTCTGCCGATGAAATGTGAAAAAAGTATCTACCTCCCGAAGATGGCCAAACTACACATCTCATAATCCATCCCAACGAGTAGAGCAACTTGGATAGTTTCATTACTCCACAACCATCCTTTCCTTCTTTAATGAAAAAACTTGAGATAGGCCTTTTGATTAGGTCTGAAATGCTCTCCACAAACCGAATAAGTTGCAATTTTGAAAGGACTAGTTTTTGTTTTAAAGGACAATCCCATTTATTGATAGACAATAAGACGAAAAAGCTCATAATACAAGAGGATTACAATGAGCAGAAGCGCAAAACATCTTTCACAAAAAAGTTGCCAGATTCTACACATAAGCAGAAATAGGAATTGTTCACTTTGCAGTTTTTTACTTCCATAATCTAAAAGAACTGAAGGTTATGATACAAATGAAGGCAGGCTGAAGGGAGAAAGGAAGAAGAAACGGAGGCGGCAGCTACTGGACAGAGGAGGAAAGGAGAGGAGAGAGCATACTGACCTTTGGAAATGCTAGGAATGTTAACAGGGTATTATTGGGATTTAGGATATTAAGGGTTTGTTCCTTTTACATTTGTTTATGTTCAATGAAATTCGTCAATTGGAAGAATATGTCGTAATCACCTTTAGGTGCATGGGTTCTTCATTGATCAATGAAATGTTTCTTATCAAAAGAACATGAAGAACCAAAGCTTTTCAGCTTTCCCCTTCAGCATGTAGCCTGTGCTTAGAGCGACGAAGAAAACATTGATCATTTATTTATACAGTGCCCTTTTGCTTCAAGTGGTTGAATTTTTTCTTTTGAAGACTTTTCCTTCGTCTTTGTGTTTGCCAAATTCGGTGATTTAGTGGATTTTAAAAACTTCAAATGGATGAAACATTGAATAAAGGAAATGGACATACTTTAATGACAAGAACTCACATTGTGATAATTTTATGGGTTCTTATATTTTTATGCTTTGTATGGGTGTAAATGTATACACCCTTTTACCAATTACCATCTTTCCTCTCTTCTTTTAAATTGAAGATTTTCTTGTAATGCACTTTTTGGTGTTGGGAGTCTATAAACTCTCTCTTTCAATACCTTCATCAATAAAATTCAGTTTCTCTTTCGGAAAAACAAATTCAATATCATAGGTGTAAGAAGCAAACTTTAAACACTCCAGATCCATCACAACTATATGTTCATTAAAATAAGATACTTCTTCCTTAATGTTCCCTCCTAAACATTCTTTCCACCTTAAAGGCCAAGAATCGCAGTGAACAGACATAGAAGAATTGAATAAGAGAAAACATAAGAAAATGTGTTTAAATCAGTATACCATGCAGTTGATTGTGGGAAGTAAAAATCATTGAGAAAAAGAATACGAGAAAAATCAACATCCCATGAGAATTTTTCAAGTAAGAACAGAAACCTTGGGAATGGACGCAGTATTTCGCAGCTCCTCGGTTTTGCCCAACTTCAAACCAGAAAATAGTTCATAGATGAGACAACCTATCAATCACAATGAAGAAATATTGTTGTAAGTTTTCTTGATTTCTAACTAGAGACAACTTTTCATCGATGAAAAGAAACTAATGCTCAATAGCAACAAAACTCCACAAGAAAGAGAAACAAAAAAAAAAAGACAAGAGACGGATGCCGAATTGCTCGCTTTATCAGCCCCCTTGCTCCTTCATGTATTCGTACTTCAGCAGGAAGTCAGAAAGATGAAAAGTTGCAAAAGATCATCACCACCTGCAACAAGATCGATCTGGGGTCCCAAAATTTATGCTACAACAGGGGAAGCTGCTTTGCAAGGAACAGTAATGTCGAACTTCTTATTTAATAACATCTCGTTTACACACCTTCCACGATTCTGTTTTTAGAAGACGTTCAGCATTCCTTACAACAAGAGGATGATGTCTAATGTCAAGATTTACAATGAAAGTTGATTGATATGTCAACCGAACAAGACAAAATCCTATTACTTAGCTGGGCTACTACAAGTCTACAACCCCTTCCACTTCCCATCTCCGATTGTATTCGGGAAGAAATCATAATGGATTTTGTTGAGGGCCTACCTATACCATTTAGGGCTTTCATCAGATAATGGTGGTAGTTGGTAGATTGAACTAGCATGAACATTTCATACCTCTATTCTGCTAAGCAAATAATCGAGATATTTATCAAGGAGGTGGTATGATTTCAAGGGTTAACAAGTCCATTGTTTCATGACGAGATAAAATATTTGTGGGTAATTTTTGGATAGAGCTTTTCACTCTCTAAGATACAATACTTTAACGCAGCACAACTTTTCACCACAAACGGATGGACAACAGAGCAAAGGGGAAGGTGAGGACAATACTGTGGAAAACATCTAATACCACATTTCATATTTGAGTAAACACCATCCACTTAACGTGGTCTACAACCAATATCCACCTCCCTTAATTTCTTCGAGAGAAAAATACCACTAACAACACCTTGGAATAGTAATTGATGCATACAGACAAGGCCTCGGTAACATTGAAGAAGCATCGGGAATGGCTCAAGGTAGAATGAAAAACATTTGTTGATCAAACTAAAAGAGAGTTGGCCTTTTGCAGTCGGAGATGAAGTTTTTCTGAAGCTGAGACCTTATAGCCAAAAAGAGGTGTGAAAATCTATCTCCAAAGTATCATGGTCCTTAAGGGAGAGAAAAAAAAAAGAAAAGAAGGTGATAAAAGAGGATTAGGGCAGTGGTATATAGGTTGGAATTACCTCCTAAGGCCTCGTTTCACAAAGTCTTTCACATCTTGAAGTCGAAGAAGATGATTGGGTCGCATTTGTAGTGCACCTGACCTTTATGAAGACTTTGATCTAAGGGTTACCCCGTGTTGCATGTCATTGGATTGCCAATTAGTAAGGAAGAACGGCTAGTGGACCAAACGACCTGAGAGAAGACCACCTGGGAGTCCACTGACATCATGTACAGTTTCCTACTTTCCATCTTGAGAACAAAGTATGTTCCAAAATTGAGAATATTGTGAGACCTCTAATTATACGGACATGTGAGAGAAGGGCAAAAGAGAAAAATTGGATGAGATAAACAGTTAAGGGCACAACAAATGTTATGTATTTGAGTGGGGACCAACTGAAGGGTTTTGGCGTACTGTTGGTGTGAATATTTTGGAGAAAGTTGAGGCTGAGGAGAGGATTTTTGGCTCCCTCAAATGTGTAGGTATTCTTGCATTTTCTTTTTTCTTCTATTTATTTTTTAAAAAACAAAAATAAAGTTTTTCATTGATGAAATGAAAAGGGCTAATACTAAAAATACAATGAAACATAATAAGCAAGAAAAGGCAAATACAAGAATAAAACCAACAGGATAAGTAATTCCCTCAATGAATAAAAACAATAAAAATTAGCAACCCAACCAGTAGGAGTAAATCAAACTTACCCAAGCCCCAAGAATCAATGGCCCATGCAGGAGACTTTCTAATAGCAGCCCAATCAGACTTCACCAATTCCATCGGTTTATATTGTGATCCAATGAGCCAGGCATATTGCTGAAGAAAATACTCAAATTACCAACACAGAAATCCAAAATTGTAATGCAACAATAGCACTCAAAAGAAAGGAAAGGATGACTATTTTTATCTGCTGCAAGTGCCACAATGAAAGATTTTCTAGGTTAAAATGGTCGGGACTAGTGAGCCTAGAGTTAATTCCCCACTCTAGTTGGTCTAGAAAGAAAGCCTTTTGATATTTGGTCTTTGTTTCGCTTCGAAGTACTCTAGATTGAATTTTTTGTAAACTGTTTTTACATCACCAGTTCGGGAATATCTTACCCTCTTAACTAATCATTGAAATTGTAATCTAGAATTCAGAGAAGTATATATTTTTTTATTATATTGAGTCAAAGGAATGTTACATATTTATATAGAGAATAAACTAAACCCTAGAGATTATGTACAATTACAATAAAGGACATATGATATAAATATCATTATATATATATATCACAACACTCCCCCTCAAGCTGGAGTAAATATGTCGATCATGCCCAGCTTGTTGCACAGATAGCTTATCCTTGCTCCATTTAAAGCTTTAGTTAGAATATCTCCCAATTGTTCTTCGGTCTTCACATATCCTGTGGACACCAACCCATCTTGGATTTTCTCACGAATGAAGTGACAATCCACCTCAATATGTTTAGTTCGTTCATGAAATACTGGATTAGATGCAATATGAAGTGCAGCTTGATTATCACACCATAATTTAGCTGGCACGGTAATACTGAAGCCTATCTCAGATAATAGTTGGTGAATCCATACTATTTCACACACAGATTGTGCCATAGCTCTATATTCTCACTCAGCACTCGAACGAGAAACAACATTTTGTTTCTTACTCTTCCATGATACTAAGTTTCCACCTACAAAGACACAATATCCAGAAGTTAATCTCCTATCCTCACGAGACCCCGCCCAATCAGCATCAGAAAAACATTCAACTCTCGTATGTCCATGATCTTTGTATAAGATCCCACATCCAGGAGCAGCTTTTAGATAACACAAAATCTGCTCTACTGCAGCCCAATGATCCACTGTAGGGGAAGACATGAATTGACTTACAACACTTACAGAATAAGCAATGTCTGGTAGAGTCACTGTTAAGTAGTTCAACTTCCCAACTAATCTCCTATATCTCTCAGGATCTTTACATAATTCTCCTTCTTTAACAAGTTGCTGATTTGGCATCATCGGAGTGCCACTTGGTTTGGCTCCTAATTTTCCTGTCTCAGACAACAAATCAAGTACATATTTTCGTTGAGACAAATAAATACCTTTCTTGCTTCACATCACTTCAATGCCCAAAAAATATTTTAATTGGCCCAAATCTTTCGTATAAAACTGACCCTGAAGAAAAGTTTTGAGAGACGAAATACCCAATGCATCATTTCCAGTAATAACAATATCATCAACATATACAACTAGTAGAACTATACTCTTATTAGATCGGCGATAGAAAACCGAATGATCAGATGTACTCTTTTTCATACCAAAGCATACAAGAGCTTGACTAAACTTACCAAACCACGCACGAAGACTCTGTTTTAAACCATACAGAGATTTTCGAAGGCGACATACTTTATCACTCTCCCCCTGAGCAACAAACCCAGGTGGTTGTTCCATATAAACTTCCTCTTGAAGATCACCGTGAAGAAAAGCATTCTTAATGTCAAGTTGATGCAAAGACCATTTATGGGTAGCAGCCATGGAAAGAAATAGGCGAATGGAAGTTAATTTGGCAACTGGAGAGAATGTATCCGAATAATCAGTTCCATAGATTTGAGCATAACCTTTGGCAACAAGGCAGCCTTCAATCAGCCACTGTTCCATCAGGATTCATCTTGACAGCAAACACCCATTTACAACCAATGGCCTTCTTTCCTGAGGGACGAGATACCAAATCCCAGGTACCATTATCATCTAAAGCAGTCATCTCCTCAATCATTGCATTTTGCCAGCCAGGATGAGATAAACTTCATGAACAGATTAGGAATAGATGTGGACTCAAGAGACGTAATAAAAGCATATGTGGAGGGAGATAACTGGTGATAGGAAATAAAGGAAGAAACGGGGTAAGTACACTTGCGTTTACCTTTGCGAAGAGCAATGGAAAGATCATCACTTGGCCCCGGATCACATGATGAAGGAAGCATTGATGGAGGACATGAGTATGAAGGTTGTGGTGGAGGTCGTCGGGAGTAGACTTGAGAAATCAACGGGCGGGAAGGAGGCACATCAATAGACAAGGATGGTGTGGGAGAGGTAACCTCATTTATAAAAAAATTGTCACCCTACCCCTGACACGAACTCGATGGTGATGAAGTAAATGGTGTATCCTCAAAAAATGCAACATCAGGCGAAACCAATACCTTTTAAGGGTAGGACAATAACAACGATAACCCTTTTAACACGTGAATAACCCAAAAAGATACACTTCAAGGATTTGGGATCTAACTTAGTATGATGAGGACGAACGTCGCGATCAAAACAGACACAACCAAATATCTTAGGAGCAATAGGAAACAAATTCTTGGTAGGAAAAAGAACACGGTAGGGAATCTCACCATTAAGAACAGGGAAGGCATTCTATTAATCAAAAAACAAGTTGTAGAGAAAGCATCCGCCCAAAAGGTTTTTGGAACATGCATTTGAAACGATAAAGCACGGGCAGTTTCAAGTAAATGCCTATATTTTCGTTCTGCAACACCATTTTGAGATAGAGTGTCAGCACAGGAAGACTGATGAATAATGTCATGTTCACACAAGTAAGAGCCAAGAGAATGAGAAAAGTATTCACCCGCATTATCAGTACGAAAAGTTTTGATAGAGACATTAAACTGGTTTTTTATTTCAGTATGAAAGACACAGAAGTGAGATAATAACTCAGAACGATTTTTCATTAAATATAACCAAGTTAGACGAGAATGATCGTCAACAAAAGTAACAAAATAACGAAATCCTGTTTGAGATACAACTGGACACGGACCCTAAATATCAGAATAAACTAACTCAAATGGAGCAATTGCTCGTTTATCGACTCGAGGACTCGAACTAAACGATGAAATTTAGCAAATTGACACGAATCACAATTTAAAGAGGACAAAGACCTAAATTCTGGATAAAGTTATTCAACACAAACAAAGATTGATGACCTAAACGACAATGGACTTCAAAAGGAGAGGGAAGACAGAACACGCCACAGCTTGCGATACTTGATGATCAAAGAGATAAAGGCCTCCCGACTCATATCCTCTACCAATAATCTTCTTCGTCACACGATCCTGAAACAAGCAATAACCAGAAAAGAACATGACAACAATTTAGGTCATAGTAAGTTGACTAGTAGAACTTAAATTAAAGGATAAGTTAGGCAAATGTAACACAGAAAGAGAGAGAAATGATGGGGTAAGGTGAATAGTGCCAGAGCCAAGAACAAAAGATGTGGAACCATCGGCCAATGTAACAGATGGAAAAGGGGCAGGGGACAACGGTCTAGAAAATAGGTGAGAGTTACCTGTCATATGAGCTGTGGCACTAGAGTCTATGACCCATTTGGTAGATGATGTAAGAAGACACTTTGTATTACCTGGGGCAACAGTGGATGCAACCGGAGTAGAGGAAGATGACGCTTGTAATGAATCTTGGTAATTCTGAAACTTAGCAAACTCATCTGCAGAAATAGTAACGGACGCCTCTGGTATATCACATGTGGAGGCTATCTGAGCATGTTGAGATCGTTGACTATTCTTATATAACAATTTCCGACAATCACGTTTCATATGGCCTGGCTTACGACAGTAGTTACAAACAATCTCTACAGAATCTGGTTTTCGATGATCAGTACTATTCCTCTGAGGTGCCCGAGGGTTATTGTTCTTGCTAAAGAGAGCACTACTGGGTTGAGGAATAGACACACCCGTCGGAGAGCTTTCAATGCGAAGGACGTGAGTGAAGGCATCATCTAATGATGGAATCTTAGAGTCAGAGAGAATCTGTGTCTTTGTCATTCCAAATTCAGGTAAGAGTCCATTCAAAAAAATCATGACAGCCATCTTCTCTCGTTGAGCTTGTTGAACTTTAACATCAGGACTAAAAGGTAACAACAAGCCAAGCTCGGCAGTGATCTTCTTAAGCCGCATAAAGTAGCTGGTGACAGACTCAGCTTTCTGTTCCGCACGAAAAAATTGCATACAAAATTCAAACATTCTATGCACTTGCTCTTTACCTGAATATAGAAATTCTAAAAATTCCAGAAGTTCTTTAACCGACTCACAGTGATCAACCAATCCAATTATCTCACTCTCAATTGAGTTTTTTATCTGAAGATATAAACGGGCATCATCACGAAGCCAATCCTTCTTTTGCTTTGCATCTTCTGGGGATCTTCGATCATATGATCATCCATATCAGTACTTCTCAAATAAATAAAATTGTCCGACGCCAATCGTAATAATTAGATCCATTTAACTTATGTTTGTGATCTTAGAGGCTAAGGGAATAACGTTGGAGACTACCAAATTTTTTATGTCGGCCATATTGAAGTCACACTGATTGTAGTCCACATAAACAAAGAGAGAATCAATCCAAACAGCTGCAAAATTGGAAAAGGACCCAAAACTAATAGCGTAACCTTCAGTTTTTTGTCGAACCCGAATGCTATTTGATAGACCCAATGGTACAGACTGACCGGAAACAATGGTTCGAGACAAGCCCAGAAGACGGAGGACAAATCGGACGTCTCACGCGCTCTCACGCGCCAGCGCGTGGGTGAAGACCAAGGAGATTCCGGCGGCGCGTGAAGGTCACGCGCTGTGTTTTCCGGCGATCGGCGAAGACAGACTTGGGCGGACGGAGGTGGGGCTTTTTATGGTATGGGCGGTGTCGACAAACGGTCAGCGGAAGGTAAGCTAAACTTAAACCTAATAGAGGAGGAAGTTAATGGTCATTCAAAACCCTAATGGCTCTAATACCATGTAATCTAAAATTCAAAGAAGTATATATTTTTTTATTATATTGAGTCAAAGGAATGTTACATATTTATATAGAGAATAAACTAAACCCTAGAGATTATGTACAATTACAATAAAGGACATATGATATAAATATTAATTATATATATATATATATCACAACAGTAATTATTATACAGTCTGTACAAAGAATCGTTTTTGGTTACCAATAAGAAAGAAAATCTAAAATAAACCACTTGTGCAAACCAAAATCAGAACAAAGGTTCCGCGACTAGAGATCAACAGTGCAATGCAACACACCTTGCTTGAAATATTCATGCGACATCTAATTTGATGGATAAACCATTCATTATAGATTGACGAGGGTAGTGTCAATTAAACAGAAACACCTTTTTGAGAACCAAACCACATAAAATATCATCTACTATAGCCCTTGACATCCCACAATTAACTTTCAACTTTTGTTTCTTAAATCCAGCTCATAAACATAACATCAGGAACATAATAGAGAAGATAAGGAAATTTCAACGCACAAAACTCAAAACTTCAAGAGATACTATTATTTACCAGCATTTGCCCACTTGTAGCTTCATTGCTCCCATCAAACTCGGATAGCACGTCAAAAGCATGGAGCTTCCAATCCAAGGTTGGAGTGACAACAACACTGGCCAAGCAAACATTACCATGAACCTGTTGTAGATATAGCTAGTTAAACAGCTAAAACTTGAAAGGGAACAAGGGACACTGCAGCAGAGCAAATTCAAACGCAAGGAAGTGATGGTCGACCATCTAATTAGAATCCCGGTGCAAAATATCAAAATACTTACAAGCTTACAGTCATTGTTTAAGAAGCTCACAGCTTTGGCAACCTGGTGCAGACCCCAAGCATAATACTCATCCCTGCCAGAAATGGAAACAATCTGAATGAAGAATGGATTTGTCATGAATGTTTTTACTTAAATTTTCTTTAAAAGAAACAAACTTTCGTTGATTGAATAAAAAATTACAATGAGAGAGACCAGAAAAATACCAATCCAGAATCTAAAAAATACAAGACAACAAAAAACCCAACTAAAGACTACAAGAAAATAATACAACCCAAAAATTCAAACTAAAAATAAGGCTAACCAAAGAACTGGGGAACTCGATCCCTATTTTCTTTAGAAGGGTTCTCTTCAAGGCATAGCTGAACTAATCCATGTGTCCAACACAGATTCCCTCCCACTAGAATAAAATATTTTGTATTCACACACTATGGTAAGTCACAAAGCCTTCTTATATAGGAGAGAGGCTCATTACATAAAAAAAATGAAAGTGAAAATAAAATAAAATAAAATCATATATAATTTTAATCGCAGACCATTTTAGAAGCTCGAAACAAAATCCATTGCCTCTAATGATATCATTTTACATAAAACAATATACTTCTGAATAATGAATACAAAACAGTACACAAAAGAAGATGTTACCGACAGAAAAAATAATGCAAAAACCAAAATTGGAGAAAAGCTTCTGTTTGGATTTTGCTTATACCTTTGGGTACCTTCTAGACCCAATTCCTTGATCTTTTCAGATAATGGCATAACAGGCTCTGTAACAATATAAATAGTAACCTTGGAAGCAGAACCATCAATAGTTTCTGCCTCAGTACTATGAAGAAAGGATAAAATATTTGGATGCCTAACCTGAATAAAGACGCAGATATAGATTAATAATGTCAATGAAGTATCAATATGTCAGACAGATATTCTAGAAAAATCACACAGTAAATTTTATGGAAGAACCCAAAGAAATTATCAATTCTCAGTATAAATGAGGGAAAATGAAATAAAATTTGGAGCATAATGAGGTAAATGAGCAGACAAATGGGAGTAGATTAATGTTTTTTTTAAAAAAGTTTACTTTTAGTCTTTAGCACAAAAGACAAAAATAGCTTGCCATTTCAGGTATAGAATACATAGTTAGTTCAAAAAATGCATTAAAATCCACAAAACTAGAGTTGAAAGGCATAGCAGCAATCAAAATTATGAAAACACACAAATATGCTCATTTATATTTATTGGGCTCCTTTTGTGAAAGGGGGTTTTTTTTCTTTAATTCCCCTTGTATTCATTCATTTGATTTCAATGAAAGTGTGGCTTTTCATAAAAATAAAAAAACCAAAAATAATGATCTCATCTGAATGCATCTGATTCATAACAATAGGCCTTGGCAGCTTACAGTTCGCAGCCGTTTCACACCATTGCGACCTGCAGCCAAGTGTCCATCCTGAGCATTACTTCCTGAAAGAGAAAATATAGAGACTGGAGACCCATCATCCTGAAAATGAAACCATTCTTACATCAACTTCACCAAAAAAGTTAAAATTTCTTAAGAAAAGGGTGAATGCCATAACCTGATCATAGAGATGACATAGAATATACATAAAACAGAAAAGGTGGACATAGAAGCCCAAAATTTTCTGAAATCTACACTTCAATGACAGAAATCCTATATATCTTTTTTAAACGGAAACAAGCCTCTTTATTTAATGATAATGAGACTAAAGCTCAAAGAACAAGAGTATTATACTAAGAGCAAAAGAACTAAGGGAAAATACAAGCTAAGACATAAACAAAGACTAAACTCAGACAACATAAATGAGCTAATCAAAGCCACTCAAAGACAATACTTCAGTAGAAAGCTAAATACAAAGCAATACTTAAACTCTCTCTCAAAATTAGCCCACTCGAATCTAAAATCTTGCACACCCATATCTTCAAGATGAAAGGAGACAGAAATCCTATATGCAATAATCATATTTAGCTGCAAACTGCTCAACAAAGAAAACATCCAAACTACAACACAAACAAGAGTTTTCAATTAAAGAAAAGATTTTTCTAACTATTTGGATATTGCAACTGCAAAATTGATTAAAGTAAAGTGTGATGAAGATGTGTCTGAGGTATCTGATTTTGTTGAAGAGGGCGTTCCCATACGAAACAAGGAAACCTGTTTTGTTTTAGCTCTCCTAAAGAAGCAGATCAGCTTCCCCCCCTAGGGAGTCCTAATTGTCGTTTGGAAATCCCAATTAGCATTCCACAACATGTTGACTTAAAAGGGCAGAAAGAGGTTGCGAACATTGAAAGATCTTCATTTCCTTATTACCCTCTTTCTTTTTTTGAAAAGGAGACAAGTTTTTTAAATTATTGTTAATAAAAGAGCCTTAAGCTCAAAGTACAAGAGTATTATACTAAGAGCAAGAGAAAGGAGAAAATTCAGTCTACCTCTACAACAAAAGCTACAAAACAATTTCCAAATAGAAGAGATCAAGCTAAACAAAACCATATCCGAAGAAATCTAATTACAAAGCATAATGTAAAATCCTCTCATAAAGAACTAAATTTAAACTAAAAACTTTCAACAAGATGCAACCGGCTGCCTTGAAACTGCCTAACCAAATTAATCCATAATTCAGAGGAAGCTCGAAGAAGTCTTCCACTATTCAAAGCAACGTGAAGGATTTACTTGCCACCCATATGAAGGGAAATCCAAGAATGACTAAAGTTGGTCTTACATTGAGGAAAATACATTAAACTGCTGAAGAATCAAATTAGAATAATTCCACAATCAGCAACTATTGATTTTAAATGATCTGGTATTTCACAAGATCGGGGACAAGAACGAGTAGCAAACGGCGACTTTGTGGATCCTGGCTCTTCCTCGCAATGAAATAGGACATTAAAATCGATTTCTAGAGGCTCAAAATGTTTCTAACTTTCAAGTTCGGTTGACCTATCCAAATGCTCCAATTCCTCACTACTAACCTGAAAGGAGAGTCGAAAAAAGGCTCACTCTTCTAGTTGGATTGATTGAGAGGGCTTTTGCTTGGAGAGCCCTTCAGAAATTTTACCTTGGAGTTAGGCAAAGAGAACTCAGAGTACTTAAATTGGGTAAAGTTAGGATGATGAGAAAAAGACTTAGAAGAATGGGCTGGAGTTTGAATTTGGGTGCAACTGACTTCCAATAAATCAGATTAGCCTCTACAAACAGCTTGGAGCTGCTGGAAAAAGCTGAAGAATGAGAATGGGCAGTATTTTTCTCAAGCAAAACAGGTACTTTATCATCTAAAAAATCTGGGCTTTTAAGTACTGTTTTGCCAAAATTTTCTTTGATTTCTTCTTCTGGATAAAATACTTTGGAAATGGCTTAAGGTAATGTGGGAAGATTTTGGAAAATTTCTTTCTTTCCAAATTTCCTCGGGAGCCTTTTGATGAGGAAAAGAGGGAAGAAGAGGAGATTGGAGCTGAAGATGAAAGGTTGAAAAGAGGGGCAGCAGCTGTTGGTTTCTTTTGGAAAATAGCAGCTGAAATAATTCCAGCTTTTAGCTTTTTGTTTATAGGATTGGAGGAAGGAGGATCACCAAACAGAAGGCTGTTGAGAAATTGAAATGATTCCTTATTACCCTCTTTCTTACCACCAGAAAATTTGAGAAAATAAATTAATAATAATAATCGTGTTAAAGTTAGATCATGTTCATGACTGAGAGACTATTTATCGTGTTAAAACATACCTTGGAGGTACCCCGAAAGTGAGTCCACGACCCCCAGGCAGATGGGTATGGATCGCCGATGTTGTAGGGCAGATCTTTGAGCCCAGTCCCAGATCCACCCACCACTCCCTTTAAGAACTTAAACATCTTCGATTATTTATTCTTCCTCCTCCTCCTTCAACAAATAGAAAGAAGAGGGAGCCCTGCCTGATTAGGATGCTGCAGTCCGCTATGTGGGTAAATTTCAATAGCTATTATGGGTCGAAATGCATTCACTGGTCCAACAGCGACAATCAATGTTCATTCAAACCAAACACGAATTTCATTAAAACCTGATTGAAATGTCGAATTCCCTTTCTCCTCCTGCGACAGAATCAATAACCATAATTTCAGCATAAACTAAAGGAAGAGAAAAAAGAAACGATAGAAATGATGATTTAAATCAATTAACCAAAAGCGATTGCCACCACTTTTGTTTGTCTCTGTCCCTGGGTTGAATTTTCACGAAGACTTTCGGAAGAGTTTGTTCCTCGGAGCCTCGAAACTGCTGAAAGAATTGGAAAGGCAGAGGATGGTGATAAAAAGGAAGAAGAAGAACTTGAAAGGAGCGAATCAATCTGACGTCCGTCGTCGGATCCGGTATGGAAGATGGAAAAATGGAGGAGCGGAAGTGAGAGACTTGTCGAACCGGGACCGTTAAACAGAATTTTTTTCTCTTTTTGTATTTTCCTTTTATCTCAAAATGTTTTTTCTTGTTTTGAATACGTGCATTTTGGTTCTAAAATTTTTTAATTACTCATTTTAGTTTTTGAATATTTGACATAGATTTATGGGATAAACAAATTTCTAATGAACTATACTAAATACTATTTCAAAATTTTCTAACATTTTCTGTTTCTACTATTTCGCATTTATTGTTTTTTTAATTCTTACTAGTTTATTATTTTTCTTTTAAATTAAAATAATATACCTACAAACACGTAATATTATAATTCAAATTAAAAAACTACTACACTCAAACTATAAAACATAATACTATAATAACACATTCTTTCTCTCTCATAAATCCTTCTCATTGATAGGCTCTGAAAATAAACGTATTGTTCAAGTATGATTTCTAATTTTGGACGTGACTTGTTAACAAAACATACAATTTTTTAATTAAAAATAAAAAGAAAGAAAATGAAACAATTTCTCAACTCTAAGTTACGAAATGAAATCAAAAGAGAAACTACTTACCAGAAAAGAACTCAGAACATCATCCTTCCACCTCCGGATTCAGAGGGGAGACTACTCCATAGAGAGAGAAAGAAGAGAGAGAAGTAAAATGAGCAACTGAGGCTCTGATACCATTGAGGGTCGGCTGCACTGCTATTTATAATGCAAATCAATAATTGCACCGTGGGGTCCAATTATTAATTCCATTATTGTCTACACAGTGTAACCAACAATAATTACATTAAACTATTCAGAATGGCCGACAGGACAGGACCCCTGTTTGGCGTTTTCTGAAAGTCTTTGTTTGAAATATTTAAAAAGATAAGATTGGTGGGACAAGACTCCCACTTGTTCTTATCGAAAACAGGAAAGCAATAAATAATTACAGCGGAAAACAGTAAAGGAAAGCGGTAACATAGATTGGATATGTCTGCTAATCTTGGATTCTTCCTTCTGAAAACTTGTTGGAGAAGATAATGACGTCACCCAGCTGTCTTCTGATTGGCTTGGACTGTTGACTCTCTCATATCGATCGTATAGGCATCCATTATGCTCTACGGAATACACAGCTCCACAGGTGGTCTTACTTCGGCTACCCCGCCTTGCTGCCACAGAGCGACCATCCGCAAAACACAACTTTTGCCCTGTGAGATATAAGAGTCTTCTCTTGCACAGAGTCAGTCCATTCTCGCTAAACGCGCCGCCTGAGGTCGGTGATTCCTCATCAGAAGTATGTCATCTCCTCGTCAATTACATCGAACATCATGATAATGCAAAATAAGAATAATAAAAAAGCAATGGAAACCAAAATAAAAACGGGTCATGCGGTTCAAGTGGACAGACAATCATTTGATTGAATATTCGTGGTTTTGTGAAATTAAAATTAATTGAATACTTGCGTGTTGAATATTTAATTAATCATTGAATTTGGATTTTTAGTGTTGTTGAATTTGAATTTAATTAAATATTTTATGGTGTTTATTTAATTAAATTAAATATTAAAAATTTGATAATTATATGTATATGATATATAATTGTTATGAAAAAATAAAAAGATAATTATATTTGTTAAAATATAATTATTAAAAAATATATATTTATATTATGAAAAAAGAAAAGAAAAATTTGATGTTATTGTATCTATTGAAAAAAGATAATGATTAAGTAGAGGAAAAAGGAGGATTGAGAGGAAGAACGAGAAGGATTATGAAGGATTAAGGGCGAATATTCTTTTCTCCCCTTAATCCATGTCCCCAAACATGGAAAGGACGGTTCTTTCCTTTCACTCTCCCAAATAGGAACACACTTAGAAGAATAATGAAAGGTCTGATAATTTATTCAAATAGAAGGCAAAGTCAACTTCGTTGAAATATTCATGAGGTAGAGAATATAATTTTTAGAAAACAAACAAAAGTGTTTTTTTTTTTTTTTTTTTTTTTTTTGTAGAGTAGATTTGTTCAATGTGCAATACTTAATATGGTAGAGAAGGGATTGCTTTTTTTTCTTTCTTTAAAACATTAATAAAAATGAATGTTTCAACAACTTTTTTTATTAGTTACAAATAAGTCTTTGATTTAATCATAATATTATTTTTTAAAATATGCATCTATTTATTCTTCTATTTTATTTTATTCGAGAGTTTTTTTTAATAATAATTATTATTATAGCATATTTTTAAATTATCTATTTTCTCTTCTTTGTTTAAAATTAATCATTCCTCTTTTTTTTTTTTTTTTTTTTGTTATATTTTTTCTAGGTGAAAATTGATGACCTATCTATTATGATCTCGAGTATAATTCAAATATCAATATATTGGTAGTATATTAGAAATTGTAAATATATATCACAGTTATAATGGTTTGTTTTTAATTTAATAACATTTTTCTTTTTCTTTTTTCGTTGGTCAGTTTAAAATACTTACATGTGTATCATACAAAGACAACCATAACTATGACTACATGTAACTCTATTTTGACTTTCACTTTTGCAGTACCGTTTTGTGTATGCCTTAAGTGAAACTTTCGTAAACCACATTAGATTACATGACTTGTTGTATTTCGTGAATGGTTTGAAACATTCCTAATTAGATCATTCATTTTAATGCTATTATAATCAAAATTATTGTTATTGAGTATTAAAATTCATCATCTTTACGTTATTGTCATGAAAATCAATAAAGTCAAAAAATTGAATTAGAGGTATAAAATTTGAAAAGAAATCAATTAAAAATCTGATAAAAGATAAATTTAGGAGGTACAATTCTAAAAAAAAACATTAGCTAAACTCATGAATTCAAAACCAGCCGCCTAAACACAGGCATAAAAAATCCAGATTTCCAAATTATGCAATTAAATAACTGTCATTTGTAATTTTCATACATCAGAATCCCATCAAACAAGCATACAACCATTCAATTATCAGACATTTGATTTTGAACATGTGCCAAACGCCCCCTTAGAGACTAAAACGATCCATTTAAAACTTTGACCAAATGCACCAATTTCACAAAACTTGAAGATTAAAAAGATATTTTTCCCTTTTATTTAACATTGGGTACTTTTTAGTTTTTCCTACTAAAAGGATTGGGTATTTTTAAAGGAATATATCTTTGTCTTTAAAAAAAAATTGTCAATTCTTCAAAATGACTTACTATGGACTATTTGGATCGCAATTTTATATTAAGTATAGATATAAGATATGTAGGATTTGAATGTCTTGATTTTAAATGTTTGTATTTGAACGTGAAAGATAATTGATGTTTGAAATGATTTGTAGAAAGTAAAATTAAACAATTATTTAAGTAAATGATGAATTAAATTTAATATAAATTAACCTAATGTGATATTAGGAAAATTGTTTAAAATAAAATTTTTGACAAAATATTTACCGTTCATAAAAAATTATAGTGGAATAAATTTTATCTTTAATGATTTTTTTGTATAAAGTGTACAACGTTTGTTTGTTTTTTTTTTTTTTTTTTGCATTTTTAAAAATCTCATGATATTAAAGATAATGGGTGAAGTAATGGTGCTACTCATTATATAGAAAAATTAACAAAATATTTATACTTAATAAAAAAATCAAATTAACAAAATATTTATATTTCATAAAAAAAATCAAATTAACAAAAATATTTATGCTTCCTAAAAAAAATTAAAGATACTAGTGGAAGTAATGACATTGCTGATTGTAAGAAGAGTGAGATCCCAAATCCATAGCAATGTTTATCTCTTTCCCTTAATCTCCTTTGTTAAAGGAAGTGGCTCGATTTATTTTTAGTTTAATTAAAGAGAAATTGTCAAAAATATAACATTTGACAAAATATTTAGTAGTTTTGTTGTATGAAGTTTTTAGTAGTTTTGTTATATGAAGTGTAAATAGTTTATAAAAAAAAATGTTATTTTTGAAAACCCCTTAATTAAAATTAATTAATTAATATTAATAATTAATTAAAATGGAACTTTTAAAAAACATAACAAAGCGGCAACATATTTAGCTATATAACAATTGTCTAGAGGCCCACGAAAAATACAAAAGAATGTCTGGTAATTAATTATCATTCAGCGCGTAATATATTTAGGAGAATATTGTTTAGATTATCTAAACAATTTTTTTCAAAATTCTTTGTACATAATCGTTTAAATTGGGGGCACGATCCTTAGATTTAATCGTTTAAATTTGGGTATATCAAATCTAAACGAATTTTTTCCATATTTTTTTGTATGCGATCGTTTATATTTAAAACACAATGTTTAGATTTGATCGTAAGCTATTTTTTGGTACACGATTGTTTATATTTGACAATCAAATATCCAATCAATTTTTTTTTCACGATACAGTTTGAAAAAATAAAATAAAAAATTACTAAAAATGTGGAGAAGAAAGAAGATGGAAAGGAAGGGAAACATAAATATTTTTAAAAATTGAGAAGAGGAGAAAAATGATGATAAAAAAAAAAACGCACAAGAGAAAGAGGAAGAAAGACAACAATGAAAAGAATGACAAACCTTGAATATTTTAAAAAATTATTAGTTTCGTGGGTTTTTTTATTTTGTTACAGGCACTGTAAATATTTTGTCGATTTTTTGTATTTATGAAAATTAACCTTAATTTTATTTAATTAAACTAATCAAATTAAAACTATAGGTTATATAAGAGATATTCATTTAAATATGATTTAATTGAAATATTAATTTATTTATTTTAAATTAACTAATTTGGTATTAGAGTGATACATTCTTCGGGAAAGCATAAATAAATTCGGGTTGAGTGAGCTAAAAGTTGAGTATTTGTGGGAAGATTTGGAACAACGATGAATTCATAAGTTTTTTATGTAAACCCTGACGTTTTATTGCCACAGCCTGGGGAAATTTTGGATAGAAAGGTTGAAAGCGTTAGGAGCCACTGAATTTAGTGGATCAACTAAACCGGAAGAAACTGAAAAATGGCTACAAACATTGGAGAAGTGCTTTTGCGTTATGCAATGTCGCGCTACACATTATGCAGTGTTCGAAAGAAAGAAGGGTAGATCTAGCTACATTTTTTTCTTTTCAATAAGAGGCTAAAGACTGGTGGTTCTTGGAGGAAAGTAGGCAAGGAATGGTGAATTGGAAATAATTTAAGGGAATATTTAATGGTAAATATTTTTCAGCAGAGTGTATAGAATAAAAGAGAGATGAGTTCCTCTATTTGTAACACAAAAAACTCTCAGTTGCTGAATATGAGAGGAAATTCACAGAATTGGTGAAATACACCTTAATATTAATTGTAGATGAGGGAGAAAGATGTAGGCATTTTGTAAATGACTTGCATAAGGAGACCAGGATACCAATTGTCTCGATTTTGATAAAGAGTGACTATGCACAATTGGTGGACGTAGCCCTACGAGTGAAAAAGTGTTTGGGCTTAAAAAGATCAAGCTCTCACTTAGGCGAGAAATGAGAAGGAGAAAGTCGGAAGAAAAAGAAAGTTGTAATTTTAATATTATAAGGTTGTAATTCCGAAAGTTAAAAGTAATAAAAAATATTTTTTGCGTTATTGTCTTATTGTTTAAATTTCAAGGACGAAATCTCTTAAGAGGAGAAGAATTGTGAGACTCATTTCTAATTTGGGCAAGGAAGTAAAATTTGGCTAAGTATTAAGAAGTTGACATTTGAATAAATCCGCATAAATGATTAAGCGATAAAATCTTTTATGGTTAAAAGTATACGTTTTTTGGGATTAAGTTGGTAGTTCGCGAAAGAAGTTGTGCGATAAGAAGAGAAAAAGTATTCGCGTAAGTTAATAAATAAAAGTTCGTTAGTTCATGTGGAAGGTTTCTTATAGTAAAAATATAACAACGCAATAAAGTTATTCGCTAGAAATGATTAAGTGGTTGAAGTTATTCGCGATTTGGGTTAGACGAAAAGGAAGGTTTGGCGATGAAAATGTCAAATCTGATTTAACGGGGGTTAACTTGTAAGATTAAGGATTTAGACATTGCTAGGTTGAATATTAAATTTACACGTGTGAAGTTTTAAGCAGGAGCTGACAAAGTGAAAATAGTTTATACATGACTAAGTTAGTTAGATGACTTGGGTAACTAAGGAAGGGATGATGAGAGTTTTGTTGAAATGTTGAAGTGTTGCTGATTTAGCTACGCAATAAGATGCTTGCGAGAATAAGAAGAACTTCTTAAATGTTTTATGTTAAAATCTTCTTGTGATTTCTCTTTACTATTTTGAAAAATGATTTCAAACGAGCAAGTGTTTCAAAAAGAGATTTTTATGAAAAATTTATATGTGTTCAAACATGATTTATAATGTTAAAGTTTGATTTGACGAACATTATTTTAATTCTATGAATTGGTTTTCAAACCATTAGTTGATTCATTGAGATAATGATAACTTTTATGTGCACATAAAGAGTCAAGGCCACCATGGGGTGTATGGACTACGGGTGATAAGAAGCTGACTTATGCGTTGAAAGAAGCATATAAAGCTTAGCGATCTGAGCAACAAGGACAAATCTGTATGTTCTCGGATGTTGTTGATATAGTAATCAAACGCGAGCTAATGAGTCCAAGCGTAGAGAACGATTCGGGATCCTCGATGAAAGGAATGACTGTTAACTAATATATATTTATGTTATAAATGTGTTTCTTTTAAGCATAAAGAAATGTTTATGCGAAATGAAATGATTTCAAGTTGTTTATGCGAAATGATGTTTATGAAAAGGCATTGCAAAAGGTTTTCATAAAACCTCGCTAAGTCTTTTAGACTTATCTTTTAAAAATCTATCTTCCAGGATCAGACGTTTATGCCAAGTAGAAAAAAAGGTTGAAGGATTTGTGATGAGGTGATTCAAGGTGTTTGGAAATGGTTAAGTCTTAGTTATTTGGTCAAAGTATTGTAATAGTGTATGAAACGTCTGTCATTAATAAAGTTTTGGTTTGTATTTATTTTGCTTGGCGTTTCTTTGTCTTCTATTGCGTTTTGAGTGTTGTTAGTTTAAAAGGAGTTGATAATAAGATTTTGCGATAAGAAAATTTCAAGGTTGTAACAAACTCTGTATTTTATTCCTGCTACTTCGATGTTATCGCAGTACGATTTGGGATGTGACAAAAAGTGGGTGGTTATCCCACCTAACCCAACTCCCTCCTCTTCATTTAAATTAATCAAATGGGAAACGTGGGAGGTAGAAGTATGATGGGTTTAGTTTTTCTCTTTTTTTTTTTTCTTTTTTTTTTTTGCGTACTCTGGCAAATTCTCTACAAAATTATTCTCTGTAAAACTCAAAATTTTCCTTCAAATTTTGGTTTCCACAAACCAACATTTCATTTATAGAGATTATGAAGTTCTTCAACTGGTTGTGCCCCAATTTGGCATTTGGCAGATATAGAGTCGTCAACGACGTAAGTTTTTTTTTCTTTCCTGTTCTTTATGTTGTTTTAGAAGCGTGCTTAACCTTATAGTAATTTAGAAATTTGTTTATGTTTTATTTTGTCAATGCGTATTTTTAAATCCCAATTAAATTGAGTTAATGTATCTGTTAATTATTCCGTTACATAGAGCTCTCATCCCTTCAGTATACATCCCATAGACTACCACACTATACTAGAGTTTTAATCCAAGTGGAAATTTGTTGTGTTTTATATCCTAAAACCTGTAGATAGTAAATATAATCAATTGATTGTTATTAATAAAATGTTGTTGATTATTTTACCAATTTTGTCTTAATAACCTAAATCTAATAAACTAACGTCCTAAACTGATTTATGAATATTGAACTTTATATAGAGGCATACATTGATCAATGTTCGAGATATAACTTAAAGAGTTTACAATATAAAGATAAGGTTGAGTCCCTTATCTTGGTAACACTATGGATACAACACACTTTGTATTTGATACAAACACAATGATCCAACGCATTCGTGTAGGTGGCATGTGAGTAGAGGTATTTTATGCAATGAGTTTGAGATACACTTGTATTATGTGAGATGTATATAATAAGACCAAAGCTTGAAGAAGAATATTGCTGAAGTGAGTGGAACTAAAGGGTAAGCTATATAGGAGTTACTAAAGAGGAAAATTTGTCAGATAAGTAATTTCCTTGTAATTGCTAAATACTTTATATAGTGAAGTTTCATTTCATTTGATGCACTGCTTTAGACACGAGTGATTTTGCACCGAATTGGCTATCAATTTATGTGTTATTATTTTTCTACTTACTTTCGTAATGACCTTCTTGCATGACATATTGTCAAATGGTATCGTGCCTCTGTTAAATCAACTTACATTTTCATAAAAACCCACGTACATTTTTCCTAGGGGTTTTAACTACTATGACTTAAAATGGTATCAGAGCCTTGTGCTCACTCTTTTCTTCTCTCTCTTTTTCTCCCCCACATGGAGTAATCCTCTCTCTGAATCCGGAGGTGGAAGGATGATGTTCTAAGTTTTATTTCTGGTAATTAGTCTCTCTTATGATTTCATTTCGTATCTAATGAATATTAAGATTGGGCATCTCTCCTCGTCTTAGTTTATTCTGTGGATTGAAATATGAATATTATGAGGGTTTGTTCTTCTAATCTTGATAAAGGAGTGGTGAACCTTCAAGATCTGGACAACTCTTTTAATATTCATACTATAACCATGCGAATATTCAAGGTTTAGAGGGTTGATTGATCGAAAATCTTAATATGATTTATTTATGAAATCTGTTTTCATAAGGAGAAACTAATGCCTTAAAGAATCTATGTTTATCATCTCGAAACTAATGGATTATCTCTCTCTTTCCCTCTCTATGATTTCCAAACTTCTTTCTAAACTTTCTCCTCACTCCCCTGCAATTATAGACACAACTACTTCCCCTTCTTCTTCGCTCTCTTCAAAGAACTCTAGATCTAGCAATGATCTTTCAAAGGCTATCTCCAGCCATAATTCAGCTGAAGCCCATCTGGCTCAAGTTGAAAACCGACTCAAAAATTGGTCTATCCCAAAGATCGATCCAAGCCAGGTATACAAGATCAATACCTTCAATTTCTCTCAGCAAGACATCATCGTAGTTACTGAAGAGAACGTTGCAATGAAAGACGAATTCACTTCAATCAAGCTCCTACCTGAAGAAACCCTCTTCAAAGTCAAGAACAAGTTCAAGTACCTCATCATCGGTTGTGTTCAAGTCGCCTTGAAACCCCTCTTCAGAGAAGGTCTAGATGTGCCAGTCTACCTTGCTCTAAGAGACAAAAGGCATCTCCGATTCACTCCCTCTCTCCTAGGGATTGTTCAGTTAAATCTGGAGCAAGGACCAGTTTATTTCAACTGCAAACCTGGTCTTACTATCTCCCTCCAAGACCGAAACATCATGGATTCCCTAAGCCTTGATGTTCATTCGCAAGGACTTGAACTAAAGGATGGTTCACTTCCTTTCGCCGTCTCATACTGCATCTACTTCAAACTGATGCATACAAACCTTTCTCCTAAAGCCTTAGGTATTTCTCCCAAAGGCTACACCATGCTTATGGAAGTAAACCTGGAAAAGACTTCCATAACCATTCCAAAAACCCTATAGTGGGCTGATCTAACTAAGGATCCCATCTGGAAACTACAAGGAGAAACAGCCCCAGTAAGCAGAACTAACACCGAGGCATCAATCACCGAGTTCCCTGATGGAAACGTCGAAGTTCAATTCAACTCAGGAATCTCTTATCCAAGGATCAGCGAGATCATGAGCAGTCGTCCTAGCACGTCTTCTATTGCAAGGACAGAAACCTCTCTCCCTGATCATCTGAACAGATCAGAGTCAATTCGAGCATCGGTAGATTTCTCTCATACAATCCCTGATGTTCATTATGGAAAAGAAGAAGGATAAATTTCTTCTACCCAGTCCGATATGGAAAGGAGAACTGAACCGGTCTACAATCAGATCAACGTCATCACTGCAGATTCAGACGACGTTGCTCGTTTTCAAGGACACTACAGCAAGTACCTAGACTTATGGCTTGCTCCTCTGGAGGAGACAAGGAAACCTTTTCTCCCTATGCCAATCTTTTGATAGATTGAAGCAAAATGAGCGAACCAGAAATGAAGCGCTCGTCAAACAATTTAGGGCACAAGGTCACATTGCAGTTATTTCCGGGTCAAATGTCTACGTTACCACCATAGGCAAAGAAATAGCTTCTAACTACCCTCCAGAAGAAGAAGCTTACTTCCCTCATCCGGTGGTCCCTGCCATCAAGATGGTCTCTTCTCCTTACAAGACCATCGCTGAAGACAAGGTTCAAAAGGTTGGAGTTCGCGAAATCAAGAACATCCAACATCAACTCAACTACACCAACAAGGTTATTTCTACAGTATCCAAAGCAGTAGAAAGAATAGAGAATCCAGGTCCTCCGATCAAGATCAAGAACCCAGAGATTCCTCAAGTTGACCCCAATCAACCGATCTTCTAGCCCAACAACTTCAACATCGGCAAGCTCAAAGATGATAATTCAGACTATTTGGCTGAAATCAATAAGCGCCTCGCAGCTATCTCCATCAACAAGGAAGCAAAGACCTCGACAAGTAAAGTTGAGACTCAGAAAGGAATCAACGTAATTACTAAGGATTCCTCTCCTCAGGCTTCTAGTTCAAAAATACTTCCTGTAGCTCAATGGGTAGATATGAAGAATCACTACCCTCGACCGTCACCTCCAGATTTGGGATGGGATGACCTTCATCATGAAAAACATACTTACGATGGTATGTCTCTAGTCACTTAGAATGTCGATGGATATTTTGAAGCTCAAATGATGAATACCTTTCAAGAGATGTTGTTAGCAGCCTCAGCCTACAGCGCCAGGAAAATAACTCTTGAAACAACCCAGATTCTAATCTCTGGTTTCACAGGAAACCTAAGGAGCTGGTGGCACAATCAACTGACGGAGCAGGAAAGATATCGCATCCTAACTGCTACAAGAACAGTTGTCAAGACAGAAAACGTCTCCACCCCTATCCAGGTCGAAGAATAGGATATGGTCAACCAATTGGTCTACGCAATGACGAAGCAGTTCATTGGCAGCACCCAAATCCATTTCAATCTTGCAACGGAGTCCCTTCTCGGATTACGATGCCACAAGATGAGTCAATACAAATGGTATAAATATACTTTCTTAGCACGTCTTTATACTCTTACAACTTGCGGAGCAGACATCTGAAATCAGAAATTCGTCGAAGGACAGCCGCATTACATCTCTCAAAATCTCTATCAAACAGTGGCAACTAATTCAGTTACCAAGCAAATTGACTGGTCTGAATTAACCTATGAAGATATCTCAGCCACAGTTCAATCAATATGCATTAATCTCTGTACGGAGAATAAGCATACCACCAAGGTGATCAAGGATTCCGACTACAAGAAAGAGCTGGACACCTTCTGCAAGCAATACGGCCTCGACAAAGGACAGAAGGAAGAAAGGAAGAAAAAGAAAAAATCTTCCTCCAAGCGACTATTTATCAGGAGCAAAGCTAAAGATCCTGAATTTCCTCGAAGGAAGAGGAAATACTACAACAAAGTCAAGAGCAAGCGACATTATGCTTCAAAGACCAACGTCTGATTCAAATGTAATAGGAAAGGTCATTTTGCCAACCGTTGTCCTCTAAAGAATAAAATCAATGCCCTGACTATGGACGAAGAAACCAGACAGTCTCTTCTTTACGCCATCAGATCAGAAGATGATACCTCTTCTCAAACCGAGTCCTCTTCAGATGAAGAAGGTATCAACATTCTCATTGACGAAGGATCTTCAAGCGAAGATGCTTTCCATTCTCAAAGTAACTCAAGCGACGAAGACGGAGCAATCCCCTGCACTGGAAGGTGTGCTAGCAAATGTTCCGGTCATATCAATGTCATCACGAAAGATCAAGAACGACTTTTTGATCTTATCGAGGAGTTACCTGATGCGCCTTCTAAGCAAACCTGCCTCCTCAAGCTAAGGCAGAGTATTGAGGAACAAAGCTCCAGAAGACAATTCAAAGTCCAATCATCTACTCGTTTCAAGACATCCTGAATCGAATCAAAGGCGAGACAAATAAGCCAATTCAAATTGAAGACCTTAACCATGAAGTAAAGGTTATAAAATTGGAAGTTGCAGACAATAGGCAACGTCTCACCCTTCTCGAAGAAGCCTTCCAAGCGTTTCGAGAAGTCTCAAACCTAAAGGAAGTTCCGGGAACCTCCTCTTCCAATCCTGAAAGACAAATATCAGGAAAGGCGCTGATGATTGAAGAATCAGTTGAAGCCGGAGTTATCAACTACATCAGCAAATCTCAAAGTCAAAAGTGGATAATGAAGATTGTCTTCAAGGTAAAAGACTTTCTTCTCGAAGCAATTGCCCTCGTAGACTCAGGAGCAGATCAAAATGTCATTCAAGAAGGCCTCATTCCTTCTAAGTATTTTGAAAAAACAAAGGAGTCACTGAGTGGAGTCAATGGCGGTCCGCTCAACATCCAGTTCAAGTTGTCCAAAGTGCACATTTGCAAAGGAAATGTGTGTCTCATCAACACGTTCATTTTGGTTAAGAACCTTAATGAAGGGATCATCCTAGGAACGTCATTTCTAACCCATATATACCCATTCCATGTCTCCGACAAGGGTATAGTTTCATCAAAGTTCGACAAGGAAATTACTTTCGAGTTTATTAATCCAATAACTCCTAAGTACATCAACAACATTGAAGAAGAAATTCATCAGTGCATCAACCGCATCGCTAGGAAGGAAAAGCAGATGGAGTTCCTTCAAGACGAGGTCAAGACCAGCAAGGTGGCTTCCAGATAAACAAGCCATCAGTTCAACTAAAAATCCAAAGCTTCCAACAGAAGCTTGAAAGGGATGTTTGTTCAAGCCTTCAAAATGCGTTTTGGAACAGAAAGAAGCATATGGTGACCCTACCATATGTTGACGAATTCAAGGAGGCCCAAATCCTTACCAAGTCTCGGCCCATTCAGATGAATAGAGATCTGGTCAAAGTCTGCTCTGAAGAAATAGCAGACCTTCTCAACAAAAGACTCATAAGCCCATCCAAAAGCCTGTGGTCTTGCGCGGCCTTTTATGTCAACAAGCAAGCTGAACAAGAACGTGGAGTCCCAAGGCTTGTTATCAATTATAAGCCTCTGAACAAAGCCCTCAAGTGGATTAGGTACCTCATTCCTAATCGTCAGGACTTGCTGAAGCGTATCACTTTAGCAAAGGTATTCTCAAAGTTTGACTTGAAATCAGGATTTTGGCAAATCCAGATTCATCTAGCAGACCGTTACAAGACGGCCTTCAATGTTCCATTTGGTCAATACGAATGGAATGTCATGCCTTTCGGATTGAAAAATGCACCATCCGAATTTCAAAGGATTATGAACGAAATTTTTAACCAGTATCAAGAATTCACAATCGTCTACATCGACAATGTCTTGGTATTTTCAAGTTCAGTAGATCAACATTTCAAGCATCTGCAAGTGTTCCTGAATGTTATCAAGTCCAATGGTCTTGTGGTATCCCAACCAAAGATCAAGTTGTTTCAAACGAGGATCAGGTTTCTTGGCTATAACATTAATCAAGGAATCATCAAGCCAATTCAACGATCTCTGGATTTCGTAGACAAATTTCCAGATGTGCTACAAGACAAAATGCAGCTACAACGTTTTTTGGGTTGCGTCAACTATATCGGCGATTTCATCCGGGATCTCCGCTCAATCTGTCTGCCACTCTATGACAGACTGATGAAATCTCCAAAACCGTGGACGGACGAGCATACCCGAGCGGTCCAATCAATCAAGTCTTTGGCCAAAAGCATCCCGTGCTTATCCCTAGTAGATGAACAGGCCAAAGTCATCATTGATACTGATGCCTCCGATATCGGTTATGGCGACATTCTCAAGCAGGAACTTAACGACAAAATCTCTGTTGTCCGTTACCATTTCGGAGTCTGGAATAGTGCACAGAAGAACTATTCCACCGTAAAAAAGGAAGTATTAGCAATAGTACTTTGCGTCCAAAAGTTCCAAGGCAATCTTATCAACAAGGATTTCGTCATCAGGACCGATTCAAAGGCGTCCAAGTTTATCTTTGAGAAAGACGTCAAGAATCTTATCTCCAAGCAGATCTTTGCCAGATGGCAAGCGATCTTATCTTGTTTTGATTTCAGGATCGTGCCAATAAAAGGCAGCGAGAACTCATTAGCTGATTACCTCTCAAGAGAATACCTCTTGAGTAACCCACAATCAGCCTCTCATGCAACCTCCTCCCGGCCGGCGACGACCACCATCGCGACCACCGCAGCAACTGAATAGTTCTCAAAACTATTCTTCTCAATCAGTAGCTTCCTCCTCAGGAACTACTCCTCCTTCTAAGAGAAATCAACCCTTAGGTCAATCATCTGTAAACACTCCAATGAGTGCAAAAAATTACGCCATGGACTTGCAGTTTGAGCAAGTATCCAGACGTCGTCAAGGTTCCTCTCCAAGGACTTTGACCATTCAAACAGACCCTTCTGGTCTTCCCCATTTTCCTTCAACTACGTTGTTACGCTCTTCTGGCATTACAACTCCAAGCAAGCGCGCTGCATCTCCAGCCGCTTCCTCGTCAAGATCTCCAATCCCGAGGAATCCTTCCTCGTTCTCTCAAGTTGTCAAGCCTAAGATTTTCCAGCCTAGACCTCCAATTCAAGGTTATTTCACCAAAACAACAATGGTGGACTTAACCATTGAGATAGAGTTCGACGGACCTTCTGTCCAAGAAGTCTGTAACCAAATATTTCCTCATGGCTTCAACTTTCTGCCAGAGGATCTGTCCAAAACCAGGACCTTCTATGAGTACATTTTAGTTGACTCCAAATTCGCTGAAATTACTCATATTCCAGACAAGAATGATCCTTCCAAGATCATTTACTCCAAGCTTAGAATTTTTCGAGTCCTCACTCCATCCTACTGGAAACAGGGGATGTTTGTAGGTAAGAAATTCTCTCGCCCCTTTAAACCACCATCTTACAATTACCGTGACTACGCAAGAGCATGGTACTTGGTATTTTAGCTTCAACCTTTCAACCACTCTTGGTTTGTGACATTCTGTAAGCAAGCTTACAAATTGCACTTCCCAAATTGGTTTCAAAACTGGTGGATGTACTTTGGACTCTCCGAGGAGATCTTCCCCGTTGAGGTTCAACGTTCATATCATCTTTTCCAACAGAGTATCTACTCGTCTCCCCTTTCGAAGACGTTTAGATTTGCTTTGTATTTCCAAATACCGTGGATCGTTTGCTGGAATTTCCAGTTAGGACCTTCAGGTAACTTCAAGTCCCTGAGCAAATATCTCAGAATCAAATGGTGGGAAAAGTTTAATTTCTCCCATCTTGAGGTCAACAAGATGAAAGATTGGTTCAAAGCCAACGTTCATCTCCAGGACATGACAAGGCAAGAAGATGAGAGCTTCCTCCTTGCGAAGAATGCGGTTATGTCCTCATTAGTCGGAGCAAGATCCCAAGCAGAGTTCAACTCTGTCGTCAACACAGTTGCTATACATCTCCTGGATTCAGAAGACATTCAAGATGAAGCAGCTTCTCCATCATCAGTCAATGATGTCTAAGACGAAGGCATAGACACCTTCGATCCTTACGAAGGATACGACATCAACGACCCATTTCTGGATTCACAACCTATGTGAATTCACTAATTTCAATTGTTTAATTTAATTTTGTTCAAGTGTTTTTAGTTTTTAGTTTTAATTAATGTAAATTAATGTAAATTAATTTGTTTAAATTTCTTGCATTTATTTAGATAAGATCATTGTATTCCGATCTTATCATTGCTTTAACGGTCTGCTAAAATTATGCATTACACTAAATAACATTTGAAAAAGAAGACTCCATGCCGGAGATGGCATACTTATGATGAGAAATCACCGACCTTAGGCAGCGCGGGTAGCGTAGTGGACTGACTCTGAATAAGAGGAGATTCCTATATCTCACAAGGCAGAAATTATGTTTTGCGGATGGGGTGCTCCGTGGCAGCAAGGCAGGGTAGCCGAAGTAAGACCACCTGTGGAGCAGTGTATTCCGAAGAACATGAATGATGCCTATACGATCGATATCACAGGAATCAGCAGTCCAAGCCAATCAGAAGACAACCGGGTGATGTCATTATCTTCTCTAACAAGTTTTCTGAAGGAAGAATCCCAGATTAGCAGACATATCACGCCTATCTTTAATTGCTTTCCTTTATTGCTTTCCGCTGTAAATTTTATTTTGTTTTTGATAAGAATTAGTGGGGCATGTCCCACCAATCTTATCTTTTACTTTAATCATTCAAAGACTTTCAGAAAAAGCCAAGCAAGGGTCATGTCTTGTCGGCCATTCTGAAAAGTTGAATTGTAATTATTGTTGGAAACACTGTGTAGACAATAATCAAATTAATAATTGGACCCCACGGTGCATTTTTTCTAGGGGTTTTAACTACTATGACTTAAATTGGTATATTATATTACAAGATGGACTCGAATTTCCCAAACTTTTCATAAATGTCCTAAATGGGCTAATATTTTACACAAATATAGGGCTAAAATGACCAATTTACCAATCTTTATTATTAATAATATATTAAAAAATAGAAAAAGGAAAAGATGAAAGTGGATCATTATTAAGATTTTCATTTATTAGATATCTTATGTAAATATGGTAAGTGATTAATTCTATTATGGTAATATTATAATCAAAACTACCTCTTAATTATTTTTCTTTCAGTGATTTTTTAAAAAATTATTCTCTCCCGATCTTTCTCTCTGTCCATTCTTTCTTTCGTTTTGTATTTTTTAATATATTCCATGTAATTATAGTATACATTAAATAATACGGTGTATATTTTATGAATGAAATGTTATGATATTAATTTGTTTATGTATTTTATTTAAAATGTTCATATCTTACATAGTAAATAATACGTTATGTTTGAAACATAGTAAATAATTCGTTTTGTATTTTTTAATATATTCCATGTAATTATAGTATATATTGAATAATACGGTGTATATTTTATGAATGAAAGGTTATGATATTAATTTGTTTATGTATTTTATTTAAAATGTTCATATCTTACATAGTAAATAATACGTTATGTTTGAAACAATATTGATTATGTATAAATATTGTTTATGCTTACAATAACATATATGAGAAAAAATTATGATAAATATATGTAATATATGTTATTAATAGATTAGTTATTCTCTAGTATATGTAAAGTTGAGAAAAACAGAATATGTTTGCGATGTAGGGACTTTAAAAATGAATATTTAGGGAATTATATGAAAAAGTGGTTGCATGGGGAAGATATGTTAAATTGGGTTATGAATAGTATATATGAAATAATTACATTGTATATTTTATATATGAAAGGTTATGTTATCATTTTGTTAAATTAGTTTATGTATTTTATTTCAAATAATAAGTTATGTTTGAAACAATGGTGATTATGTATGAATGGTAATATATTAAATATAATAAATTAAGAAACTTTGATTAGTATAGTAGATGAAAGTTTATGGAAAATATATGAAAAAAAACAATTGAATAAAAAAATATGAAACAACGTACTAAAAGTCTAGTAATAAGAAAAAACTATTTCAATAAGAAAAACTTGTATTTTTTTCGGTTAAGGCCAACACGTCCACAATGGCCACATTTAACGCATCACTTGAACTCCATTTTAGAAGAAATTATAATCTTCTTTGGTCGATCAATTGAACATTTTACATTCTGTGGGAAGATGACAACTTCAATTTATGTATTATTAAATATATTCAGTAGTATATATGTAAGAAATCACATAACATAAATGTATTATGCAATAGTATATATGTAATAAATCAAAGAAAATATTGATTGGATAGAGAAAAAAATAAAGAAAATGATACAAAACATGAAAAGAAAAACTAAACTAAGTATGTCTTACTGTATATATACAACTGTATATAATGATGAAATGATTTATGTATGATCAAATATATGAGATAGTATATGTGTAACAAATCACATAAGATATATGTATTATGGAGTAGTATATATGTAATGATTAAAAAAAATACCGTTACATAGTATGTGTATGCAATGGTATATAAATCAAGTGTTAAAATTACAGAACTAAAATAAAATGTGAACGTATTATCCAATATATGCGTGACTCTATATGTAACAAAAAAAAATTACTTCAAAAGATATAACACCATAAGTGTAAAAAATAAAAAATAAATACATAACACATATCCTATAATATGTGTATACCAAACATGACATGAAGATGAATGGAAAAAGAAATAGCAAATTTCTCAAGGAAAAAAACTATATGATAGGAAACATAAATTAAATATTATATGAAAAGAAGAATTAATGAAAAAAGAATAATAACTAATTCAAAATAGCCAAATCGGAAACGAATAAGAAATAACAAGTTTATTTTTTTTATAAGGAAAAAAGAGCAACATGTTGATGATAGAATGAAAAAATAATTTTGGTTTATGATTTAAATTGAAAATAATTATTACCATATAAAGATATATAATTTATACCATATTTAAATCATAAACAAGTAATAATATTACATTAATAAATATAAATATATATATATGATATAATAATTAAGAAAGTTATAATTGATGTCATAAATTAGATGATTGATAATTAAAGAATTTTTTTTTAAGATTTTCGAAAATATTAAAAAATTATTTAAAATTGTCAGATATAATTTATTTTTAAATAACTAAATAAAGGTTAAAATTGTTCAAAAAATACTTGAATTTTATAGTTTAGCTAATACTTCAAAAATGAGGACATTTGTAATTATGGATTTCATTTTTGAGATAACTGTGAGAATGGCCAAATAATAGACTACAATTTACAAAATAGCAAATCCTAAAAAAAATTTGATTATTAGCAAAACCGCCTGATGTATGTATTTTGCCATAATTTTTCAACCGATTTTAGTATTTGGTAGCGTGAAACTCATTTAATTTGTGCAGAGTAAAATCATGGAATATAAAACATAATTACGATTACAGAGTATTTGCATAAGTTTTATAATAATATTAAATAAACATTTATTTTCTGGATTGATCTTATTTAACAAACATATGTTAGATTCATGGCTTCAATTTATAACAAATTATCATATAGGAGGCTTCAAATCAAATGCTTAACAATTTATTTTTACTAAAATATATATAATAATAGATATTTAATTCACACTATTTAATTCACAAATAGTGTGAATTAAATATCTTTCCCTAAAAAGATATTTAATTCACACTATTTTTACTAAATTTTTCATATTTATCATTAATTATTTTCGGATTATATATATTGTAATAAATATTTATTTTATTATTTGATTTTAAAATTTTAGTTAGATGGTCTTCAAAATTTGAATTTAAAATTATATCTTTTCCTAAAATTATACATCTAATATAATAACAACTTCATATTAAGATTGTATGCTCCCTATAATTGTGCATGTAACAATTATTCTATTCCATAAACGGATTGACTATATCAATAATAATAAATTAAAAATCTAATTAAACTAATGATACAAACATTAAATGCATCTAAATTAGTGGAAATAAAATTCTTTTATGGAACTATCATTTAATGAGGTATATTTTATATATATATTATTCTTATTTACTATTATTTCAAAGTTGGTTACAGAAGTTTGATTTAAACCCACCAAAACACTAAAAATGTTATTCAAATGTCAATATCCCAAAAAAAACCATGAGAATAATTTGACTTTTATATGAAACTATTTAATTGTAATAATTACCCTGCATAGATTTTTAATCACGTTTTTATTTTAGGCACAACGCTATTAAGATGAATTCACGGCAGCTTCCGACTTATTGTTCGACTGTATCTTTACTGTTTTCTTTCACATAATTTCGTTACCTTTATCCTCTACCATTGCTTCTTGGAATTCCTTACCTTTATCCTATACTATTGCTTCTTGGAATTCCTTACCTTTATCATCTACCATGTATTCTAATGACAATGCAACGTGTGAGGACTATTTTTTATGGTAGATGGATGGAATCTTCTCGATATATTGACTACCGTGTGGTTGATGTATTCGTTCCATATTCCTATTCATTTCAAGAATTCATACAGGGCATTCAAGGTAGACTTTTTTCACCTTTAGATATTTATGTGTGTCGCATTACTCTTTATTGGGATGGATGCAATACTTCAAACTTTATTCGTTCCATGCTCCTATTCATTTCAAGAATTCATACGTGTATTGGCAATATATTATCCTGTAATATATTGCATACAATAAGCTATAATAATGTAGACGACAATGATATACTTAGAAAAATCCTAAAAAAAAAAAAAAAAAAATACCTCTTATGAATAGCTTGAAATAGTTTCGACTATTGTTGACAATGATTTTTTTGAACTAGTGTATCTAGAAGATTGCAACCTGTCGCTTCTTCGCGTCTATGCTTCCGCCTTTTCCTTCCTCATATTTAAAATTTCTAGAATTTTAATGATTTATAAAATAATAAACATTTAAAAACATAAACAAATATCAAGACAATCCATTTTTTCTTCTTAAAATGGTGCATAGCTGTTATACTTTTGATCTTATGTAAATAAAAAATAAATAAAAAATACAACTTGATTATATATCGTATAATTAAATAATTAAAAACAACATATTTTTAAACATAAATTACTTCTCTTTCGAACCTTCCAAGATTACAGAGCTGACAACAATGGTGATTTATTATAGAGCCGACAACAATGAGGATTTTAAACTATTGAAAAATACAGTCCTAAACATTCCTTGCATTGTGATATTGGAAGAAAAAATTGCGTAAAAAAGAAGAACGAATCTGATTAAAAATGAAGAAGAACGAACAGAGCAACTAACCTACTTGAATGGCGTTATTCGGAGAAGAAGAACGAACAATTCAAACTAAAGTGGCCGAAGTTTGATGTGCTTTGCTGTGCAAAATAATGGTGATATTCGAAAAAGATGAAGAGACTTGGACTAATCGTGCTTTGCCTCGATGTGGTTATGGAGGAATCTGCTAAGAAGGTGAACAAATGCTTTCAAATCGTTTTCAAAATAGATTTAGAGTTTCGAATGAAGAAGGAAGTAACCTGCCGAATTCCAAGGAAGAAAATGATTACCTACAAATATTTAAAATTTGAAGGTATGAGGTGAAAGCTTCACAATAATGACATATTTTCTCATTTTATGTTTTTAGAAAAATGTTTTTTTTTTTGTAACATTTGTTATTTCAATTATAGCGTAATTGGAGTTTATGTTATTGTGGTAAATAATTTGTATTTTCAATTTGACTAGGGACATTTGAGGAATTTTTTTATTTTTTATTTTTATGTTTTGCTATTCTAACGATTTAAAATTATTTTTGTTATTTTATCAAAGTAAAACCTAATTTGTTATTCTTCTTCACAACCCTTTCCTTTTTCTATTCTCATAACTATTCCGACTCCGAATTTATCCCTATTTTTACAAAACGTGGGTCAAAATTTCCCGAAAGCCCGTTGTGGCTAAAAGCCGACGAGGCCCAATACGACGAGCGTATTAACACGATGCGGGGACGAAATGGGTCGAGTTTTGAGCTCGCTTGTAGGTTTAAGGAGGGTTTAACGGCACCCACCCTGATTCTCTTCTCCATTCTCCCACTACTTTGAGTTATTCGTCTTCAAGTTTGTTTGCTCAGTTTCTCACTTTTCGAAACTACTTCGGAGAAACTACATATGTTTACCATCACGTTTTTATCTTTTTCTTATCCATCAACTGCTTTTTGAAGTTTTGAAGAAGAAACTGAGCCTGTGGCCGAACAACAGGAGAAGCTAGCCAAAGATCTGAAGAAAAAAGTCACCAAGCTGATGAAACAACAGAAATTGCATCAAGTAAATTTGATAGTCAAGGAGCACGATGATTTAAAGCCTTGGGGCCAGGAGGTTCATTTGAAGGTTTTTGTTTTTCATGAAGTCCACTGTCTCAATTCTGGTTCGTATTACCTTCCAGCTTGGATGTTGTTTGGTTCTCAGTTGTTGATGGAAACAGCCTATATTCAACCTCCAGTTAATCAGTTAGGAGATGGTCCAATTGATATTCGCCCTGCCTTTGTCCACTATTAAAACCCATTGGTTTGCTAAACCCGACGACAAGGCAGGCTTTCTCCCAATCCTGCTCACGTTTCCATGCTTACCCGTGCTCATCAATGTAAGCCATTACATTGGATATTCGCTTCTCTTAGTTCTGTCATCCTTGCTAGGCCTTCAGTTTCAGTTTCTGCCGCTCGGCTTGAACCGGCAACCGTCACTACCTCTTTCGTTCCGGATCAGAACGACTCAGTTCGGGAAATTCTCACAGGTTTGAATTCCCTTGGGTTTAGAGCCTATGTTGGTGGGTGTAACTTCCGAACTGTTGTTTCTACTTTGAGTGAGACTGTAGTGGATGGTGTTCTTGATCGCTTGAGAACTCTTAAGCCTGATGTTGCTGTGGCTTTTTTCTATTTTTTAATAAACGAGTACGGATTTCGGCATTCTAGATTCTCTCAGTTTGTTGTTTGTCATATTTTAGCGGGTAAAGGACGATTCAAGGAGTTGGATTCCGTTATAAAGAATTTGATCGTGGAGCAAGGTATAGTTCTTGGACTTTCTTTTGTTATGATTTATTGGCTGATGTTAAGGGGAGCTGCTGGGAAAAGCAGAGAAGTCGGGAATTTTTTTTTAATGTCTAGTGTATATATTGGCTGAACTAAGAGATTTAGAACTATCATGAGAATGTGCATACACTAGAGTTAAATTCCTTCTTTTTGTTTAGACCATCCTTATTTTGCATTCACTAATCCATTTTTCTTTTGTTGATATTGGAATTTCTATTTCACGTTGTTTATGTCATTTTCCATATTTACTCTCTGCTAGGGTTGGGTTCTGCGTCTACCTTTTGTGATCTGCTCTTGAACAAATTCAGGAACTGGGATTCAAATGGTGTGGTATGGGATACACTGGCATTTGCGTACTCTAGACATGAAATGATCCACGATGCCCTCTTTGTCATTGCAAAGATGAAGGATCTAAATTTACAAGCTTCGGTTCCAACTTATAACTCTCTATTGCATAACTTGAGGCACACTGATATTATGTGGGATGTATATAATGAGATCAAAGTTAGTGGAGCTCCTCAGAGTGAATGTACTACCTCAATACTTATACACGTCCTATGTGAGCAATCCAAGTTAGAAGATGCGATTTCATTTCTACAGGATAGCAATAAAGTAGTTGGACCTTCTATTGTGTCTATTAATACCATTATGTCAAAGTTTTGCAAAGTGGGACTGATAGATGTTGCGAAGTCATTTTTTTGTTTGATGGTCAAGAATGGACTTCTTCATGATTCCTTCAGTTATAATATTCTTCTTCATGGGTTATGTGTAGCAGGATCCATGGACGAAGCTTTGAGATTCGCAGATGACATGGAAAAGCATGGTGTGGAACCTGATGTAGTAACATACAACACACTTGCCAAAGGATTTCTCCTGCTTGGTTTGATGAGTGGGGCTAGTAAAGTTGTCCAGAAAATGTTGCTGCAAGGTTTAAATCCAAATCTTGTGACATACACAACACTGATTTGTGGACATTTTCAGATGGGAAATATTGAGGAAGCTCTGAAACTGTGGCAAGAAACTCTTTCGAGGGGGTTTAAGTTGAATGTCATTTTCTACAATATGCTACTTAACTGTTTGTGTAAAGTTGGACGTATAGAAGAAGCATTGACATTGTTTGATGAAATGGAAACTCTACGTTTAGAACCTGATTTTATAGTATATTCAATCCTCATTCATGGTCTATGCAAGGAAGGGTTCGTACAAAGGGCTTACCAACTATATGAACAAATGCGCTTGAAGAGAAAATTTCCACACCACTTTGCTCAGCGTGCTTTACTGTTAGGTCTATTTAAGAATGGAAATATATCTGAGGCAAGAAATTATTTTGATACTTGGACTTGCATGGATTTGATGGAGGATGTTGTATTGTATAATATTATGATTGATGGTTACATAAGACTTGATGATATTGCTGAGGCTATGCAGCTATATTACAAAATGATTGAGAGGGGGATCACTCCTAGTGTTGTCACTTTCAACACTCTTATCAATGGATTCTGCAGAAGAGGAGACCTAATGGAGGCTCGAAAGATGTTGGAAGTCATCAGGTTGAAAGGATTGGTACCTAGTGTGGTAACTTATACTACCCTTATGAATGCGTACTGTGAAGTGGGAAACATGCAGGAAATGTTTCATTTTCTTCATGAGATGGAAGCAAACGCTGTTGTTCCATCTCATGTAACTTATACTGTACTAATCAAAGGACTTTGCAGACAAAATAAGATGCATGAATCCCTCCAGTTGCTAGAGTATATGTATGCAAAGGGTCTATTGCCAGATCCAGTCACATATAACACGATTATCCAATGTTTTTGCAAGGGAAAAGAAATTACCAAAGCTCTCCAGCTTTATAATAAGATGTTGCTCCATAATTGTGATCCTACCCAAGTAACTTATAAAGTACTTATTAATGCTCTTTGTAGATTTGGTGACCTGAAGGATGTTGATCGAATGGTAGTTTCTATCGAGGATCGAAATATTACCTTGAAAAAAGTTACTTATATGACACTAATTAAAGCACATTGTGCAAAGGGTCAGGTCTCTAAAGCATTAGGGTACTTCAATCAAATGCTGGCTAAGAGTTTTGTTATTTCCATTAGAGATTACAGTGCTGTCATTAATCGGCTTTGCAAAAGGGGTCTAATTACTGACGCAAAGTACTTCTTTGTTATGATGTTATCTGAAGGCATAACTCCTGATCCTGGAATTTGTAAGACGGTGCTTAATGCTTTCCATCAACAGGGAGATAACAGTTCAGTGTTTGAATTCTTTGCTATGGTGGTTAAATCTGGCTTTATTTCACATTGATCCATTCCTCGATATCGCGGTTGAATATGGCTTTATTTCTCATTGATCCATCTGAAGTGATCGTTTGATCACCTTGAGCTGTTGTACATCCTTTTGCACGAGGTACAATGCTTGAACTAAATCAAAATTCAACTATGGATTTTTCCCCTAGCTTCTAATTTCTATTATTGTGTGTGACCATGGCACATCAAAACTTGACTATTATTTTCAAACTACTACTTTGACTTTCCAGGTTTCACATGGGATTTTCATAGTTCGGAAGCAGTCATTCATTTGTTTTATTGTGAAGAACCTTTTAATTTAAGGTTTTTCTTCTTGCTCTTTATTTGCTAAAACCTTCAAAGAAGTTAACAATCAGTTATACCACTTGCTCGGTTATGTTGCAGGGTGGAGAGGATAAATTTCCCACTATGGAATGTATCAAACTTTATGCCACGAAGGAAAATCATCTTGATGATCCTCATGGGGCTCTCCCAGCTTGGAGGCCACAACAAACGTTCTTATTGAGTTGGTGGTTATGACGATTTGTGCTTTCTAACTATAAGCTGGGCTTGATTTCTTGCACTAGTAAATCGAAGGTAAGGTATATAGCTTCCCACTCATGGAGATATTCTTATGTGCATGCCCCTGGCCAATTGTTGTCAGAGGGGAAGAAATGTCTTAACATATTTCTACATGATTTCATTGCATAGGAATTTTCCAAACTTGAGGGCCATCACTTTAGAACTTGTATTTGTTAAATATGGCGGAGAATTGCTTCAAATCGAAACAAAATTTCGAAATATCAACTAGGGATATTTCGACTGATTGTTTAGGACAAGGAGTGGAGTTGTAAACTTGTAGGGCCCACAATGTAGTGAGTTAATAAGATATACATTTGTATTTTTTTTTTTTGGTGTGGAAACCACAAACTCCTTAGGCCAAACAAGGAGTCCACTCCCCTCAATTCTTTGAACCAAACATTCCCCAAGATATGAAGTGGGTGTTTGGGGCAAATAGTGAGTTATTATAGTCCTACGTTATTATAATAGTTTGATTAGAATAGTTTGTGTGAGTGTAGATTAATTTAGTTTGGGTTATAATAGTATGTGTTTGATGTGTAGACTATTTTAGTTCGATAAGAAAATAGTAAACCCTGTAGCAAATAAAAAAATGATGAATGTTCAATAGTAAAAATTGTAGCAAATAGTAAAGATTGTCCTAAATTGGAAGTTTTGAAATAGTGTTTATTGTAGCCAATTGGAGTTTTAAATAGTGTTTAGTGTAGCCAGAGGTGATTATTATAGTATTAGATAATCTTTGTCCCAAACGGCTCCTTAAAGATAAATCAACGATAATATTTCATTTGTGATAGCTCACGACAATGAAAAACAACTAGTAAGCTATATTTTCCTCTCTCACTTATTTTTATTATTAGTAATTTTTGAGCCACGTCAGTTATCGCATTGATGCCCAGATGCTGTAGCATCTGATTTTCATGTAAATAAAGAAGAAAAAAAAGTTGACAATTTAAGAGAGCAAGAGCAAAATAATTCGTCAAAACTTTATTCTTTTTGAAATGGAGGTTTGTTAACAAAAGAATTGATGTACCATAATGTATTTTTGACTATGTGAATGTTACTTCAATTTTTAATGCCAAACTACTAGTGTATAGTTAATACTATTAGAACATGAATATATTTTGGACTCTGCTATCAGTTCCTCACAATTTATAAGAACATTGAAATCCTTCCGTTGTTAATAGAGAAGATGTTAATAAAACTCTATACATATTTGAATTGAACAAGATTTGGTTATAACACCATTTTGGTTTCACCCCTGGCACACAGACACAATGGGTGTCAATTGACCTAGGATTATTTTGCAGAGTTTTACTTTTATCGATTAAAAGCCAAATAGTGATGTCAAGAATGTCCACGGGGCCGGGGTCGGGGATGCCACTCCCCGTCCCCGCCTCCTATCCCATTTCCTATCCCCACCAATTTTCCCGCGGGAAAATATTTCCCGTTTTTTTTTTAAAGTTTAATCTTTTATTTTCAATAGAATATTATCAGTTTTTTTATTTAAAACAATTAAAATGTCAAATTCTCATTGTTTATAAAAATAAAAATTCAATTATTAGAAGATACATTTAGAAATTCATCCATAAAATTAGTCCATACAAAAAAAATTAAAAATCAATCAATAATTATTCTAACAAAGCCTTCAATTATATCATATTTTTTAAGACAAAATGTTTTTTTTTAAAGAAAAGTTTACAAATCATCCGTCAAGGGATATACTTTTTTAGAAAAGTTCACAACATAGAAATGGAATTAGTAAAAAAAAGAAGAAAGAAATGGAATAGAGAAAAGAAAGAAAGGAAGAATATTGAAATATTTTTTTTCTACTCTTTTACAAATTATTAAATAAGTTAATAAACAAATAAACAAATATTTATATTTAATTATATATGTGTGTATACATATAACTATATTTTTGTTCGGGGTGGGGGATCGAGGTGGGGTCAGGGTCGGGGTCGGGGTTGGGGAATGTATTCCTTGTCTTCGGCCCCGTGTTGCCAACGGGAAAATTTTTTCCCACATTTTAGCATGATTTTATGTACCGATATTGTAAAAATTCTGTAAAATCAATCCGTTTTTCTGTAAGATCGGTCCATCGAAAATCTTCTTTTTTCATGGCTTGCGAAAATAAACGAAAATGAATAACAAAGTCCCTAGGCTTTAAGGTTTCTTAAACCTCCTCTTCACTTAATAAAGGGTCGTGCTCATGCGGGTTCCCATTTCCCATGTATTCGGGGATTTTCTGCCCAGTTCGAGGCGGCCTTGTGTCACGGACATATTTTTCCAAGGTGTGTTTACCTATGGTTATATGCTCTGATTAGCTCCCACTTATCTTATCTTTAAGCACCATACTTAGTTTAGGCATTTGCATTTCATTTTAAGTCATAAAGCTTGGATGTGACGTTTCGGCATTTTCATATGCAAGCCTACTAGAGCTGAAAATGTTCAAAATGTTCAAAATGTACTATAGGGAAGGCAAACCAGTTGAATCTCCGCCCAAGCATTAGTTGTACTCTTTGCAAGCAACCCTTTTTCCTTGCAATTGACAGTCTTTAATGCTTATTGTAACGTCTATTTCAATGTATTTCTTTCTTTCCCGCGTTTTATAAACAAATTTTCCAAGAACGCTAAGGAAGGTTACGACATACGTCGACGTTACCCACAACTTTCGGATTTTGATCGGCTGACTTGTTCGTCGAGTTGGAACTAGTGCCGCACAATCGTCCGTCTCAAGGTTGAAACGCTACGAGTGTGACAAGTGGTATCAGAGCCCAAGTTGGCTGAGCGACAGTTGAGACAGAAAGATGTCGACTGCAAACCGAACGGGTAAGACTCATGAAGAACGATTGGTGGAGATCAAAGAGCGGATGCTCCACCTGATGGAAGTTCCTGATTCCATCCGATTTCTTGAGGAGCGGCTTGAGGAAGTCGCCAAGAAAGCCGATGCCATCGATGCGGTGTCCGGTCGTCTGGACGGATTACCCATACGAGATTTGTAAGCTAGAGTCGATACTCTAGAGTCCCGAGTTATGAGAACTGGAAATGTCACATACGAGCGTGGGGACAGTTCGTCGGGCGCTGTTGCCCAGATGGAAGAACGAGTTATTGAACTAGATAACTCCCAAAAAGATATAATGGAAATGATAAACGACATGACAGAGGATTTTCGAGCCACCCTGGATGTCGTTAGAAATGAAATCACTGAGGTGAACACGAAGGTGAACCTTACAATGCGAGCGTTGGCAAATCAAGCTCAAGCTGGAGGAGCAGTTACGGTTGGCAAGATAAAGATCCCAGAACCCAAGCCCTTCTGTGGGGCAAGAGATGCAAAGGCACTGGAAAACTTTATCTTCGACATTGAGCAGTATTTCAAAGCCACGAACACTAATACGGAAGAAGCCAAAGTGACGTTGGCAACATGCGTCTATCTGAAGATGCAAAGTTGTGGTGGAGGTCCCGATATGTTGACATTCAGGAAGGGCGTTGCACAATAGATACTTGGGACAGCTTAAAGGGAGAACTCCGCTCGCAATTTTTCCCCGAGAATGTTGAAATTTTGGCTCGTCGGAAATTGCGGGAATTAAAACACACTGGAACCAATTCGCGGGGCTGACAGTTCGATGGACCACTCCTCTTCGATTGCCAGTGGTGCAACCTGGCCGACAACTAGGAAGCTATGTTGTAAAGCTCTACTGAATTTGTGTAATTAATGTTGCTGTGTCTTGAACGGTATACAAACTTGAACGATTGTACTTGACTTGTTGCAGATCAGGACTTCCTTCCAAGTGTTGTCTCTACAACGAGAAACTTACAAGGTGTTAGGTACTAGAACAAGATCGAACGATACCAATGTGTTAGGATATTTTCTAACGAGAACAAAATTTGAATTTATTATAATGTAACTATAAGAAATTACAAGATAAACCCAACTCCCAAGTATAAGACACTTGGAACCTCCCTCTTGAATACTTTGATCCAAGCCCTAGATCACTCCACCGAATGCCCTCCTCTGGCTAACATTTCCTCTATTTATAACAAGTTGTAACCACCCTAGTAACCACACTTACACAATAACTACTTGTAACCGCCCTTAGACAATAACTACTAGTAACTTCCTATTTTATCCGATTACCCTTACACCCCCTAACTGACATCTTACTAAATATCTAGTACCTAACACAAGGTATCTAGTATTCTCTTTTCTCTGTTGGTTTGACTTATAAAATTTTAGACCCTGTGTTAAATAAGGGCAACCAGATCAGGCATTATTGGGTGGCTTCAATCTGTTTATTACCATTTTCAGATTTTTGTTGAATACCCCACAAAAATATTGCATGTCTGTGTCGGTCTAGAGATGCTTCAAGTTTATTAACTTGCTTAAGAAGGGTCACTGTAGGCAGTAGTCAAATTGTGTTGCAGGATGTGTTTACCAGATAGTTAATTTTTATTCTTTCTGTAGGTTATGGCTAGACGGCAGAGAACAACATTTCCCTTGATGGTTCTCATATGATGATGACTGTTGTCGCCTGCAAAAGGGTAGGCCTATACTTTGCAGTTTCACTTCATTTTTCTCCTTTTTCTTTCCTAACTGGGTCCTTTTTATCTTAGCGAACGCAGTGAATTCCAATGTTCAATCGTGATCATCTCCTCTTACAATGTTCTATTACAGGAGTCCATGATTCATATTGGACCCATGCATGTGATGTCGACGAAATGAATAGAATACTTAGGAAGAAGTTCGTTGAGCTATATGAGGCTCCTAGCTTTGTGTGTAACAACATTGAAAAGTACATGAGAGATTTCTCATGGGAAGGGGTGGAGGCAGTTCGCGGGTCCCACCTGGTGGTGATTTGGGAGGTGGTGGGATGTTCGGTGAATCATGGGGGTTTAGAGATTGGTAATATTAAAATTTGCAACAGGGCGTTGTTGGCAAAGTGGCTCTGGCGTTTTTCTCTCGAACCTAGTTCTTTATGGCACAAGATTATTGTGAGCAATCATGGCTCCCATCCCTTTGAGTGGACGGCAAAAAGGGTCAAAGGCACATTTCGAAATCCTTGGAAATATATTTTGTTTGAGATTTCTACTTTCTCTTGGTTTATTAGTTGTATTGTGGGGGATGGGACACTTACTTTTGGGAGGATGAGTGGGTGGGGGAGAATTTTCTTTGTTCTTTATTTTCACACCTTGATCATTTATCCTCTTCTAAAGTTTGTATGATCTCGGATCTTTTGGCTGGGTTTGAGAACTCTGTGTCTTTCTCTTTTGGTTCTGTTGTAACTTGACCAATAGGAAGACGATAGAGGTGACCTCTCTAATTTCCTTGCTTGAGGGGTGTTGTTCTAGGGAGGGGAGATAGGGGTTATACTTGTAAATCTTTGTTTATTTTGTTGTTGGATCCCACTCCCTTATGGAGTCGGTTTTTGATGTGGTTTGGAGGAGTATGGTTCCTAAGAAAGTTAGGTCCTTTATATGACAAGTCTTGTTTGGTCGGGTTAACACCTTTGATAGGCTTGTTAGGAGAACTTCGCTTGTTGGGCCTTTTTGTTGCTTGCTTTGTCGGAAGGTGGAGGAAGATCTTGTCATCTCTTTTGGGACGGCCAGTTTGCTCGGGTTGTGTAGAGCTCTTTCTTCCAAGAGTTTGATCTTAAGCTTTGCTGGCATGCGGAGTGTCAAAGCGACCGATCTAGGAGTTCCTCCTCCATTCCTCCTTTAGAGATAAAGGGGGATTTCTTTTGCATGCCGAGGTGTGCGCAGTTATGTGGTACATTAGGGGGGAGAGGAATGATAGAGTGTTTTGGGGTAGGAAGAGGATGCAAGGTGGGATTTGGTCTTTGGTTAGATTTCACATGTCTCTTTGAGCTTTGATTTCAAAGAGTTTTTGTAATTATTCCATTCCATAGGAAACATTTACTTAATTGGTCCTCTTTCTTTTAATAGGTTTGCTTTATTGGACTGGTTTTTTTGTTTGCCCTTGTGTTCATTTTTGCTCAGCGAAAGGTGTTGTTTTCATAAAAAAAGAAAACTCGATTTTATAACTACACTTATGAATCTGATATTATCTGTATTTCAGTAATTGTTCTTCTGCCTTCTTGCCTGTCAATTGATATGTAGCTTTTCTAGAACATCCACACATTTGATTTTCCGCAGGTAATTGATTCAGAAATCAGCCAGTTCGATGGACCACTCCTCTTCAATTGCCAGTGGTGCAACCTTGTCGGCAACTAGGAAGTCATTCTGTAAAGCTCTACCGAATTTGTAAAATTTATGTTTCTGTGTTTTGAACAACTTGGACGGTTATTGTGTTTTCTGTATTTTACTGACGAGCTGTACTTGACTTGTTGCAGACCAGGACTTTCTTGCTAATGTTATCTCTACGACGAGAAACTGACAAGGTGGCTAGTATTCTCTTTTCTCTGTTGGTTTTACTTACAAAATTTTAGACCTGTGTTTAAAAAAGGGCAACCAGATCAGGCATTATTGGGTGGCTTCAATTTGTTTATTACAATTTTCAGATTTTTGTTGAATACCCCACAAAAATATTGCATGCCTGTGTCGTCTAGAGACGCTTCAATTTTATTAATTTGCTTAGGAAGGGCCACTGTAGGCAGTAGTCGAATTGTGGTGCAGGATATGTTTACCAGACAGTCAACTTTTTATTATTTTCTGTAGGTCATGGCTAGACGTCAGAAAACAGCATTTCCCTTGATGGTTCTCATATGATGATGACTGTTGTCGCCTGCAAAAGGGCAGGCCTAAATTTTGCAGCTTCACTTCATTTTTTTCCTTCTTCTTTTCCAACTGGGTCCTTTTATCTTATCGTACTCAGTGAATTCCAATGTTCAATCGTGATCATATCTCCTCTTAGAATGTTCCATTACAGGAGTCCATGATTCATATTGGACCCATGCATGTGATGTCGACAAAATGAATAGAATACTTGGGAGAAGTTCGTTGAGCTATATGAGGCTCCTATTCTGGAGAATGTATCTCTCCCCATGTGTACTTAATCAACTAAATTATCTTGGTTGTTGTCGAGGCAAGCGATTTTCTTCTTTTGATCAACAGAACTATATTCTTGTTGTCTTTTTCTGTACCGGAATTTCTTTCCTTTAAAACTCGGTGGTTTTTCCTTTTACAGTTATTGGAGAACTTCTAAAAGTCTTTCCCCACATTAAAATTTCCTCCCTTACCTGATGGGGGAGACTTCGATCTCAAAGATGTTCTGCAGTCTCCCTATTTCCTCAACTAGTGCAACCTAAGAATGCTTCAGTTGGATGCTCTTCTCATATGTGCTACGTCGATAGCTAATCAGACCTATGAAATGATGGTAATATGGGATTCACTGAAATCAGTCTTTACAGGCAAGTAAAGTTTGCTTCTTGAAGGAGACAAGCGTGACCTGGCGTCAAGAAGGTCGTGGTCAGTGCTGTCTTGATACTTGACCATATACTTCAGATTTTGGTACTCTATACATCTTGGGACTTGGAAGTTTTTTGCTTTTCACTTACTAAATCTTGAAAGACTTGTGATAATAAAGAAAATGTTGCATTTGGGAGGGGGCATTTTTGGTTACTGTGTTTTAAATTATTGATTCATTCACTGTGTCAAGGGATAAAGTATAATATCTACTTCTGTTGGGGTTAAAATATGGAATATTCATTACCACTTTGGCAGATTATCTCATAGTTTTAGGTCATGCTATTTTGATTTTAGTCCTTCACAGATTAGATTGCAAGAAGAATTTGGCCCAAGATCAATGACGTATCAAAAACTTTCAAGCAAAAGTCAAATTGTAGTAGGAATGACCTAGATCTCATCTAGCTAAAAGCTAATCATATTCAAGAGTTACTTTAAGTTGAAATTTAAATATAAACTTACTTTTCAAAAGTAATCTTTTTTTTTCCTTTTAAACAAATCTGTTGCAAATATGGTTCATTTGGGCATGTAGAAATTAAAAATTTAAATCAACTTTTAAAACCTACCAGTGATAGATAGAAGTTGATCCTGTATCATCGTTTGTAACATTCTGCAGGAACTTCTGTTGCTTCTTTGTTTTTCTAATTTAAATAATAAATAAAATTAAAATTTTTCCACCGAGCAATTAGTTTAGTGATATATCTTTGTTAAGTCTTTAAGCGAAATCTTTTTTCTGATAAGCAATTTGACCTAGATCAATAGCTTATTTAGATGGTTGCATTTTCACGACTTAGCATAACTATAACAATTTGGCTTCAAAAACTTTGAAAACTTAAAAGCCCATTGAATAACATACTGTTTATAAAAATCTATCTTGGAAAAATTAGTTTGTTTCAAGGTTTAGAATTCATCAATCATAGATGGAATCGAACCTTTTTCATCGGAACATTATGGCCAAGTATCTAGAAAACTACTATGCTGCTAACCACATACAACCTACAAATAGGAAGATCATGGGAATGAGAGAGATTAAAATGGGTAAATTTGGTCTTAAAAAAGAAGGTTAAATTATTGAAAACATTCCTAAACTTTGTACTATGTTTCAAAATACCACTACATTTTCAGAAGTCACAAATATGTACTTCCAAAAACAATTCAAAAATACTTTTGCATTAATAGTTTGTGTGAGGAAGATAACCTTAAACTTTTAAAATGTTTAGAAAATACATTTAAAAAAGAATGAAAATAGAGACGTAAGAGAGTATTAGTGGTACATTCTTTTTTTTTTTAAAAAAATAATCTTCTTTATAGTTGAATGGTATTTTCTTAGAACTTTTGAATGTTTAAGAGTATTTTTTTTCTTCTAAAAACAATGCTTAAGATCCATCTAAAACTATTTGTAGTAATGATGTTTTGTAACTCTTTAAAAGTTTAATGGTATTTTTGAAACTTTTAAAATTGGGGTATTTTTTGCTTGAAGTACAAAGTTCAAAGACAATTTTTAATATATAAATTGGCTAATGGAAGAAAGTTAGAATTAGTACCTATTGTTATTAAAAGTTAGAATTTACTCTCATATGGTTTGATAACCTCATAAATAATGCATCAGTTTGATAAAATATTGATTGTCCAGAACTACTTTTGAATGCTTTATCAAACCATAAACTCCCATTGTCATGTGCTTAGAGGTAGAGGAAGGTGGATCGGCTTATTAACCAATCTTCCATGTCCTTTCATGAACTTCCATTTTTTCTTTACTGCCTCCACCGCCTCTCTTTTAACGCTTCCACTTTTCTTCTTTTTTGGCGAATCCCCGTTTAAAGTCTCAGTGATAACCTTCTCCAACTCCTTCCATTCACGTACTAAGTTATTATAAGTTGTGTTTGGGATGGAGACTCTTATAATTTGAGTTTTTCATTATTCTTTTTTTATCGACATATATACTGCATATGAAATACACATTTTTCTTTCATTGATTTTTATTACATTTTGTTAATTATGATGTTCATTTAATAAATTTAGCTTCAAACTTGGTTTTTTTTGCCATGCATATACATGGTACATGAAATACACATTTTTCTTCCACTCATTTTATTAAATCTTGTTAATAGTGATTTATGTCTTTGGATTATTGTGTTTGAAATTGGTTTATGCATACATTGCTACAATTTGCCTAAGTAGTTACTTAGGTAAAAAGACAACACAAAATACATTTTCAATCGTTTTTAGGCTAATATGACTTCATTACGATACATAAGCTTGGTAAAAAAGAGTAATATATGAGAAAATAAAAAATAGGTTCGTCAATTTATTCTCAAATTTACAAAAAAGAACTACATATTTTACAAAATCTATCTCTGTCAGACTCATTTTGGTGCATGATTAATTTCAAACCTGACAGACTTCGAAGTAGAGGAAACATGAAAGTTTAAATCTTAGATGTTTGAAATTTCAAATTTACTACTATGATTTAACCTTCAAACTTTACCGAAAGGAAAATCTGTTTTAGTTTCTAAGTTTCAATAATCAACACCAAAGATAAATATAGAGATCATCTAGTTGATTTCAAACAATTATCCATACAAGTTGAGAGACAAAAAGTTCAGTCAACTAAGAAACAAGATCATCTCATTCTCAATTCAAACTCCTTTCCAAGAAAAGTGGGCAAAAAACCGATCTACACAATCAAGATAAAACAATAAAGTGTAATATTTTAGGAATGAGAGGGTATTTACCTCACTGCAGGTATTAGTACCCACCCCAAACATGAAAAAATGATATTAATAATGTTATTTAGAAAACTATTTAGCAAAATACTGTCATTTGAAAACTATTTACTAAAATACTGTCATTTTTTTATCTTTCTTTTGGGGGCTCCACAAGGGTGGTTTAATTTAAATATTGTAAATGAAAAAATATATAGAGATTTATTGTACTTTTAAAAATATTTATTATAATATTATAGTTTTTAATAATTTAAAAGTATTTTGTTTTCTCTCCCCTTTGTCTTGGGTTCAACTCAACACATTGCCTTCTCTCTCCAATTTGGTTATTTTGTAAATTTATAATTATATGAAAATTTATAATTGTATTTTTTAATTATTAAAAGTATGATGTATTTTTTTAATTATTAATAATGACATGTAGTAAAAAAATTAAATGTAAATTAAAATATTTTTTAATAAACAAATTACATTAATTTAAGATATAAAAGAAATATTTAGTTATTTAAATATTATAGTTGGAGATTTATTGTAGTTGGAAAAATATTTAGTTTAATATTGTATATATTTAAATAGGTCGGGTGTTGAAGACCTGACCAATATTTAAAAAAACTAGACGTAACAAATAATAATATCTTCTTCCTCTTCCTCTGATCTCTCTGCTTTTTGAATAATAAAATAATAAAAAATTTCTTTTACCTGAAAATAAATTAAACCAATCCTTCAATTTTCTTTTACCTACATATTTGAGATGGAAAATGAAGAATAAAATAATAAATAGGTTTTAAAAATTTTCAAAATAGGTTTGAAAATTCTTTTTCGATAAAGATTAAAATAATAAATTTGTTAAAAAAAATAATTCTAAATAATATTTTTTTAAAAATTATATTAGGTTGGATTAATATTAAGAAAAAGAAGAGAAGAATCGTCATTAATTTGAGAAAAAAGTATAATTGTTATTCATTTTATAAGTTTCTTTTCAGTTAATATTGATAAAAAAATATAATTGTTATTCATTTTATAAGTTTCTTTTCATTTAATATTGATCTATAATGTTACGATAAGAAAATTATTAATTAGAAGCATATTGTTAGTAGATCTATGATTTCATTTTGATATTAAAATTATGTTAAATGCATGTTAGTAGTAGATCTATGATTTTATTGTTATGATATTAAGTTATAAGAGTTATACTATTAAATCTATCATATTTTGGGCCCGTATATTAAAAAACATATAAATGCTAAAAGGAGATCCTAATATTAAATCAAGTTTGAAAATAAGATATATATAACTATAAAAAAATTTCCTAAAGATGAGACTTTAAAATTGAAGATAAATTAAATCTTTATGCAAAGCATTGAAGCGAGATGTTCGTAAAAATTGTTGATCCTTGATACTTCTTCAAATATGGGCTTTGGGAACGATTTTCCACAACAGCTCCACAACTTAGCATGCAAACAATCATCTACTACCTGGATCATCAACTTACGCAATCAAATTTCGTAATTGTAATTTTTATTATATAAATTGTAAATTTTTTATTATAATAATTTGTTATAAATTTTTATTGTTGCCTTTCTAAGCGGAACCGAAAATGTATTACTCATGATAGCAAAAAATAATAACATAATAATAAAATAAAATTTAAAAATATATAAAAATTTATCTCGAAGCAGATAATACGTCGACATAAGGGTTTTCCCTTGAAGTCCTTTCTATGACATCAGAGAAACCTTTTCTCGACGTTGCATTTTGGGACATCATTATCCATGAGGAGGTGATATCGGGCTTAGCCCATTGCCGACGTAATCTTTACGTCGGCATCAACGATGTTGGGATAATACACGTCTAACGTCGTTCCTTTAGCGCTTTGGCCAAAGTTCTCTCAACGTTCTAACTGATGGGGTTATTTCTGACGTCCAGAGAACTTTTGCCACGTTTTTTTTCCCATTTTTTGACGCACTACTGCGTCAGCAATACCCATTATCCTTGTAATGAAATTATGATTAAAGGGTCTGTCTATCGTCTTCATACATGAATGTCGGTCAACGAGTCGGTCTATCCTTGTAGTGATATTATGATTTAGGGGTCCGAATATTTGTACTATGAAGCACCTGCATAGGTTTCAGATCGACAAGAGTACCGACAAGAACCAGAGAATCAATAGGAGCCAAGACAACACAAGAGTTTAGAGTCAACGGTGACAACTAGCTCACAATCGATAATGTCCAGGTTGTGTGAAGCACGTTTATTTTATTTTATCTTTTAAATAAATGTAATTTGGTTATTAAAAGATATTTTAATTTACATTTAATTTTTTCAATTACGGGTCATTATTAAAAAAATTGTTCATCAATCATACTTTTAATAATTAAAAATATAATTAATTTTTTTTTACAAAATTCGTAATAAATGAATGAAAGATAAAATACAATTGAAATTTCAATATGGTTTGATTTAAAAAACAACAATTTCTAATTATGTAATTATTTAAATTTACATATTTAAATATATAAAAAAAGGCAAGGTCTTGGGTTGGAAACCCGACCTTGAAAAAAGAAAATAAGAGGAAATGAAAAGTATATAGGTGAAGAGAACCTTATTATTTTCTCTCCTAGAGTTGAAACCAAGACATAGGAGAGAGTACAAATCTACAATATTTCAATAAATATTTTTGAACTACCATATTTCTAAATATTTTGTAAACTAACCATATTTATATAAATTTACCCTCCACAAAACTAATAGTCATTTTTGTTCTCTTTCCTCTGGTGGTGGGCTCCATAAAACTACTTTTTTATTTTTTATTTTTTATTTTCTCTTCCTCCTATAATTTCTTAATTTAATTAAAATTTCTTAATTCCATTATTCTTAATATATTTTTTTAATTTAATTAAAATGTGTTTCCAACATTATAATTTAACTTTTTTTTTAATTTAATTAAATTGTAACTTAGTTTTATCCTTGTAGTTTAATTCTTTTAATTTAATTAAAATGTAACTTAGTTTTCGTCATGTAGTTTAATTTTTTTAATTTAATTAAAATGTGACTTAATTTTTGTCTTTGTAGTTTATTTTTAAAATTTAATTAAAATGTTGCTTAGTTTCGAATTTTTTTTATTAATATAATCTTTTGAAAAACTATTGATTAAAATAATGCTATTTCTTTTTTTTTCTCTCATTTGACGAGTCTACTTTTTTTTTCATTTATATATAATTTTTATTTTATTATTCCATTTAATTGTTATTTTATTTTTCAAAATTTAAATTTTTATTCTTAAATTTAAAATTAATTTTATTTTTTTCTCTTCTACGAAAAAATATGTAAATTGGTTAAAATGTGAGAAAAATTTTTAAGGAAATAATTAAAATGTGACTGTCGCCACGTGCCCGAGACGACGCGGAGCGGCCGACGTCTTCAAAAGAGTTATTTTTAAAAGAAAATAGAAGTCGCCACCAATCTTTTTTACGGTGTGATTGGATACCGAAATAAAGTAAACAATTTTAAAAAAAATGGTCTGCGAAAAATAGAGTTGAGTTCGGGAGTCATTTGTGTATGGGGAAGGTATTAGCACCCCACAACACCCATTTAGAAAAAACGGTGACCAAATTTCAAATCTTGAATTAAAAATATTTTTTAATTTATTTTTAAGCTAATGTTTTATTTCACCCCTCATTACTCCAATATTTGAAGCAATGATCTCATCTAATTAATGGAATATTATTCCATTAACTATACTATATATTGAGAAAAGTTTCTCACCTTAAGAAAATGAGAAATTATTACGATTTCTCAAAATCTATCATGGGCTAGCCTTTGAATAAAGATTTTTTTTAAAACATTGATTAAATTCATTTTTTCTTGGGATCATATCTTGGACTTCAAAAGATGTGATTCCTCACCTAAGAATTCTAAAAAATCGGACTCTCAAATTTTCTAGATTTCGATTTTCTAGATTCCGTCGTAAGATTTTTGTTTAAGGAAAACTGTATAATTTTTTTTGAAAAGACTGATTTAGGAAACCTTATGAAATCATAGGTTAAATTTGAAGGTTTTGAAAAACATAAAACATTTATAACATTATAGACAAATTTTCTAAATGATTAAAAAGTATTTTTATTTTAAGACAAAGAATTTTAAATTGGAAAATTTTTAAAATATTAAAATTTTTAAATACAAAGAGTTACCTTTAAGTGCATATAACAATAATTATTATGATAGTAACATGAATAAGTAAAAGAAAGGAAACATAATAACAAATAGATAAAATAAGGAATGAAAAAAAAAGGAATGAATAAATAAAGAAAGAAAAAAAGGTAGAGGTGTGACATCACCATAAAAGAAATAAAAATAAAAATAAAAATATAATAATAATAATAATAAGAAGAAGAACAGCAACAACAAGTAAAAAGAAAAAAGAACTGTAATTGTAATAAAATAAAAAATAATAATAATAAAAAAATGATAATAATAAGAATGGTAATAACGATAATAATGGTAATAACGGTAATAATGATAAAATTTTCTCTATCCTCATTCTTTTCCTCTATATTTTAGAGAAAAGAAAATAAAGGTTAAAAGTTGGGATTTAAAAAAAAAAAGAAATACGGATAAAAAAAATGAACATTTTTCTTATGTCGTTTTTCTTTCTTCAGAGAGAAGAAAAAGACTAAAGATTTTTTTTTTTAAAATGATGATAAAAGAAAAAGAAGTAGTAAAAACATACTAAAATTTTCCTACATTTTCTTTTCTTTCTTTTTATCTTTTAAAAAGAGAAGAAAACAAAAATAAGGATTCGAATCCCAAAGCAATTACTTGTTGTATGAGATGCGGATTCTTGCGATTAAATCCCTACCAAATGCAACCTCCAACTAAGTTTATTTCAACATGAGATTTGATTTGCTTAAGATAAAGTAAAAAAAAAAAATTAGAGACAATAAAGTAACGGAAAGAAATAAAAAAAACTTACATTTTTGCTATATTTTTTTCGGCTCTAAATAATAAAAATTTTGCTAAGCACTCTCTCTAAAGAAGTTTTTTGTTTCTAAGAAATTTTCTTCTCCCCATTCCAAATGACAAGAGTTCCTATTTATAGACCCGGAGTATACCACAGATTAGGAAAAAAAAAAAAAGAATAAAATCAAAATTTGATATTATGTGTATAAAAATAAATTTTCGTTTTCCTAAAATAAATAAAGTAAATTAAATGAGATTTTTTGAGATTTTTTAAAAATAAATTAATAAATCAAATGGATATTAAAAGATTCTTGTTTAAAATTGATTTTCTTTTTTTCCTAAAATGATAAAAGTAATATTATAAGATTTTATTTAAAACAAATTCATTTCTTTTTTCCTAAAATAGTACAAATGTGATATTAATAAATTGATTTATTTTTGTTTCCTAAAATGATAAAAATGAAATATGATAAGATATTATGTTATTACTAATTTTTTACCTTTAAACATAAATAAGTTTAGCCATTATTATTAATATTTTTTTTTAGAAAAATGTGTAGGATAAAAATAGGTGGCTACAGTGACAGGTTAATGTTAAAATGTGTTGAATTAAAAAACGTTTAAAATTTGTTAAATTAAGAATTTAAATAAAAAAGTATTTGAATTCAAAAATGTCATGGTCGTCGTTTTAAATAAGAAATTCGCGTTGTCAGTCACCATCGGGACTATAATTGAATCGTGTTCCCCAATGCTATCTACTTATTCATGTTCAACTCGCTCAATGTATTTTAGAGAAATTCATGTTCACGACCATCGAAACCCATCTCTTCGAATTCATTGTTAGCTAGCATTTATGTATCATCCCATTATCATTTAAGTTTTTGCCAAATTGGATCCTATATTCTATTTAAGTTTCCACATAGAAGTTGATCATAATTAACCCCATCGACTCTATCTATCATATGACTATTTGTAAACAACATAAATGACACATATTTGCCTGTCATTTTCTTGTTGGTTTTGAATTTATCGTTGAACGTCTATGCATCTTCTTTATATTAGTACTTCTCATTTTTCATATTTTCATTTCTTCTTGTGATTTCTTCATCTCCTCTTCCATAATTTTTTCCTTCTTTGTCACCGTTAGATTTATTTTAAATCCAATATTATTATTAATGTGGCTCATATGCATTATATACTTGTTTATATCTTTCAGAACTATTATTTTATTTGGTCTATTAGGTAAAAAGATAATACACTAATTAAAGACCATGACGAGTGATGTCTATAAATATAGCTTAGGGATTGGTCCTTTCATTGCATTATTAAGTAGTTCCTTCTTCCCATCAAGATATCTAATTAAGTTCTAAAGAAGTCAAGTGAGAGAAACTCAATTCCTCAAGAAGATTATTTATGGATAAGGTATGTTATTCTTTAACTAAATTTAATTGGTAAAATCATCTAGTTCAAAGATCTGGTTACTTATTATTATATATAAGTTAAAAAATAAGAATTAATTAAAATGTGAGAGAAATTTATTAAATTGGTTAAAATATTTCTCATTTAAAACGACGACCACAAATTTTTTTAATTTAAATGAAATAATAAAATAAAAATTATATACAAATGAAAAAAAAGTTAGACTCATCCAGATAAAAAAAGAGCATTATTTTAATAAATAGTTTTGAAACAATCATATTTTAACAAGTAGTTTTCAAAAGACAATATTAATATAATTTTTTCGAAACTAAGCAATGTTTTAATTAAATTTTAAAAATAAACTACAAAGACGAAAATTAAGTCACATTTTAATTAAATTAAAAAAACTAAATTATTAAAAAAAATTAAACTATAAGGTTGGAAACATATTTTAATTAAATTAAGAAATTAAACAAGGGAGAGAAGAAAAAAGGAAAATGAAAAAATAGTTTTGTGGAGGCCACCTAAAGAAAATAACATAACAGTATTACTTTTGTGAATCTCACTGGATGAAAAAGAAAAAATGACAGTATTTTGGTAAATAGTTTTCTAAATAACATTATTAATATCATTTTTCTCGCATATGCCCTAAGTGGTTAGAGGAACTAACACTTCTTGTAATGTTTCAGGAATGAGAGTGTATTTACCTCAGTGCATGTTGAAATTCTATTGCTAGTGTGATCCTAACATAAGATTTTTCATCGTGAAAACTGCAATGACATTTGTGCACCAACTTAATTATTGTTATTACTGATGGATATAGATTGAAGATGTTAGAGCTAAGTTTGTGATGATAAATAACTTATTAATAATTATAACAAACTAGCCAAGTTAACCCACAATGTGTTAAACTTCGTATCAATAGTTTAAAATAAGATACTTAAATTAATTAATAAAATGGAAGACAAGACATTGTTAAATCCGATTCCAAAAAAATTGAAACAAGAAAATTAAAACATTTTCAATATACGTATATTTAATTTTTAATCCATTTTAAGTGTTTAATGTAATTACTTCGATCATAACCACAATGAAATCGTTACAAAATACTTTTTTTTTAAACCCTAAAAATATTACAGTTGCAACTATGTACTACATTTATCTAATTTTGAGGTAGTTGAATCAACTTATCGATGAAGGCTTGCATGTCCTTCCATGAACTTCCATTAGGCCTCACTGCCTCCACCGCCTCTCTTTTCAGCGCTTTCGCTTTCATTTTCTTCGATGAATCTCTGCTCAAAGACTCAGCGATTATCTTCCCCAACTCCTCCGATTCAGGCACCGAGTTCGCTCCTTCGCAAACGCGCACCGCCACTCCCAAATCTTCTACCAATATTCTCGCATTGATAAATTGGTCCGCTTCCATGGGCCAACCAAGTACCATTACTCCGTTCGCTATGCTCTCAACCACCGAGTTCCACCCACAGTGACTCAGAAACCCTCCCACGGCTCGGTGGTGAAGTATCGCCGCTTGCGACACCCATCCCTTCACCACAATTCCACGATCCGACACACGATCCTCAAATCCAACTGGTATTCCGTTCGACCTGCCATCTGTTTGATGAATTGTCTTAACCACCCATACGAATCGAGTACCGCTTTTCTCAAGTGCAGAAGCCAGCGCTTCCACTTGCTGCCGACTCAGTTGCTTTTGACTCCCAAAACAAACGTAAACCACCGAATCATCAGGGCATTTGTCTAACCATGTGAGAATCTCTGAACTCGATTCTCGAATTGGGTTCCGCCCATCCTTTGCAGCGCCGATGAGATGTACCGGTCCAACACCAAATACACGCCCTTCGCCCCTCAATTTCCTCAAGTGGTCTAAATACTCGAGATCCAAATTCTCGAACGTATTAACAACACAAGCCCAGCTGGATGTATTAGCGAAGACATCGTCTCTCAATAAATTCCAATCTGGATCTGAATCCTGGTACTGCTTTACCAACGATGGCAACTGCTCTTTTTTGAAGGAAGGTGATTTGGGGATTTCACTGAACTCGATGACAGGGGAAGAACTAAAACGATCTGTTTTGATGTGAACCCAACAAGAGTTCATTACATGGATGAGGAGTGAGCTAACTGCGTAGAAAGCAACTCTGGGAATTTGAAGATGGTCGGCGAGGTGTTGGGTCCAGCCGAGAAAGAAATCGGAAATGATGGCGACGGGAGGGGAAGGATGGGAATTGAACCAATCAACAATGGGGTCGTGGAGTTGGCGGAGGGCAGCCATGATGGGAAAATTTCCATTGTTGCCGATGTGGCTGACGTGTTCGGCGCCGACGGGGAGTTTGGGGTGAGAAGGGAAGGGAAGAACGAGGGTTTGAATGGATGGGTGGGTTTGAAGAAGGGGGTGAAGCAGGGGGAGGGTTTTGGGTGTAACCAAGATGGTAATTGTGAAGCCCCCATGAGAGGCTAAGTGATTGGTGAGATCGAGGAGTGCGAGCATATGTCCCTGCGCTGGGTACGGAAAGACCAGCAGGTGGCGGGTGGTGGCGGACGGCGGCAGTGAAGACGACATCGAGACGTTGAGTGAGCTCTGCAGTAGAAAGAAGAGAGGCTTTTTTACGTGAAGATGTGAATGGAGAGAGTGTGTTTTGAAAAGTAAAGTAGACAACGGAAAAAGAAATTACATTGACGACCTGACATAAATTGAAATATTGTTTTGAATTTTGAGAACGTGTTCTCCACGTTGGTGATTGTCGGAATGATGAAATTTTTGTAAAAGTGCAAAGAAAATATTTATTGAATACATGAGTAAACAACATAAAAAAATAAAACAGTTATATTGCATATATATATTAGGAAGTGAAAACGTCAACAATAAACTTTAAACTCATATTTTAGTTTTTTATTTAAAGAATATTATATTACAAATATGGACATGGAAACAGTCATCCACACCATTTCGGATGACGACAAACAAGATAAGGTTGAAGAAGATGACGGCATCTCTTCAAACTCATCTGTCAATGACATCGAACTTGACTACGATCCGTATTCAGGTTACGATATATTAGATCCCTATTTGGATTCCCAACCGGGATGAATAATAGGTTTTAGTCATAGTTTTAGGTTTTAATTTTGTAAATAAAAAAAAAGTTTTAATTTTTGTGTCCTGTAAATAACGTCTAGTATATCAAGTCTGCAACAGGTAATCGTCGATTTTGTAATCTCCGATCGAAGGGGAGATGATGTAGATGGTAGGTGACTGAAGTGGAATGACCAACCACGGGCCAGTGCTGTTGAGCAGCGATTGATTCCGGTTAGGAATGCTTACCGCGACCAACCGATCCAGAGAGAAGAGGATGTTTGGGCAGTGAATAGCGGGGTAGCTGAGAGTAAGTCCCTGGATGTATTCTCTTATCAACGAATCAACAGTAGTCGCATGGTAAGCGCAATCATGGCCATTCAGACAAAACCGAGTGACATCACCACCAAGAAAGAAGAAATTACGAAGATAGACTCGAGGACAGATGCATACATATCTTTTCCGCTTTGCTTTAAGTTTTTGTCATTTTGTAATTATTATGTTTAGTAATCATGTTTACTTTACTTTTATGTTTTGTCGTTTTGTAATTATTACGAGAAGATAAGGATAAGTGGGGGTCCTGTCCCACCCAAATCTTATCGTAATCTTTTACTTTTCAAAAAGAAAGATTCTGTAGAGATTAGATGCCAGTCAGGGGTCCTGTCCTGTCGGTCACTCTCTTTGTCTTTCTCCAAATTGTATAATTATTGACGACACGTGTATTAACCTGTATGGATAAATTATATCTTTGCGAGAGATTTGTTTATCTATATAAGGGCACGTCCCTCGTCCCCTTCTTTTCTCTTATTCTTTCTCTCTCATGAAGTAAACTCCTCTCTGAATCCGGGAAGGATGATAGTTAATCTCTAAACCTATTCTTTTGTTCTTTATTCTCTCTAATCTTTTTATGTCTAAATTTATTTACTATTATTTGTCTCTCTATTTTAAGCGAATTGCTGAAGATAATAAGTCTAAGTTTGTTATCATTTGTTCTTGCAAGTTTGAGTATGGCTTGGTCAACCTGCAAACTTTGAACAAAATTGGTAAATGAATATGGAGTAATTAACTTCTATTTTCTCTTAAAATTAGATCGATTGATGAATATTAGTTAAGAACTAGGACAAAAGAAAAGATTACTCCTAATAAAGAATAATTAAAATTAATTTAGATATTAAGTATCAGAATTCTTGGATTCTCTCTCCCTCTCTATGCTTTCAAAACTTAAGAAGAAACTTTCCCTCAATCCCCCAGTAATTGAAACCTCTTCTTCTTCTTCTTCAATCAATTCCAGATTAGATTCTGAGAATTTGAACGAAAATCTATCCACAGTAAGATAGAGAACCAATTATCTCAGATTGAGAATAGACTTCAAAATTGGTCTATTCCCAAACTCGAGCCCAAAGAGATTTATGCCCATCCTTTTTTTTTTATTTTCAAAGAAAAGGATATAGTTAGAATCTTTGAAGACAATATTTCAGTAAGCCAGGACTTCTCCGAATATCGTCTTCTAGACAACGAAAACATCGAGCTATGCCGCAGACATAATTACAGGTATCTGCACATAGGATGTGTCCAAGTTGACATCAAACCACTCTTTAGGACGAGATTAGATGTTCCTATCTACATCGCCCTCAGAGACAAAAGGCACCTGAACTTCTCTAATTCTCTATTAAGGATCGTTCAGTCAAACCTCGACAACGGATCGGTTTACTTTACATGTAAACCAGGATTCATGGTGGCGCTCCAAGACAAGAATATTTACTACGTCCTAAGTCTAGATATCCGAGCCAAAGGACTACGTCTCAAGAATGGTTCGTATCCTTTTTCAGTCATGTATGTCCTCTACTACAAGATGATGTACACAAATGCTTCTTCAAAGGCTTTAGGTGTCTCTCCAAAGAACTACACCATGCTTATGGAAGTCAATCTGGAACGTTCCTCTGTAACGGTTCCAAAGCTTTTAGACTGAAGCGAACTAACACGAAATCCAGTCTGGTCAATTGAGCATGCAACTGCACCAAGAACAAGGCAAAGCAATACTGCTCAAATCACGGAGTATGATGATGGCACGTCGAAGTCCAATTCCAAGACGAAGAAACCCATCATCCTCCTCCCAGAGGTTTTAACTACCCGATAGCCAGACCTAATTCAATGAAGATGGCAGTAGATTTCGATCAATCCATTCCAGACGTCCAGTACGAAAGGTCGAAAGGATCTCAGTCTCCTACACAAACCGATATGGAAAGAAATTCTGGAAGCATCTACAACCAGATAAATACCATATCATCCGAAGACATGGCAATCTACGATTACTATTATGACAAATATATTGATCAGTACATAAATCAAAAGGATTGGGATGACAGACCCAAAATCCTAACCAAGGACGCTTTCATAGCCCGAGTCAACGAAAAAGCTAAGGAAACAAGCATTCGCGTTCTCAGCAAGCCAGTCACATGGAAGACTCCAACAGGGAAAGAAATCAAGTCGGAGTATCCTCCAGAAGAAGAAGCTTCTTTCCCGCATCCCAAGATGCCGAGTGCTGCAATTGTCTCTTCTCCATACAAGACAATCGACGAAGAGAAAACGAAAACTGTTGGTGTTAGGGAAATAAAAAATATCCAGCAGCGGCTCAATTATTCCAATAAGGTCTTGACAACGCTATCAAGGTCTATTGAAGACATGAAGCCTGACCAACCAGGAAAGGTTCTTGCACCACCAAGTCGACTCAGGAGCTGATCAAAATGTTATCCAAGAAGGGATAATTCTATCCAAGTACTTTGAGATTACTAGGGAATCACTTAAGGGAGCCAGTAACAATGCCCTGCTGATCAAGTACAAAGTTTCCAAGGTGCATGTTTGTAAAGACGACTTTTGCCTTGTAAACTTGTTTCTCCTCGTAAAAGGACTTACTGAGGAAGTAATTTTGGGTACTCTATTCCTTACCCAAATTTACCCATTCACAGTTTCTGACAAGGGATTAACTTCTCAGAAATTCGGCAAAGAAATCACCTTTGAGTTTTGCAAACCGGTAATTCAAAGGTATCTTTCGACAATGGAGAGCGAGATCATTCAGAGTCTTAATCTTATTTCAAAGAAAGAAAAGCAGATTGAGTTTCTTCACGACGATATCAGAGGAAGGAAGATCAGCGAAGAAATCAAGAAGCCTTCTATTCAATTGAAAATCCAGCCCATTCTACGAAGAATAGGATCCGAGATTTGTTCGAGTTTTCCCAATGCCTTCTGGGCCAGGAAGAAACATATGGTGGACCTACCCTATGTGGACAACTTCAAAGAGGCCCAAATTCCTACAAAGGCCAGGCCCATTCAAATGAGTAAGGACTTAGTCAACACCTGCTTCAAAGAGATAGCAGATCTCCAGAAGAAAGGTTTAATAAGCCCGTCAAAGAGCCCATGGTCTTGTGCGGCATTCTACGTCAACAATCAGGCAGAAAAGGAAAGAGGTGTTCCTCGTCTAGTCATCAATTACAATCCCCTAAACAAGGTTCTCAAGTGGATTAGGTATCCAATTCCTAATCGTCAAGACTTGCTCAAGCGGATCGCCAACGCAAAGATCTTTTCAAAGTTTGATATGAAGTCTGGTTTTTGGCAGATTCAGATCAACCCAAAAGACGTAAAGAATCTGGTTTCCAAGCAAATCTTTGCAAGGTGGCAAGCAATCTTATCTTGCTTTGATTTCACAATTGAGCCTATAAAAGACAGTGAGAATTGTCTTGCAGATTACCTCTCAAGAGAGCATCTCTCTAAATCCTCTCTCTTGAAGACTCCTGCCAATCCTCTCAATGCTCCCCAATTCCGGCCTACCTCGGCCACCCGAGAGGTCTCCACCTCCAAACCATCCAAATCAGCCTAACCCGGCTTTCTCCCAAACAGCAAGCTCCTCCAGAGCTAGCTCATCCAAGGGCAAACGCCCTATGTCCCAATCATCTTCTCCGTCACCGATGAGCGCAGATAACTACGCCATGGACCTTGGCTTTCAAACGGTCTCTAGGCGTCGTCCAGGTTCCTCTTCAAGGAATCTTTCAATAGGATCAACCCTAGCTCCTTCAAACACTTTGCTTTGACCCATTTCCACGTCGACAAAGTCCCAATCCAAACCTCAATCCTATGCCCGGACGGTAAAACCGGCAATCTTAATGCCCAGACCTCAGATCACATGATACCTCACTAAAACAATTCTGGAAGAAATCGTTATAGAACCAGAATTCGATGGACCTTCCGTCCAAGAAATTAGTGCCCAAGTTTATTCTAAAGGGTTCAATTTCTTGCCTGAAGACGTTAAGAAGACCAGAAATTTTATGAATTCATCTTGGTGGATACTGTTTCTGCTGAGATAACTCATATTCCGGATCGAAACAACTCGGAAAAAATTGTCTATTCCAAGCTGAAAATTTTCAGGGTTCTGACTCCGTCCCACTAGCCACAAGGGATGCTTGTCCCCAGAAAGTTTTCCAAGCCGTTCAATCCACCGGCATACACATATCGTGACTACATGGAAGCATGATATAAGGTATTCTGGTACGATTCCAATAACCACTCTTGGTTTATTACGTTCTGTAAGAAATCTTACAAATGTAATTTTCCGAATTGGTTCCAACGATGGTGGAGTTATTTTGGACTTACTCCGGAAATTTCCCGGTACAAGTTCAACAGGCATACCATCAGTTTTCAAATAGTATCTATTCGTCCGCTCTCTCTCCGACGTATAGATTCTCGCTTTACTTCCAAGTGCCCTGGATCTTCTACTGGAGCCATCAGCTTTCAACCAGAGCCAAGTTCAAGATCCTAGGAAAGATCTTGCGCGTCAAGTGGTGGGATAAATACGACCATTCCCATCTTAACAAGGATTAAATAGCGAATTGATTCAAGACCAACGCTCATCTTTCCCAAGAAGAAGAAGACCAGTTCCTTCTCGCAAAGAACTCAATTATGACCACTCTTGCTGGTGCCAGATCGAAAGCAGATCTACAGACGGTCATGGAAACAGTCATCCACACCATTTCGAATGACGACAAACAAGATAAACTTGAAGAAGATGACGACATCTCTTCAAATTCATCTGTCAATGACATCGAACTTGACTACGACCCGTATTCAGGTTACGATATATTAGATCCCTATTTGGATTTCCAACCGGGATGAACAATAGGTTTTAGTCATAGTTTTATGTATTAGTTTTAATTTCAGTTTTAGGTTTTATTTTTGTAAAAAAAAAAAAAAGTTTTAGTTTTTGTGTTCTGTAAATAACGTCGAGTATATCAAGTCTGCAACAGGTAATCGTCGATTTTGTAATCTTCGATTGAAGGGGAGGTGATGTAGATGGTAGGTGACTGAAGTGGAATGACCAACCACGGGCCAGTGCTGTTGAGCAGCGATTGATTCCGGTTGGAAATGCTTACCGCGACCGACCGATTCAGAGAGAAGAGGATGCTTGGGCAGTGACCGACGGGGTAGCCGAGAGTAAGTCCCTGGATGTATTCTCTTATCAACGAATCAACAGTAGTCGCATGGTAAGCGCAATCATGGCCATTCAGACAAAATCGGATGACATCACCACCAAGAAAGAAGAAATTACGAAGATAGACTCGAGGACAGATGCAGACATATCCTTTCCGCTTTACTTTAAGTTTTTGTCATTTTGTAATTATTATGTTTAGTAATCATGTTTACTTTACTTTTATGTTTTGTCATTTTGTAATTATTACGAGAAGATAAGGATAAGATTCTGAAGAGATTAGATGCCAGTCAGGGGTCCTGTCCTGTCGGCCACTCTCTTTGTCTTTCTCCAAATTGTATAATTATTGATGACACGTGTATTAACCTGTATGGATAAATGATATCTCGACGAGAGATTTGTTTATCTATATAAGGGCACATCCCTCGTCCCCTTAATGGTAATAATAATAATAATTGCATATGTATAAAATAATGCATATATAGCACAAAAATTGGTAAACGACAAACAAGCTCATGCCTAACCACTATTTTAAACATTTCTTCCTAATTTTCTCAAAATAGCTATCAATAAATATTACCTATACCCATATCACTGATAATTTTCAATTTGAGAAATATGTTAACGGTCGCTATCGCTGCTATCAATGAATATCACCTATATCTAGTATCAATCATAGTTTTTAATTTGATAAATATGTTATCAATTGTTATTAGTGTTATCGATAATATCACCTATATATCTGCGATCAGAGGTAGCTTTCAATTTGAAAAATGTGCTATCATTTATCATGAATGGATGCTATCGATTGTGGATAATTTAAGAAATATGTTATAGAAAGCTTTTAATTTGAGAAAAAAATCAAGAAACAAAATTCTTGTCCATTTCCTCTCGTAATTTGCTACTTGAGTCTCTCCGAGTAAAACCCTAAAACTCATCATCTCCAAATCTCAATAATCAAGAAACAAAATTCTTGTCCATTTCCTCTCGTAATTTGCTACTTGAGTCTCTCCGAGTAAAACCCTAAAACTCATCATCTCCAAATCCCAATTCCACTTCCTTGTTGGAAATTTAGTGCTAATGCTGATCAATAAATAATTGTTGTGTCGTGACGAAACACTGCCCTATAAGTAATTTCGGCTGACCGTGGTGCTAATTGAATTGCCGATTGCTCCCTAAGGTTAACACAACTTGCTATATCTGACTTGCACTCGCTGGAAATAGGAATAGAAACAACGTTTACGCTCGGAACAAAGGAGGGGAGTGGAGAATGGAGAGGAAATTTGAAGTGGGGATTGATATGTTTTTCTGTTATGAAAACAAATTAAGAAAGGACTCTATTTTATAGGCAAAGCAATCTGACGATAGTGAGACTGAGAGCGATCGTCGGAGCCGAAAGGCGAAAAGGAGTCATTGGAACGAAACGCGATCTTCGAACGACCGAACGACTTGATGAGAGTGTGACGCATGTCCCTTCAATGACTAGTAAAAAGAGTGACATGTGGAAGAGTGTGACACATGTCCCTTCAATGACTTAGTAAAAAGAGTGACATGTGGGAGGGATAAAAAATTACCTTCGTTTCAAGCGCAACTACTCGAGCCCATCAACGACAGCAGTACACGCATGTGGTGATAAGGTTATGCTATCACCACTAACATAGTTTGAATTTCCTCCTATTACTTAGGTATTTAAACCCAATCACTCTTTCCAAATCTATCAATGTGGGACAAAGCTTAACAATGTTTAATGGGCCTAAGGCCCATAGTCCATTTCCAACAATTCCCCACAAATGGTTGTAACAGTTACTAGCTTAGTCCATTTTCAGTTTCTACCTTAAATTTAAGAAACATGCTACTAGCTTCGTCTTTTGTTTCTCTCAAATAGACTTAGTAAATCTAGAGAAGTTATCAACAAAAGATACATAATAGTTTTACTTCTCTACTAGTAGTGTTTTTAAAATCAACTAGATCAGAGTGAATTAATTCTAATAGTTCTGTACTTCTAGTCACAACAGATTTGAAAGGTTTCTTAAAGTACTTTCTTTCTACACAAATGGGGCATTTACCAGTTTCATGTGATTCACATGCATTAATTAGTCTTAAATCCTTAAGATTCCTAATTGATGCAAAATTCACATGTCTTAGTCTACCATGCCACAAATCAACAGATTCAACTATGTAGGGAGTCCTAGAAGCATTTGCATTCATGGAAACATTATTAAGTACAAAAAGATCGTTAGACAGATACCCTTTACTGAAAATTCTCCGTTTATGGTGAGGACAACTTTGTCACCTTTCAGTATAATTTTAAGATTTGTCGATTCAACAGGCTTCCAGACACCAAGTTTTTACGTAGGGAAGGGACATACAAAATATTACTTAAAGATAAAGTTTTTTCAGAAGTCAATTTTAAAACAACCTTCAATTTCCCGATTACTCATGCAGTAGCTGAGTTTCCCATGAATATGTTGGAATTTATGTCCTGAAACTCATAGATTGTAAATATAATCCATTGACAGTTACTAATAAAGTAGTATTATTATAATCTCAATAAATGTTATTGATTATATTATTAGTTTTGTCTTAATAACTAAAATCCAATAAACTAACATCCTAAGCTGTTTGATAAGTCTTGAACAGTATATAGAGACATACATGAATAAATTTTCGAGATCAACTTAAAGGGTCTATAGTATAGGGATTGTTGGGATTTATGTCCTAAAACTCGTATATTGTAAATATAATCCGTTGACAGTTATTAATAAAGTGTTATTATTGTAATAATTGTTATTGATTAAATTATTGGTTTTGTCTTAATAACCCAAATCCAACAAACTAACATCCTAAGCTGTTTAATGAGTCTTGACCAGTATGTAGAGACATACAGAGATCAATGTTCAAGATCAACTTAAAAGGTTTATAGTATAGGAATAAGGCTGGGTACCTTATCCTTGTAACACTATGGACACGACTCACTTTATATTTGGTACAAACGCAATGATCCAACGCGTTCATGTAGTTGACATGCGAGTGAGGGTACCCTAAGCAATGAGTTTGCATTAGATAGGACCGCAAAATAATAACCACTAGATGTAACTCTGTTAACTAGTTAGGTTTCTATTTCACTAGGATGACCTTGGTAACTTAGTCTTAATCCTGAGTGAATTATGAACTTCTGTTCGTGAGGGAATGTCTTTTGATTTGTACGGGTGAGAGTGGCCAGATCGTTGACTTAATAAGCTTATCATTTTGGGGACAAGACCGAATGAGGAACTGGAAACATAATTACACAAAATGAAATTCATTCATTTCCTACTTTAGGGTAAGTAGATGAGTGTTCCCTTAAATGGTGTCTTTAGGTCTTCAACAAAGGGTCCTACCCTCTCTATGGCACGGGAGAAGTTTCTGTCTATTGGTAGGACCATAAACAAGTTGTTCTTAGAGGAGCACTGGTATTTAAGGATTAGAGGTAACCAAGGATAAAACAGTAAATTGATCCCGCTGATGTTACGAAAACTCGTGAAGGACTAACTTACTGTTATTGGTCTATATCCGTGGACATAGAAATATATCTACAGTGAAAAGAATTCATCTGTGAGTCTTTAGTGTAGTGTACACACACTTAACGAATATTAATTAATGTGGGTAATGAGTTTAGCCAATTAACCTCATATCGTTGTAGCTGATGATCGGTAGATCCATTAGGTCCATTTCTTTGCTCGTAAAGGGTAATGAGATTTATTTATATTGTTTGTAATTTGAAATGTTCAAATTTACTTTGGAAATTAGTATAATGTATGGTAATTCATTCTAATATAAAGTTTATATTTTAATCAAACTTTATTATATAAATTTAATTTTGGATATGATTCAAACTTAATTTATGTGATATAAAATATTTTGAATTACTTTAAATATTAATTTAATGTGAATTGGATTCATATTAAAATTATTGGTTATGAGAGAAATTTATATTTGAATATGATTCAAATTTAATTTTAGTTAATTACAAGATATTTAATTTAGCTATTAATTAATTGAAGAATTAATTAATAATTTAGTTTAATTTAATTTAATTTAATTTAATTAATTTAAAATAAGATATTGGAGAGATTCATTAAATATGATTTAAATATGATTTAATTAATTATTAATTAATTAGTTTATTTGAAATTTCTACTAATTTAATATTTAAATTAATAGAATCTCATAATTCTCTCATACTCCCTCAAGAAAACAGAGTTATAAATATGCATAAGAAAAACAATTTTTCTTAATCAAAATTAAGCCAATGTTTTTGCTCTCTCCAAAAATAGTTTCTCTAAAGTTTTCTCATTCCAATTGATTCTCATAAAGATCTCATCCCAGAGGCGTCCAACTAAGTAAATTTTTCTTTCTCTAATCTATAATTAAAAAGCATGCTTAGCTTTTAAGTTATAGTAAGAAAATTAGTTTCTGTATTCTTTTACCAATGTATTGGTATTTTGGGATTCTCAAATTAAATTGAAGAATGGTTCTGTAAAATCTTTCGCTACCTAAGGCTTTTATCCCGTCAGAATATGCATTCTCCATCAGCAGTGTCTTCATAGTCATAAAGAAGTTCGCGATTGGTACATAAGTGCCTCGAGGCACCAGTATCAAGAATCCAATTGATCTTGTTTTCAATCAGGTTGATTTCTACAAAAGCAGCTATAACTTCGTCATCTTGTTCAATAAGGTTAGCTAGAGGTGGAGGTTTCTGGTTGTTTGGCCTCCCTTTCCTTTGATTGCATTGGTAGGATCTATGTCAATCCTTTCCATAGACATAACAAATGAGCTTCTTCTTCTTGATATTTCCTCAAGGAGCCTTGAACTGTCCTTTTTCTGGGATTCTCCCATTTTGCCTTTTATTGTCACACCCCGCCCCGTACACCTTCTTGTTTTTCTCGCGAGACGCATTGCGACTTGAGCATCTCTGACGCGATTAAACGTCCAAGACATTCATCTTAAATCCTTTACTTTATTTAAACGCCAAATACTTTAAAGAACATCTTTAGGTGATAAGGCTTAGAGTAGTCAACATAACCAAAACTTAAACTTTATTAACAACATGCGTTTCATACATAGTATACACTACAACTTAAACTAAAACTTAAAACGTCTGACAGCTTCTCTCCTAGTAGGTCATTTCCTTCCCCTCCTCTTACTCAGCCTTAACGCCAAATCTTATAAGATAAAATTTTAAAACGTAAGTCTAAAAGACTTAGTGAGGTTTTATGAAAACCTTTTCACAATACTCTTTGATAAATCCTTTTCGCCAAATCATAAATTTCAACACAAATCAGTTTATCAATAAACACATCATTTCACAAAACATATCGAAACTCGTATAATCATTTTTACAATAGAATCTAATCAACTCACAAATCAAGTCAATATACATTTCTTATAAACACCCATTAGTTACAATCATTCCTTTCGTCAATGATCTCGAATCGTTCTCTACGCATGGTCTCATTACCTCACGTTTAGACTACTGTATCAACATCATCTGAGAACATAGAGATTCATCCTTGTTGCTCAGGCCGTCTAACACAATGCAGTCTTTTTCTACATTGGCCAGCTTCATTGCACCATGTAGGCTTTTCTACATGACTGCCTTTAAACTTATGAGCACATACCAGTTAACTCATTCAAATGAAGCAACTAGTGGTTTGAACACCATTTTATAATAATTAAATCATAATAATAAAAATCATGCTTTAAACATTATAAAACATGTCATAAACATCTAAGCTTTTCATATTTGAAATCCTCAATCAATCAGCAAAGCTTAATAAAGAAAGCTTGAAATCAATATAAAACATTTTAAAGAAAATCACTCACAAATACATTTAAGAAAAGATCACTCACCCAAATTTACCAAAGATCCTCCTATTCCTTCTCTTTTCGCGGAGCCTTCTCGCCGAACAAACCACAACACTTAACACCTTGTTTTTCTTTTTCTTTTTGCAAGAGAAAAACAACAACACTTTAACTCTGTAACAAAATCTTAGTACTTACTTAATGACCAAATCCTCTATTTATACTCTTCCATAACTTAGGTTAGTCATCATTAGTTCTTTGTTCGATTGCCAACTCCTACTTAAAATTTCACACGTGTAAAATTAATATTTATTTTAGTCATGCTTAAATATTTAATCTTACACGTTAACCACTGTCAAATCGGATTTGACATTTTCTCTCCAAACCTTTTCTCTCTCCTAATTCCATTCCGTAAATAGCTTTAACCACTTAACATAACTTTCGAAGGTCTTAACGCGTAACTCTTCTCGCAAACTACCTAACGTTCTCGCAAAGACTCTTTCACATGTAAACACCTAGACTTCACAGGTCTTATCGCAAATCCTTCTTTTCTTAAAGCTTCCTCGCAAACTATCCTCTTAATTGCGTAGACTGATCAAAACACCTTTGTCTAAATCGCCAAAATTGAACACTTGAGTAAATTTTACTTCTTATACTCAAATTAGAAGTGAGTCTCACATTTATCTGCTTGGACCTGTCTCTGTTTACATAAGGAGATTCAACTAAGTTAGCATTAATTGAATTTAGATTTTTGGAGTCTAACTTATCTTTCAATCTGTTGGCTTCTTCTGTACACATGTGACTGATCAATTCCTGAAAGTTCAAATCTTTCTTTTTGTGCTTCAAGTGATTTCGGTAGTCGTTCCAAGAGAGAGGGAATTTTTCGAGCAGAACGTTTGCCTGAAGTATCTCACACATCTTCATACCTTCCGACATAACATTTTTCACCAGGTTTTCGTATTCTTGTATTTGTTCCACAACTGGTTTTTCGTTTGTCATTTGGAACTGTAGCCATTTTCCAACAACATATTTTTTCTGTCCAGCGTCATCTCCACCTTAGTGAGTTTCCAAAATGCTGCAGATGTCCTTGGCAAATTTTTGGGCTACTAACAGGTCGAACATCAGATTCAACATGTGGTTTAATAGATGTCCGCGAACTTTGTTGTCCTTTGCATACTTCTCGGGATCAAATATAGATACCTTTTTTACCTGATCAATAATGATGAAGGAGGCCCCGTTGAAGATTCTGGATCCGAAGTTGCTAGAGTGGTTGCTGGAGGGTCAGATGGTGGATCGGTGGTAAGGATGTAGTCAACTTTGAGCTACTCAAAAAAGATCGACAACTTCTGGGACCAATGGCGGTAGTTTGTTCCGTGGAATGGCTCAAGCTTGGATAGGTCAAGTAGAACTTTGTTGGTTTTGGTCGACATTGAATTGATTTTAGAATGTTGGAAATTTAGTGATAATGCGATCAATAGAGAATTGTTGTGCCGTGATGAACCATTGCTCTGAAAGCAATTTCGGCCCACCATGGTGCTAATCAAATTGCCGGTTGCTCCTCAAGGTTAACACAACTTTCTAAATCTGACGCTCACTCGTCGGAAATAGGAATAAAAACAAAATGTTTAAACTCAGAATAAGAGTGGAGAACGGAGAGGAGATTGATTGATATATTTTTCTGTGATGAAAACAAAGAGCCGAAAGGCGGAGAGTGACGTAAAAAGATAACTTTACTAAAAGTGTAAGTAATAAAACATTACCTCCTTTTATGCACAAGTGTGGTTACCCAAGCCCACACCTAGTCAAACAATAATGACATGTAGTAACAAGGTTATACCATCACCACCAACATATTTTAAATTCCATTCCAATTACTTAGATATTTAAACCCAACCACTCTTTCCAAATCTATCAATATGGGACAAATCCTAACAACGCTTAAGGAGCCTAAGGCCCACAATCCATTTCTAACACTCCTATATTGCTTTCGATCTTCTCCCAAATGTCACACCCAAAAGCCTTCCCCATCACCCCATGGACTCATCATACTTCATCAGTTACTTTTCGATTAAAGAAATCCTCTGCAATTGCGCCGGTCGGCGCCCTCGAGCAATCTCACAATGAACTTCCTCTTTTGCGAGGGTCCAAGAAATTGTATCCACTGATCGAAGTCACAAACTATCCTACCAACGACAACTCCACCACCTACAAACACCAACATTCTCACCCACATTTAGCTCCAGCTCTAACACCTGCACCCATCAGAAAAAGGGGAAAAAAGTAAGAGAGGGAGAATATAGAGCCCTAATTTACAAAGGGCAATTTCGGAATTTAAAAAATAAATGGTTCTTTTTGCTATAATTTTCAGTATATAATAAATTGATGTTTTCAGATATAACAAATTAGTCAACTTATTTATAAATATAGCAAAATTTTAGTTTTTATTTGTGATACATCTCAATAGACTCTGACACTTTATTACTAATAGAAAAAATAAAATATTGGTAAATTTGTAAATATTTTTGAATGATTTTATTATTTAAAACAATTTTCGTATAATATAAGAAAATGTAAAGTAGAGGTAGAAGGAAATAAGATCATATGTGAAGCATAAAGACCAAGTAAAATGTTAGTCCCATAATTAACACATAGCTACAAACTTTCCTTCGCGTAATAATAATTATTTTCCATTTAGTACCTTTGTACACTTCGTCTTCACGTCGCACAGTCATTTGCCACGTCATTACGTGATCATCTTATTTTCATTTGCAAATTGTAATGCCTTTCTACCGTCATCTGCTTCTCTAATTGTATGTATATATATGACAATATCCTTCCGTACCACAACCGTTCCTTTTAGGATAAAATAAAATTAGATTATAGCAATTCCCATTTCCAATCCTCAACCACAGTTCTTCTGGGCTCTCTATCAGCTTCTCCATTTTTCCATTTATCTCCAAATTCCTTATGTCTCTCTCGCCTCTATCCAAACCCAAATCCCTAACCCTAACCCTAAATCTCCTCCCTCCTCACCTCTTCCGCCGTCCTTTCTCCTCCCCTTCCGATCACGATCTCACCGACCTCCCTGAATCTCCTTCTTCTTCTGATCCCCTTCTTCGCAACCTTGAGGACGCTATTCAACGCATCCTCGTTCACCGATCTGCCCCGATTGGCTTTCCTTCGTTCTCGGTGCTTCCTATCGGGTTCCTCTGCCTTCTAATTCCCATTTACCTCTCATTGCCAACGTTCTTCGTAACTTAGCTAACCCTCTCTCTCCTGAATAATCCTTGTCTACCACTACCATCTGTGGCTGGCTCTCTTCTCATTACTTCATTCAAGGTATTCCTCTTCTTTCGTATTTCGTTTTCATTTTATCTCTACTCTCTTTCTCTCTTTAAATTATTTATTTAGGAAATAAAATACCCTTTCATCGTAGGTACGCATCTTCCTTCTCTTGATCCGGTGGTTGACACCACGTTGACTGAATGTGATGCTTCCCTTGACCACGAGGAAGGATGAGAATCCGATTTGGGTGTGTTCCTATTAGTTCTCATACTAAACTAGTTTCTGCCGCTAAAGTGAAGTCTGAATTATATTTTCTTTTGCCTTGCAATTTATTAAATTTGTATATTGAGAGACTTTTAATAAAAAAAATTAACTTGATAGCTCCTTTATTGTGGTTAATTTCTACAAATTAACACTCTTCAGATTGTCAAATTCTCTACTTTCCTCTACTCTCACTTCATATTGTAACGAGAAGCACACTTCGGTTTGTAGCTTGCTTGGTGTTGTTTGAAATCTTGTATAATTTTTGGAAGATCATTCCTTTTTAGCTCTGTTAGGTTCATCTACTCGCCTCGAGGCTGTTACCTTTCTCTTTTGATATTAACCTTGTTTCTTAAAAACAAGACTGTAGATTTTGGGCGTCTATTGTAAAGAGCGTTCTTTATGTTGGAAGAATTGAGGGTGGGGGATTAGAAATGCCATGAAAACCCGTAACTGGTAATGTTCTCGAGTGGGCGAGTTAGGGATATTTGCATCCTTGAACTGGTGCAAAGTGTCATGATTATGAAAGTAAATTGCCATTGAATCTGTTGGGCATCCCATGAGTTTGATTAGTAGTGAGTGTGGATGGATTTTAATCTTTCGAGTTATTATTTGTTGATCATTTGAGAACTAAATAACATTTTCTTGTAAAAAATACAAGATCCTAGAGATAATGAAAGTAATACAAATGATGGCATTTTCTTCTACTACTCTTTGCAGCTCGCCTTGCCTTGTAAACCTCATGTATAGAAGAAGACAACTGAATAACAAGCTAAGCAGAATGGCCGAGTAAGGGGTAGAAGCTTGTACAGATGTGAACTGGTCGGTGAGTGCTATTTATAAAATGGCCCTTCGTCGATCATTTAGAAGCTTCTGCTCTTAAACGTTGTTAAATGTTTTTCCTTTTTAGTAACTTATTTCTTTCAACTTTTTGCATATGTATTTTGTTCTCTTGTTCTATTTTAAATACTTCTTTCTTTCAACTTTAAGCATTCTGAAACATGATTCTCCTCCCTCCGACCCCATGCCTCATAGGAGGGCACTATTCTCGTTTGAGAAGCTGTTGACTTGTGAATAGGACATTAAACCACATATGTTGCAGTTCAAGCAAGTTAGCCTATTTAGATCCAAATATAATAATTTGTCTCGCCTAGTTCGTTTTGGATGGCTACATGATATCTTCATCTGTATTGCAAATTAAAGTTCAATCTGTGATCTAAACCGTCTCTTGATTATTCTTTTCAAAAGCAAGTATCGAGGTGATAGCTTAGAATGGAAGAAAAGTTTGAAGATATACATTTTATAATTTGGAAGAGATGCAATTATTTGTATGTGAATGAAGCGAAGGTAAAGTCTTGTAAAGACTATTAGGGAGAATCTTGTGAGTATAGACGAGGAAGGTGCAACTGGGGAACTTTTCTTATTTTGACATTTGGTAATGTGTCTTGGAGATTCTTCTAGGGGTACGTTGTCCTATAGCTTAGATGTTGCATTATTTATGCTTCCCGAAGGTAGAGACAGATTGTCAGGAGATGTTATGAAAAAGATGGAGTGACTAAATGACCGTAAAATGGCTGAATTCTAATTCTAAACACAATTATATAGGATTATTTTGGTAAGAGGTTTTTTAAAAATAGAACAAAGCTTGAAAATATTTACATTGTATAGAATAATTTTAAAAAAAGAAAAAAACTCACGAGTCCACAAATAAGTCATACACTTACCAAATCTAAACAATCTTGTAACAATGACTACTTAAATCTAAACAATCTTGTACCTTTGTATTCAACCTATATGTAATCTATACAATCTTGTATCCTTTTACCTACGATTTTGTATCAAATCAAAATGATCTATTAGTGATAGTGGTTAGTGTTCTATCTGGGATAGACAACTAATCATTTAGATTCTGCACCAACATCATTTAAATATTGTTCTAAGAAGAAAAAAAAGAAGATGAGAAATGAAGAAGTAAGAAATTTGGAAGATGAAATGAAGAAATTGATAAATATTTACATAAATAACCATAATATTGTAAGATGAAGAAGTACTAATATGAATAAATTAATAATACGAAGAAGAGAATAATAAATCGCAAAAAAGAAAGAAGAAAAAGAAGTGAAAAATCGTCAGCATTATTCAAGAACAAATATGAAATTTATGAAAAAATCATGGACTTTTTATTTTGTTACACGAATCGAAAATATTTTAATGTTTTGTTATATTTATGAAAATTAACCTTTTGGTAATTCGTTTGTTTTTAAAAACTTAATATTTAAATAATAAGCATATTTGGTGACTAGTCTACTTTTTTTTATTTTTTAATCAGAAACTTGCTTTTAAAATTATAAAGGAAAATTGAAAATGAAAAAAAAATGGAGCTTTAAAAATGTGTATTTTGTTTTTAAAAATATAAAACAATATTGATTTTCGTTTTTATTGAACAAAAGATTAAAAAACAAGAAAAAACAAAAACAAAAAATTTGAAAGAGTTATAAGATGGAGTCTACTGTAGGCATCAACCATGAGGTGGGAAGTGTCATGGTATTCCTCTTTATTATATTATTTATTATTTGTTAATAGTATTTATTATTTGTCATTCATTTTTTTTTTCGTATTCTTCCTCTATTGTTATCATCGTGTTTACTTTCCCAATCAAAATAAAATCAGCTTGTATTTTAAACACAAATTATAGTAACTATTATAATTCATTTATTATAATAATCAATTTATTATCTCAAACCTAAAAGAATAAGGATGTATTTAGATTATCTTTGAAAGTATTTAAATTTGAAAAAAAAAATATTTCAAAAAAATTTGAGATGTTTGGTAACTTTTCAAAATGTATTTTTAAATAATCAGATTGAAAAATAATCCAATTTAAAGAAAACACTCATCACCTTGAGAAAATAGGTTTACAACCTCATGCAGATGATTTGAATATATTCTTAAAGATGATATGTAGAGAACTTGGACATTTTAGTTGTTTTCATTAATTGTTTATTTTGCTATTAATGACAATGAGAGTGTTGTTTATTATATTTCGTTTGTTTTTTGTTTTAGTTTAATTTTTATTCTGTCAAGTTTATATTTTGTGTGAATTTATTGTATTTGAATTTATTATTTAATAAAATTTGTTTTTTTTTCTCTCTCTCTCTTTCTCCCTTACTCTTTAGTCTTCAAAGTTTTCAAACTCATCAAAGGAAAACATAGCTTGCCCTACTCCAATTCGCCATCCTTACAAATATGAGGCATAAAAGTCGAATCATGGAAGAACATGATAAAAACATGGATAAAATGAGACAAGATATTAATAATTTTGGGAAACAAGTTTAAAAAATACTAGAATTGCTTTTAGCAGGAAAAGGAAAAGTCGTCGTAGAAACAGCACAATCACGCAATCCAGTTCAAGACACCAATGATCCCATTTATCCTCCAGGATTTACGCCATGCCACATGAATGTTCCATAGTCTCAAACCACTCAATACTATGTTGCTATGAATCCGTTTTTTGTTGTTCCACCTCTTGTCCCAGATATAGAACAATTGGAAGCTCAGGCTAAAATTCAAGACATGGGACAGAATGAGAACACTCCGGGTAAGCAAAAATTAGATGTTTTGGAAGAAATGTTGCGAGCAATTGAAGGGACTGACATTTATGAAAATATAGATGCAACACAATTGTGTTTAGTGCCACACTTGATCATTCCAACAAAGTTTAAAGTTCCCGAATTTGACAAATATGATAGATTATTGTGTCCAATGAGTCATCTTATAATGTATTGTAGAAAGATGGCAGCGCACATTGGTAATGATAAATTGTTGATCCACTGCTTTCAGGATAGTTTGACTGGTCCAGCTACTCGATGGTATATTTAATTAGATAATGTACACATTCATGTTTGAAAGGATTTAGTTGATGCATTTCTAAAGCAATACAAACATAATATTGATATGGCTCCAGATCGTTTAGACCTACAGTGAATAGAGAAGAAGAGTTCAAAAAGCTTTAAAGAATATGCTCAACGATGGAGAGATATGGCCGCAGAGGTTTAACCACTGTTAATAGACAAAGAAATGGCATATATGTTTATGAATACTTTGCAGGCTCTGTTCTATGATCGAATGATTCGTAATGTTATAACCAATTTTTCTGACATTATTGTTATTGGTGAAAGAATTGAATATGGGAAAGCACGGGAGGTTAGAAGAGGCTTCGATTGAGTATGGGGGATTAAAGAAAGAAACAACATCTAAGAAGAAATAAGGTGAGGTTCATGCAATTGGTTTTCCTAATTCAGGGAACCACAAATCGATTTTGGGCCAAAGAAAACAACTAAAATTTTTCTTCATATATAAGCAATATTTCTCATATCCCTTGTAACAACTATGTACCAGCTCACTCTTTCTCTGGAGCCCCAAAACCTGTTAACTCAAACTCTTCTCGACCATTTGTACAAGGTTAGGGTAGCAAGACCAACTCAGATACATGGCGATTTGATTCAATTCTCATACAGAGCTTTTACCCCAGTTAATTCAAAATCGACATTAGCTCTTATCCCAATGAATCCTATATAACCTCCTTATCCAAAATGGTATGATTCAAATGTTCGATGTGATTATCATGTTGAAGGAGCGAGACATTCAACTGAAAATTGTTTAGCTTTGAAAAGGAAGGTGCAATCTTTAATTAACTCTGGATGGTTAAGCTTCAAAAAGCTGGTGAGAAGCCGAATGTCAACAACAATCCACTTCCTAATCATGAAAATTCAAAAGTGAACGTTAGAGATTGCCTTATTGAAAAGTATAAAAATGAAGTTCATGAGATAGTGATGCCAATGGAAAAACTTTTTGAAGCAGTAGTCTGGAATATTTAGACCCCAACATAAGATACGAAGGGTACGATGAAAGCAGACATTGTATATTCCATCAAGGAGTTGCAGTTCACGTTATCCAACAGTGTTGTAAATTTAAATCTAAAGTACAACAACTTATAGATTTAAAGATACTCACGATATATAGAGGACAAGAAAAAGATGAGATGAAAGACAATAAAATATGTGCATTAACGAATGAAGTTGCAAAAAAGGAAAATTCCTTTTTATCAAGGCCTTTGACAGCCTTTTATCAAGAAAGTAGTAATGAGTCAACTTCCTGCAATCCTAAACAACTCACTATCCAAGTACCGAGTCCTTTCAAATTTAAGGATATGAAAGCAGTGCCCTAACGCTAGTCATTATAGGTCCTTCAATTGATAATATTACAGGAATCAGTGGGATAACTCGAAGTGGAAAATGTTACAAACCAGATAATTTAACACCTCCTTTAGGTAGTTTAATACTGGGGTAAGGGAGGAAAAATGAGAAAAGAAATGTGAATGAACATGACAAAGAGCAGGATGTAGAGATGTCGATCATAGCAAAAGATGTAGAATACAAGAAGCCTGTTACAGATGAGGAAGCAAACGAACTCTTAAAAATAGTAAAACAAAGCGAGTATAAGAGTTCGTTTGAATTTTTTTAAGTAAAACAAAGCAAACGAACTCTTAAAAATATTAAAACAAATATGGTTTGGGCTATATGTCATACGTATATGATAAGATTAGGCTTCAAGAAGAAAATAAGAAAAAACGTTTGGCAAAGCTAGAGATGAGAGAGTTTGATCCAAGTCTAAAATTTATACCAGCATTAAATGATACATTCAAGAGTGCTGGTATAAGTTACTCATCACATGACTCTGATTCAAATGATTGTTTGTTAACGAAGATGGAGAGTTTATCAATTTCAGTTGTGGCACAATAAGCATCATTTGAAGGCAAAACAGTTTATGCATGTCCACCTAATTTTGAGCTTAACAATTGGGATGTTGTAGATCTACCCAAATGTCACAATATTTTGTTTGCTATACAATATGAATGTACTTTTTTTTATTATTTAATGAAATCTTCACATTTTCGTTTCATTCTTTCTAATTTCTTTTTCTCTCTGCTTTCTTTCTTGCGTTTTGCAAATTAAATACAAAAGTTCAAACCTTTTCATAGACAACATTCAAAAAAATGAAGATGTTAGTAATTTCAGTTCCACCCTTGATACCTTAATTTACACTATGGAATCTGACAAAGAAAGTGACAATGAAAATGTCAGAGGAATATCCTCATAACTGTTAAGAATGGTAGAAGTGAAGGGATAAAAGCCATATGGCAGCAGAAGAATTTAAAGAATCATTACTCAAATTAATTTGAGAATATTAAAATATCGGTACATTGGCAAAATTTTAGAATCAAAATTCTAAATAAATTCTAAGCATGCTTTTAAAGATAAGATACGAGAACTTACTTTCGATGATGTCTCTGAATCTACAAATCACCGAATTGGGGACACCACCCGTCGGAAACCTTCCTATCCTCTGGGATGAGATTGGTTTGTGGGAACCAATTGGGATGGGAAAAGATTTAGAGATATTTGAGAGAAACTCTTTTGCAGAGAGAAAAAACCTTAGCTTTTTTTTTCTTAATCAACTTGGCTTGAAGAAAACTGTTTTTTTCTAATATTTATAACTCTCTTTCCTTCTTGGAACAGGAAAAGGAGTATGAGAGAATTACGAGATTCTATTATCAAATCTACTAATTAATTTACAATTAATCAATTAGTTAATAATTAATTAAATCATATTTAATTAATATTCCATTCAAATCGTATTTGAATAAATATCTCTCCAATATCTTATAGGTTTATATAATTAATTAAATCATATTTAATTAATATTTCATTCAAATCTTATTTGAATGAATATTATTTTATACATTTAATTAAATCAAATTTAATTAAATAAAACTAAATTATTAATAATTCTCCAATTAATTAATAGCTAAGTTAAATATCTTATATTTAACTTAAATTAAATTTGAATCATATTCAAATATAAGCTTCTATCATAATTAATAATTTTAATATGAATCCAATTCACATTAAATTAATATTTGAACTCATTCAAATATTTTATCTCTCATAAATTAATTTCTAATCATATCCAAAATTAAATTTATATAATAAAATTTCACAAACTTTATATTATAATGTATCACTATACATTAAACTAATTCCCAATGTAAATTTGAACATTTCAAATTACAACCAATATAAATAAATCTCATTGCCCTTTACGAGCTAGGAAGGGGACCTAATGGACCTACAGATCAGACGCTACACCGATATGAGATTAATTGGCTAAACTCATTAACCACATTAATCAATATTCGTTAACTGTGTGTACACTCCACTAAAGACTCACAGCTGAACTCTTCTCACTGTAGATATATTTCTGTGTCCACGGATATAGACCAATAACAGTAAGTTAGTCATTCACGAGTGTTCGTAACACCAGCTGGGTCAATTTACCGTTTTACCCCTGTGTTACCTCTAATCCTTAAATACCAGTGCTTCTCCAATGAACAATCTGTTTTTGGTCCTACCAATAAACAGAAACCCCTCTCGTGCCATAGAGAGGGTAGGGCCCTTTGTTCAAGACCTGGAGACACCATTTAAGGGAACACTCATCAACTTACCCTAAAGTAGGGAAGGAGTGAATTCCATCTTGTGTAATTATATTTCCAGCTCCCCACTCGATCTTGTCCCCAAAACGATAAGCTTATTGAGTCAGCGATCTGGCCACTCTCACCCGTACAAATCAAAGGAAAATCCCTCGTGAACAAGAGTTCATAACACACTCAGGATTAAGACTAAGTTACCTAGGTCATCCTAGTGAAATAGAAACCTAACTAGTTAACGGAGTTACATCTAGTGGTTACTATTTCGCGGTCCGGTCTTATGCAAACTCATTGCATAGGACACCCTCACTCGCATGTCAACTACACGAACGCGTTGGATCATTGCGTTTGTATCAAATACAAAGTGAGCCGTATCAATAGTGTTACCAAGATAAGGTACCCAGCCTTATCCCTATATTATAGACCCTTTAAGCTGATCTTGAACATTGATCCATGTATGTCTCTACATACTGTTCAAGACTCATTAAACAGCTTAGGATGTTAGTTTATTGGATTTGGGTTATTAAGACAAAACTAATAATTTATCAATAACAATTATTACAATAATAACACTTTATTAATAACGGTCAATGGATTATATTTACAATCTATGAGTTTTAGGACATAAATCCCAACAAGAAGAAGCAAGAGCTAGTTGAAGTAATCAATTTGGGTTCTCAAGAGGAATTAAAAGAGGTAAAAATTGGCACATTAATGACCAGTGAAACTCGAAAAAAAAATGATCAATTTGTTATGTGAATACTCAGATATTTTTGTGTTGAGTTATCAGATTATGTCGGGATTAAATACAAATATTGTAGTACATCGTGTTCCTTTGAAGCCAGAATGCAACCCATGAAGACAAAAGCTACGTAAAATGAAGCCTGATGTATTTGATTAAAATAAAAGAGGAAGTACTGAAACAAATTGAAGCAGGGTTCCTCATAGTCTCCAAATATCCTGAATCGGTAGCAAACATTGTTCCTAAACCCAAAAAAGGTGGAAAAGTGAGAATGTGTGTAGATTATAGAGATTTAAATCGAGCCAGCCCAAAAAACAACTTCCCTCTACCTCATATCGACATGTTGGTAGATAACATTGCAGGATACTCAACTTTCTCCTTCATGGATGGTTTTTCATAATATAATCAAATCAAAATGGCCGAAGAAGATAGAGAAAAAATGACATTCATTATTGTTTGGGGAACATTCTGCTACAAAGTAATGTTTTTTGGTTTGAAAAATGTTGGGGCAACATATCAGTGAGCAATGGTTACACTTTTTCATAATATGATGCATAAGGAAATAGATGTGTATGTTGATTATATGATTGCAAAATCCAAGACAAATGAAGATCATACAACCATTTCCAAAAATTATTTGATCGGTTGAGAAAGTATCAATTGAAATTAAATCCATCCAAATGTACATTTGGGGCAACCTCGAAAAAGTTGTTGGGATTCATTGTTAGGGAAGAAGGGATCAAAGTAGACCCAAATAAAGTTAAAGCTATCATGAAAATGTCATCCCTTGAACAGAAAAAGAAGTTTGAGGTTTTCTTGGAAGATTGAACTACATATCCAGATTTATCTCGCATTTGACACCAACATGCGAACCAATCTTCAAGCTTTTACGTAAAAGTGATCGTTAATCCTATACTTGACAGTATTAGAAGGTTCTATGAACGGTGTTCTAGGACAACATGACTTATCAGGGAAGCAAGAACATGCTATTTATTATTTGAGCAAAAATTTCACTGATTATGAGTCTAAATACTTAATGTTAGAGCGAACTTGTTGTGCTTTGGTAGGGACTGCTCATCGTTTGAGGCAATATATGTTATATCATACGACATGGCTTATTTAAAAAATGGATCCAATAAAATACACTTTTTGGAAGCCATCATTATCTGGAGGATTGCAAAATGCCAAGTTTTGTTGTCAGAGTATGATATTGTTTATGTTACTAAAAAAACAATAAAGGAAAGCGCATTTGCTGATCATTAGTTGCCCAACCAGTAGCAGATTACAAGCCTATAAGGGTTGATTTCCTGGATAAAACACATTTCTAGTTGAAAAGGATGCTACAAATCATGAGACATGGATTATGCTTTTCGATGGTGCCTCAAATGAGTTGGGACATGGGATTGGAGTTATACTAATTTTCCCAAAAGGAAAGGCAGTTCCCTTAACTGCCAAGTTATGTTTTGAATGCACTCACAATATCGTTGAATATGAAGCATGTATTATGAGACTTCAAGCAGCATGCGACATGAGTATTAAAAAATTGAAAGTTTTGGGTGGCTCAATGCTAGTAATACATCAAGTCAAGGGAGAATGGGAAACAAGAGATACCAAATTGGTTCCTTAAAGCCAATAAGTTGCAAAATTATCTCAAAATTTTTTAGAAAATTTCATTTGACCCTGTTCATAGGAAAGACAATCGAATGGCAGATGCATTAGCCACCCTGCAATGATGTTTGATTTTAACCTTGAGTGTGAATTTTATCCAATCCAAATTATAAAGCGAGATCCGCCGACATATTGCATGAAGAAAATGATAATAAGCCATGGTATTTTGACATCAAGCAGTACATATAAAGTGTAGAGAATATCCCTATGGAGCTTTAGAGAATGGCAAGACAATAAGAAGGTTGGCCATGAACTTTTTCTTAAGTGGTGAAGTTCTTTTTAAAAGAAACCATGATATGGTGCTCCTTCGATGTGTTGATGTGGAAGAAGCAAAACAAATTATGACAGAAATTCATGAAGGAATGTGTGGAACACATGCTAATAGACATATGATGGCTAGACAAATATTTAGATATGGTTATTATTAGACAACGATGGAATCATACTGCATAAAATATGCAAGGGAATGTAAAAAGTGTCAAGTTTATATGGATAAGATCCACGCAGCAGCATCTCCATTGCATGTCTTGGCAGCACCTTGGTTGTTTTCTTTGTGGAGAATGAATGTTATTGGACCCATTGATCCTAAAGCTTCAAATGGTTATCGTTTTATTCTTGTGGCCATTGATTACTTCACTAAATGGATAGAGGCAGCATCTTACTACAACGTTACAAGAGGAGTGGTGCTCAAGTTTATCAAGAAAGAGTTGGTCTGTCGTTATGGTCTCCCAAAGGGTATTATTACATATAATGCCAAGAACCTTAATAACAAAATGATGGACGAAATTTGTGAGCTATTCAAGATCAATCACAGAAATTTGACTCCATATCGCCCCAAGATGAATGGGGCAATTGAAGCAACCAACAAAAATATTAAAAGAATCATTGAGAAGATGAAAACAACGTATAGAGATTTACATGAAATTTTACCGTTTGCACTCTTCAACAGGGGCAACACCATTTTCTTTGGTTTATGGTATGGAAGTTGTCCTACCTTTAGAAGTTGAGATACCTTCGTTGAGAGTTCTCATGGAAGCTAATGGATACGAGGTCGTTATGAGTAGTTGAATTTCGTTGAAGAAAAACGATTGGCAACATTAAGTCATGGACAACTTTACCAAAGAAGACTAATGTGAGCATACAATAAGAAAATGCACCCTCGAAGTTTTTGAAAAGGAGATTTTGTGTTAAAAATGATACTTCCATTTCAAAAGGATCATCGAGGAAAATGGACTCCTAATTATGAAGGTCCGTTCGGAGTGAAAAAGGCTTTTCAAGAGGAGTTTTGCTTTTAACCAATATGGATGGCGTTGAGTTAAAGAATCCTATGAATTCAGATTATGTTCGAAGATATTATGCGTGAGGCCTTTTCTTAGAAAGTTTCGTAATGTTGAAAGAAGTCAGGGGTATTTCTAAGAAACTTACATTTAGTTCTTAGAATGTTATTTCTATATGTGTAAACTTCCCCTTACATCCTCTCTTTGTACTCCTATTCCAAGAATCGTTGTTATCTTTTCATTTCTTATTATATTTATCAAACATTTATTTATTTGTCAATCCTTTCTTTCATCCTTTTTAAATGTCATCAAATTATAAGTAAACATCCATTATCCATATGTCTATTATTCTATCTATCGTTAATTAACAAAAATTCAGTACAATTTATTGTATTTGCAAACCAAGTAAAAATTATGATTTTCTCTTGTTAAGACTTAAGGAAATATAGGTGTTTACAAGTCCAGAAAAATTTCTCTATGATTGTGAGTTACTGCAATAGGAAGTCTACATCCTAAAGGATTCATGTTTTGTGAAGTTCAAGACTAAAAAAACATTAGGTCTTTACAACATAGTGCAGTCTTTCACAGTTTGGATTCGTTTGTTTGATATGAAGAGTGGCGAGTTTGACAGCTTAAAAAGTTCTTGTGATACATATGCCTTATTATATCCTATGACCATGTTGATCAATTGTTAATGGTATTGGTAAAATGGAGTAGTGAGCTATTTATTTCTTTGAAAAGCACAATATTTTCAAATTAAATTTCAACTCGATTTAAAAGAAGGATGGGTCCACTTTATCAAACCTAGTCAACCTAGTCAACCTAGTCCTAGAGGTAAGGTTGATGTCTTTTCAATTTGGTTAAGTCGAGCCCAGATATGAAGCTAAGGTCGAAACTTGTCTAACAGGTTCTTTATTTATCAAACATAGTCCTAGAGCTAAGGTTGATGTTTTTACAAATTTGGTTAAATCGAGCCCAGATCTGAAGTTGAGTTCGAAACCTGTCTAACAGGTCCTTTATTTATCAAACCTAACCCTAGAGCTAAGGTTGATGTCTTTTCAATTTTGGTTAAATCGAGCCCAAATATGAAGTTGAGGTCAAAAGCATGTCTAATAGGTCCTTTATTTATCAAACCTAGCCATAAAGTTAAGGTTGATGTTTTTCAAATTTGGTTAAGTTGAGCCAAGATCTGAAGCTGAGGCCGAAACCTGTTTATGAGGTCCATTATTTATCAAAATTAGCTCTAGGGATAAGGTTGATATCCTTACTCATTTGATAGTTTTTTCTCTCTAAAATTTTTTTTAAAAAAATCAGCCCAAATACTTTATCTATTTCTTTTGTTCACCTTTAAATATTTTCAGGATGGACAAAGGGGGCAAGCTGTAGATACCTTATTGTGTCCTTCATTTTTTATTTTTTATATTCATTTATTATTTTTTATTATTTATGTGTATTTTATTTTTATAAAAGAATTTGAATTTGAATTTAAATTTAATAAAAGAAAAAACAAAATTAAAATTTAAAAATAAATAAAATAGAATAAAAAGCGTTTTCCCTACTTTTTCTCAACCATTCCCACTATTTTTGTTTTTTCCCTTTCCCTCATCCACGCTCCTACTCTCTCATTCTCCCACTCTCCCACTCTCCCACTCTCCCACTCTCCCACTCTCCCACTCTCCCACTTTTCCATTTTCTTTTCGATACTCTACCTCCATTTCACTCTACTGATCTAAAAATAAAACGATCAATTTTGTCCTATAAAAAGTGAAATGAGAGATTCTTGAGGATAATTAAAAGAGGTTGAGATTTTTTTTAAGGAAAGGGTACAGTTTTTATTAAAAAAAAAAAAATTCATCCACTTGTCGTTTGGAAAGATTTTATTGGATTTAAGCGAGGTCAGTTTGCTATGTAGGTGTTTTTTATTTAGGCCAATTTAATTATTTCGTGTTTTTAATTTCATGCTTCATGGTTCACTGTGTTGAATTATTTGGCACTCATTTGACATGCTGCTTTATTTTATTTGACATTTTGCAAACATTTTTTATTTGGCTGGCATTCTGCTTTATTTATTTGGTCTCATGCAAATAACATACTGCTTTATTTATTTGACATAGCATGAGTTATTTATTATTTGACATCATTTATTATTTATTTGGCATGTTATTATTATTTTTGCATCGTGCTTTATTTTGTATGCTTATATTATTTCTGTATTTATTTTATCTCTATATTTATTTTATATCACTGTATTATTTTATCTCAATCTCTTTGTATTATTTTATGTCACTGTATTATTTTATCCCAATCTCTTTGTATTATTTTATGTCACTGTATTATTTTATCCCAATCTCTTTGTATTATTTTATGTCACTGTATTATTTTATCTCAATCTCTTTGTATTATTTTATGTCATTCTATTATTTTATCTCATCATATTACTTTTTTTATTTCAAAGTCTCCTTACAACTATTTCACAACCTATATAACTATTTCACAACCAGTTTATTTATCAAATTTTACACTATTATGTCATTATTATTATCATTTATTTTCTCATTTGAATATAAAAAATTTAAATAAAAAAATATGTATTGTTTTTATGGGTTTTATAATTTAAATTTCATGAATACATGAAATTTCTCAATTTGAATTTTTATTAATAAATTATCTTTAAATTTATAAACAATTTCATATTTTAAATGAAACTCAATAGTGCTTTCTATGAATTTATTAATTCCTAAACACGTGAAGTTTCTCATTAAACAACTATGATAGAGATTAAAATATCAATATTTTGTATTTTAATATTCTTGAAGTAAATAATAATTATAAAAAAATCTTTTGAAATAAAAAATAAATTTCATTTTTCTAATGACTCTTATGTCATTCATAATTATCAATTCATGCTTAAGTTTTATTTCATTCGATGTGAATTGAGAACCATGTAACATTTAAAAATAAAAAATAAAAAACTATTTTGTGAACTTCTTTAATTTAGTTTAAAAAATAAAATTAGGTAACCATTTTATGAGTGTCGTAAAGTGCTAATACCTGGTTTTGTGAACTCTCCAAACCTATTTATTTATTTCTTTTAAAATAAAATTAATGAAGACGTCCTTGCGAGAGCAGCCACAACAAGTAGTTTGGCTTATTAATCACTTTGAGAAATTTTTCAACGTTTATTATCAGTATTATTATTTGAAAATTTGCTAACACTATTGGTCATTTTGCCAAGAGCTCTAACACATTGACTATATGTACTTCAAGACAATAGGTCTTAGATTCAAATCCCCCATTCTTAATTTTTACTAAAAAGAAAACGCCAACCATTTTATTATTAATGATAATTAATAATAAATTACACTTGAATATCAAAAACCTAATTTAAATTTGAAAAAGTATTTTAAATGATAGAACTTTTTGAAATTATTTACAAATATAACAATATTTTGTCGGTGAAAACCACGATAGACCAAGATAACTATTTATCACACAATTAGTAGTCAATCATATAGAGAGTAATATTTGCTATATTTTGTAAATATTTTGGTTCATTTTGTTATAAGTGAAAATAACCTCTTTAAAAAAAACTAACAAAATATGCAAATGGAATTGGACCTATAGTTCAAGAGACCAAAAACAACTTACCTAGATAATTCAATAACTAAAATATAATTTACAGTTTCAGAATATCTAAAAATTATATAAATGTAAAATTTAATCTACTAATTTAAACAATCCACATTTTATCAACAAAAGAAAATAAAAATTCAAAATGATATATGAAATGAGAATAAAACTTCAGGGGTAAGCGGGAGGGGAGGAAATAATTTTCCCATAATGTAAAATGTCCATTTATACAACAAAATCAATAAAATCAAAGCAACTCCCAGCAAGAATTCTTCTCTCAAATATTATGCCTTTCCACTGCATTTATTTGTTCAAACAGATCGCTTGGATAAACAATGAGAATGAAACAAACACGTTGTTCGATATGAATTCAGGGGATTTCGAAAGTACTCTTCTTGCTGGCAAATTGGCAACATTTTCAGTAATAACTTTGCTTTGTTTGACCAGACTGAAAGTACATCCGCAAGATCAATACTAACCTGAGAAGAAAAGAAAAGACTATGCGAAGTAATTGTGATCCGATTTTACCTATAGTATAGTGCTAATTCTCCACTTATGATACATAAACATGAAAAGGAATACGAGATAGAGTCTCCTTACTGAAAGTGAAGTGCACAATGGTTTCAACGAAAGATTTCAGATTAATACAGGCCCAACATCCTTAGCTCCATAACATGACTGGGGTCTAATTCAGGAACGTTCTTGTTATGTTCTCGATCTTCAACTATATATTCCTGAAACAAATAAAGCTATGTGAATTGAGCAAGTAGGGAAAGATTTGGGAAGACTAAAGGAAACCAACAGTTGCGTTACAATGGAGAAATGAGATGAGGGAAAATATAATTAAATTTGCAATATTTTTCTCTTTAAATTGTTACTCGACCTTTGTCAGTTCTTGCTTAGCGAGAACATGGTAGTGGCGTTCATTTATCCTCTGCCCGCATATAATGGCTATGAAGAAACCATAGAGTAAGCCAACCAAGATGATAGCCAAGACTGCAGAAAAGAAATCGTAGAACGAAGAATAAAAAAGACAGATAGTACAGCAACTACGGTTTTTTTCTAATGCCGATACTTAATTTCATTCAAGGATTCATTCAACTGCATATCTTAATATCTTAAATTCTTCTAATCAAATGAAACCAACAAATTGTGAGAATATTCACTTACACTAATAAATCCAATACAGATATAAAGAATAAAAAAAAGGAGTTAAGTCGGAAGCCTCAGTATACCAGCCATGGCATAGAACCCGTATGGGTGTTCTTCATAGCCAAACATTTCCCTTAGTTCCTCTCCGTAAAATTTATACACCAACACCCCCAAGAATGCCACAATCTGTTCAAAGCACATGGATAATAATGAACATTCAGCCTAACTTGTATTAAACACCTTGACACAGGTGAATGAGCCAATTGAACACATAACTAAGCTAACGTACCAGTTGAACAATGATGAAAATGAACGCATGGTCCCTAGCAACAAGAAATTGAAACTTCAGTCTCAACCACCAGCGATCAGGAGGGACATTTGCACGTAACACAAACATAGCTCTGCACTCTGTACAATGAGCAAAAGCAAAGCCCTCCTGACAGAATTACTGAAATCGATTAGATGTCAAAACCTTGAAAACTTGATCATTCTTGAATTAGACAAGTTCGTAAAGGCATATGAAAGCAAATGTATTAGATTGATAACGGTAAGTAAAAGTTTCACGTTTGAATAGCAGTTGATACCACAGTCCATTACCCAGGAAAAGTGTGAATTAAGAATAGAGAAGCAAACACGAAGTGAGGGGAAACTGACCTTTGTGGACCTCCAATTATCAAGACAAGATCTATGGACATACTTTTGAGTGCCTTTGCAATGGCATGGAGCAATTAAATCTTCTCCTGAAACCAAAATCATATTCATACTAGAAAAGGTAAACCAAATCTTTGGAAGAAGAAAAACAAGATATGCGTGTGTACTGAGTCTTAACCCACAAGTGAGCCTAAGGATAGCATTCTTATTTGTTAAATAAATACATGAGAAATGTGTCTTAACTGATGTTGATGAAATAGGATTACACATTGAACAGAAAGGAATGTTAAAAACCTCCAGTGTCAAGGCATATACGACATTGTGGTTGGTCATTCACCAGATGACAAGTTTCATCAATGTTAAGATTGAGTAAATCATCATCACTAACAGAGCTCTCTCTCCCTGTAGCTATAATCTCAGCAATCTCAGCAGAGGATGACGACCCCACAGACTGTGGCAGAAAATCCAATTGACTTAAAATGGGCGCACGTTCCAGAATATCATCTTTATTCTCACCATGATTTGGTACCAGTTGCATTGTGTTAAGCCTCGCTCTTGTGTCAAACTTGTAGACTCATCGCCTGAGCTATTGTTCAAGTTGACCATTTACATGGAAACTAACGAGCCTGCATAATAGGGGAAAGTAAAACAATCAAGCTGGCACAGAATCACATACACAGAATATCAAAATGTACATATTTAACCAACAGATAATAATTCATTCTGTTCTCACAACTTCCACATCTCAATGCTATAGACCAATATTAGAAGACGCAATAACAATTTGTATATATTCCAAATCTAGGTGGAGGTGACCTTATATGCAACCTTAACCTTTTATTTTAACAGTAAATAATATACATTATTGTTTTCGGATAAAAGTTTATCGCTGCAAACCCTATACTGTTAATGTTAATAGTTGAGTCTGTTCTCATCAAGTGCTTGAGATTCCTTGGGGCGCCATGGCCACAACAATTCACAGGAATAGAAGTGAACTCCTGGTACCTAGCCTACCAACGAGAAATTGGTTTGGGCTGGTTAGTATTTTAGACCCCCTATTATTCACACAGACAAACGTAGGGGCAGAAAAGGTAATAACCAGGGGGTAGCTTAACCTATTAGGTTTATGGAACATTCTGATGTGGGACCCACGGGAAGGTATGGGAGTATATAAGGGAATGTTTTTGGGATTGCTGAAGGTATCATCATTGAGAAAAGAATAGCAGCAGCTTTTGGAGGAGAAGGCCAGCATTCTCGAATTAGCTGGAGTGTTATCCTTTTCTTTACTATTTTCTTCTTGTTGATATTGTCTAGTGTGCTTTTTTCGTTGTTAGAGGATAGTATATGAACCTTGTCATCTATTATAACTATATCTATATATAAATACAGAGTACTGTCTCTGTTTCTCTATTGTATTGTTGGGATTTTACTGAGTGACAGGTGTTGGGTCCTTACATAGTACTTCCTGCCTTCTGGTGTTGAAATCTTGCCAATTCATCAATCCTTCAGAGCTGTGGCAAGCTTGGTTGACAAGAGTGTAAGAAGTGTCTTCCTGCCAATTGCCACAACCTCTATAACTTCCTTTTTTCATGCAATTCGGAACTCCATCAACTTTCTAAAATCCAAACTTATTCTTTTAGGAGTGATATAACCAACTACCAAGCTTACCGATCAGCCAATCTTATCCATCAAAGTAGAAAATGCTCCAAAATTCTATTCTCCAGTCAGGAGTAGTTCTTAGATCCTTAAATTTCCATAACGCAATGAGAATTAGGTCCATGTAAAAATGTAAATGATAGACCTCAAAAACAATTAGCTGCAGCAACATTAGGCTCTTGATAGTAATATTGAATCTTACATTATTAGCCTCAGTGAGGTGGTTTAGTTTCTTATGGCAGTTAATCTACAAGTACAAATAATGTTTGTCAGAGAAACTTGACAGAACAGGCTGTAATTTTTTTTTTTTTTTTTTGAACCCATTAAGAAAATGGAATGAAACTAAAGCTCAAAGTACAAAGAAAACAAAAAGCATAAACGGAGTACAAAAGAAAGCAATCCGAATAAAAAAGACATAAAGGGTTTAAACAAAGAACTGGCTTGGCCATCAAAAACTAAGAATAACAGCAAGACTATGAAGACCATGAAGAGAATCTAAAGGAAAAGCTTCATATGGTCATTTGTAGCTGCTGCTGCCGCCAAGGAGGAACAAAAACAGCAGAAAGAATTCTGATTCATGGAGAGAAGAATTCTGATCCATGTATAAGAATGACAATCTACAACATCAAAATTACAATCTCAAAATGTTCTATAACATTAAACCACGGCACTCGATCAACTAGAAATATGTTTGCACATCTCTGCCATCATAGTTTGGAATCTATCCCCAAAACGGTTTTCTAATTCGTTAATTCTATCCTGGAGTGTTTGTACCTCAGTTTTTCTTTGTCGTTTAGATTCGTGAAGATGTTTTTCAGACTCATTAAGGCGACGCTCAAGATAGCATACCTTAGATGATGATCCAAACAACTCAGAAGGGGTAACACCTACCCCATAACCACGAACACGTCCATGTTTCTCCGGTCCAACATTCCAAGGTACAGAATGATAACTTTCTGCACCACCCCAAAGGGTATGGAAAGATTAAGTGAAACTTAAAGGAAATAAACACAAAAATACTTTTTATTCCAAAATACTGCAGTTTAAACATGACCAGAGATTATGCAAACTTCCTAGTACATTGATTAAGGAAAATAATGAGGCATGATTCAGTTAGTCAAAGATGCACTATATTAGCAGCAGTTCTTATCAAATACATATTTTTTGAGATATGATTTCTAAGTTAGACGGAAAAGAACCATTGAGTAATTTTCATGACTGAATAATTTTCTTCAGTAAGATTCATAACATGTGGAATGGAATAGCAATTACGAGATTTTGATTGATATATTGAAATGGAATAGCGATTAGGAGACAACAAGACAACAAAAACCCAACCCAAACATGCCAGAAAATGGATACAAAAGCGACTAACCCGAATCTGAACTGGAAACTAAAATAGAAAATTGAAAATGAAACCTAACAAGCAGACAACCACTAACAAATACAACCACAGGAATAGCAATCGAAACACAAAACAATACATTAAAACAAAATTTCATCTCCAAAAACTGCTGAAGGAATGATCGAACAAGGCCAGAGAGGATTCATGATCTAAACTTCAAGGATCCAAATGTCTTGCCGAAAAATGAACAGCTTCAAAGCAAAATCAAATCACAATCTTTAACAAGGGATCTTAAATGAACTGGAAATAAATGTATTGCATAAACTATTATGAAGCGAGCCTACGTATAAAAAAACCACCATCGCATTGAAGATATGATTCAATAAGATATATAAAGTGAACTCGTACAGATCTGAATAATTAATAATATTTAATCTTGCATTCAAACTATGATTTGTAAAGAACAGAGCATACATTATTCTGAGTGAGTTGTAATGAACAGCAGTCTTCTATTGGAGGATCGAGATAGCTCTATATTCATATAAAGAGTTTGATGCATAAACACCCCCAATAGCTTTTGATTCCAGAGACACCGTTCCGCACGAAGCAAAGTGAATTAAAAAAGCAGTAAACATCAATCCTCAAACATACCTGGAATGTATCATATAGTACGTACTTCTAAACACAAGAAACTACCACTCGGAGCGGTAGTAAGGGCGGTGGAATGCAGAATCAAATATGGAATCTACACAAGCGAGTAGGGGAGTTGCGACGAGCAAGGAGGGAGGCGAGTTGCGGCGAGCCCGGCGAGAGCTTCAGATGCGTGGAGAAAGGGAAATCGAGAGAGCTTGAAAATTGGGGGAAGAAAAGGGAAAATTGGAAGCATAAACCGACCCGATTATTTGGTTAACCCGAGAATCCAATAGTATCACCTCACCAGACAAAAAAAGAAAAAAAAAATCATAAGCAAAAAAGACCTACCTCATCTCAACATTGCTATTTATTATATTTGGAAAATGGTATAGTTGGAAAAATAGGAATTCCATTTTTTAAGAAAAGGTTAAAACTAACCAAACCATTTTATTTTGATTTTCTTCTTAAATAACATTTTTTTATATATAAAATATTTTAATAAAAAAGTGAAAAAACTTTATTAATAAAAAAGTACAACTTTTTTTTTGGTTAAGGTTGTTAATATTGTTCGATAAAAAGTATAAGTTATTAATATCCTTCGATAAAAAGTATAGTTTTTTCTAAGGTTATTAATAATTTGTAACGCCTCAGGCCTAGGATTCGGATTAGGATTTGGAATTTGGATCTCCAATATTTCCCTGCATCCCATGCGACTTGGCAGCATCATCCTTACTATTTTTTAAGGTTTATTATAATGAAAGTTCTCCCCACAAACCAACACGAGTCCTTTCAGCATGCTTTGTCCTCACTCACATGCATCCTAGGAAAATTTCCATGCGACCTAGCAGCATCATCCTTACTATTCTTAAAGGCTTATTAGAATGAAAGTTCTCCCCACAAACCAACACAAGTCTTTTCAGCATGTTTTGTCTTCACTCACATGCATCCTAGAAAAATTCACAGAAGGTCACCCTATTAACTTGGAGCAATTCTATGTTGGGTGACCTCCTGAAAATTTGCCTAGGATGCGAGTGAGGGTATCATATGCAATGAGTTTGCAAAAGACAGAACCACTAAAGCAACCACTAAATGTAACATTGTTAACTAGTTAGGTTTCTATTCCATTAGAATGGCCTAGGTAATTGAATCTTAAACCTAAGTGTATTATGAACTCATGTTAGCGATGATTGTCCTTTAATTTGTACGGGTGAGAGTGACCAGATTTTCGACTCAATATGCTTATCATTTTGGGAACAATACCGAGTGGGGAGCTGGAAATATAATCACACAAGATGGAATTCATTCGTTCCCGACTTTAGGGTAAGTAAATGAGTGTTCTCTTAAATGATGTCTTCGGAACTTGAACAAAGGGTCCTACCCTCTCTATGACATGAGAGGGATTTTTGTTTATTGGTTGGACCATAAACAGGTTGTTCATTAGAGGAGCACCAGTATTTAAGGACTATAAGTAACTTAAGGGTAAAACGATAATTTGACCAGTTGGTGTTACGAACACTTGTGAATGACTAACTTGCTAGCATTGGTCTATATTCGTGGACATAGAAATGAGAAGAGTTCAGATGTGTGTCTTTAGTGGAGTGCACACAGTTAACAAATATTGATGAATGTGGTTAATGACTTTAGTTAATTAATCTCATATAGGTGTAGCTTATGATCTGTAGGTCCATTAGGTCCCCTTCCTAGCTCGTAAAGGGTAATGAAATTTATTTATATTGGTTATAATTTGAAATGTTCAAATTCACGTTGAGAATTAATATAAGGGAAATTGTATCAGACGAAAAAAATATTTAGAAAAATTCAGCCCATGACACATCTTTTTTGCATATTGCGAATATGACAAATATGACACGTAATTAGTGATAGCAGACGGCTATCAGAAAGTTATTTGAGGGTTATCAGAGGGTTAGTGGGTTTAACTTTGCTACTTTTGCAATTTAGAAAATGTAGTGACATAGGCTCTGTTATCATAATTTTTTTCCTATTTTTGCAAGTGTCCCTTAATATAATGTATTGTGATATATTATAATATAAAATTTATATTTTAATTAAACTTTACTATATAAATTTAATTTTGGATATGAATCAAAATTAATTTATGAGAGATAAAATATCTGAATGAGTTCAAATATTAATTTAATATGAAATAGATTCATATTAAAACTATAAGTTAAAATTTAATTCGTATATGATACACATTAGAACTATATGTTATAAGAGAAAATTATATTTGACTATGATTCAAATTTGGTTAAATTAAATATATGATATTTAATTTATAAATTAATTAATTGAAGAATTAATTAATAGTTTTGTTTAATTTGATTTAATTAAGTTAAAATTATAGGATATGTAAGAGATATTCATTTAAATATGGTTTAAATGAAATATTAATTAAATATGGTTTAATTAATTATTTTAATATTAATATTAATTTATTGAGTTAATAAGAAACATGGGTGGTTTCCCATGTTCCATTATTCGTTAAACTTCTGAAGAAGATGGAGTGAAATGTACGGGAAAAAAAATACATATAATGGTTTTGGGATGACTTTTGGCGTACTCTAGTTCTCTCGAGAACAATTTCTCTAAAAAAATTCTCCTTCCAATTGGTTTCCATAAAACGATCTCCATCCTAGAGTATAAGAAGGTCTCCGATTGGTGGTATCCCCAATTTGGTGATTTGTAGATTCAGAGTCGTCAACGGATGTCAGTTCTTCTTTTTTGTATTTATGCAATTCTCTATAATTTTATTAGCATGCTTAGCCTTTAGAATTTTGTTTCTAAATATTGCCAATGTACTGTTATTTTGGGATTCTCAAATTAAATTAAGAAATGGTTATGTAAAATATTTTGCTACGAATGGCTCTAATCCCTTCAATTGATATTAAAGCCATCTCAATTTTTTATTGGAAATTTTAAAATTTGCATTGGTTTTGGTGGGATTTCTGCAATGTGAATGTGTATTTGCAATTGAATGTTTAATGTATATTGGCCATAAATTTACATTTTTTCATTGATATGATCATGTAAAGACCCCTGCGTTTTTTAGCAATTTTATTTGTAAATCTTGTAATTTAGAGTCAAAATTTGGATTCTTGGCATTTTTTCTTAGAAAAACGGTATCAAATTCGCCCAAATCAAACCACTGAAAGGCCTTCAATGGATGATTTTGTTGGCTCTGCACAGAAATTGAGGCAAAGAAAAAATTGACGGCAGCGAACTGGGGAAGAAGAGGGGCTGATGTCACTGTGATGATTTTGTTGGCTCTGCACAGAAATTGAGGCAAAGAAATTGAAGAAGAAGGCTCCAAATGACCGGCTCGACGTGGGAGATGGCTCATCTTGGCTTCACAGGAGGTCGGCTATGGTTCAGGATGGTTGGCTTCAGTTCGACTGGCGAGTCGGTTGGCTTTGGAAGGTGAGATGATACTCAAAGGTTGGAATGGGAGATGTCATTTCATCTTGTGCAGTGGGAGATGCAAAGTTGTTTTTTAGAAATGGATTTCTATTTTTAGAAAACTTGTACATAGTTCCTAAGATTGAAAGGAACCTTGCATCTATTTCTTGTCTTCTTGAACAATCTTATAATGTAACTTTTTTTCTTGAATGAAGTGTTCATTTCTAAGAATGGTGTACATATTTGTCGGCTAAGCTTGAAAACAACTTGTACGTATTAAGATTGGTACTGTGGTGTGTGGACTTATTAGTTTTGCATTTGTATAGTGCAATCACAATACGTCACAAAACAGGTTCATTGCACGTAAAATGCTCACCATATCTTTTCGTATTGTGTGCTTGATTTTATGCGATAAGTCATGGGTCATGATCATAGTATGTGAAATATAATGTTCACTATGTACCTCTTCATCGTTTAGGCGTTATAGCAATTGAGTTAAAAGAAAAAAGAACTAAAGCTACTTACTTACACCTACAGACTCATACACATAAGAATAAATTATGGCAAGATGGAAGGTTGAGTGAACTTGCGTTAAAGTAGGCGACGAAGGAAAGTCTCATGCTATCAGGCGAATAAGCTATATGACCACCTCGATACGATATAACTCACCAAACTATCTTATGATTAAGTCATGCTCCTCTCGAAGTCATTAAACGCCACACTTAGTCTCCTTTCGGGATCCAAATGACTAAGACAAGTTAAGTGGTTTATATCTAGTAACACTTATTTATTCTACTTAGAGTGCTTCACATTTAAGGACAACAACCTCTCGGTGTCTATAGTCCACATTTGTTCGCCTTTCAGGATACAAATGAAGGAACATCTTGCAAGGTTGAGAAAACTCTTTCTTGTGTGTGTTAGCCACGCCCTTGCTACTCACTCTCTCGGACAGTTGGCGACATACACTGACCAAGTGTAAAATGTAGCTCAACTAACACACTAAGCGATATAAATAATTATTACTTATCGCAGACAAATCATTAACCTAAACTACAAATAACACAAAGACAGATAAACAGTAGAGACATGGATGGATTGAAAAATGTATAAAGATACATTGTATTAAAAGATGAAGGCCTTCGATCAATGTACAATATGGTTCAAGGACCTTGTTCTTCCAAAACTCTGATGATGCTTTGGTGCCACTGAATGCATTCTTTACTTCTTCTTCGTATATTTCGTTCATATATATCTTGCAAGAAAGCATGTTAAACTAAAAACTAAAGAGATTTAATGGAACGAATAGACAGCGAAGGATGGAGGAGCACTGCAATAACTGCCTGACGGAGGAGCTATCATCGCAAGTACAACCGAACGAAGAAGGGAGCAAGGAGAAGCACTGAACGACGGAAGACGACAACGAAGATGACGCGAGTAATGTAATTTTGACAAGTTACGAGAAAATTCCAATTTGGAGAGATTACGACGCGTACAAAATTAAGGGATTTTGGTGTAAAAAAATGTCGTTAATTAATGACGCAAAAATTGTTAAAAAAATTCAGGATTTTTTATTTTTAACTACACATTTTACTCCATCTCACTATTATGTCTTGATTTCAAGTGTCATTAAAAACTAAATTGTAGTAGTGATAGGAGAAATACAAAGATAAAGTTCTATTTATGTTTATCACAAATAGATAGATAATAGATGTCTATCTCTATATATCTTATCCCACAATTCATTGTAACAAACAAATAATAAGAGATAAACTGAGATCCACGTCTATTATTGAATAAAAAAAGAAAAGTAAAAAATAAAAATCATAATCACAATGCAAAGATAAACGATCATGCGGTGAAATAATATACTTTAAACGATCATGTTGACCATGACAAACGATCGTGTTAATCATGACAAACAAGTGTGTTGATTATAGTAAGCAATCATGTGGTCTAATGTAAATGATTCTGAAAATTTTAAAATATAATGATCGTCCAATACAATATGCACGATTATTTAGATTTTGGTACACAATTGTTTAGAAATGCAACGGTACATAGTTATTTGTTAAATTTTTTTTACTAATCTTTTGAACAATTTAAAATTCTTACAAAATAACAAAAACAAAATGATTATCATAATTCTTACAATTTTTTTAATATGTTAAACAATTAAAACGAAAATGAAATTTAGAATTCTTATTGAAAACAAACTCATTGCAACGATCTTGATATTGAAATATAAACAACTGTGAAAGAGCTTCAATGATATACAAACGATCTTGGTATTCTCGAAGATGAGAAAGATGAAGAAGAATATTGAAACAATTGTGAAATAGCTTCAAAGCATTTTGTCGAAGATGATGGAGATGAAATATGAGATAATGATAAAATCTTATACTCAAAATGTCAAAGAAACAAAAACTCAAAGAGGAGATGGATAAATCGCAAAGAAGAAGAAGTGAAGAAGTGAAGAAGAAGAAACGAAGAAGATGAATAAATAACAAGAACATATATAGAATTTATGAAAAAATAAT
>CM046886.1:10000905-10190207 GCA_025688845.1 Cucumis hystrix
GAAATATGAGATAATGATAAAATCTTATACTCAAAATGTCAAAGAAACAAAAACTCAAAGAGGAGATGGATAAATCGCAAAGAAGAAGAAGTGAAGAAGTGAAGAAGAAGAAACGAAGAAGATGAATAAATAACAAGAACATATATAGAATTTATGAAAAAATAATGAAGCTTCATGTGCTTTTTTTTTTTAAGTATATTTATTAACTTTTTAAATATAAATTGTTCATGTGCCTAAAAGTTACATTATTCCATCCATGTGTCTTTGTTATGAATGTCAAATAAGTGCCATTATTTTTGTAACTTATCGTCGAGCTTAACAAATATATATATATATATATTTTTGTTCATTTGAATAATTTAAGTACCTCTATCTTTTTCGGGAATTTATTTTATCAATGCCACTTAAGAAAGAACAGAAGAATCAAATAGTTATTGAAAATTACATTTAATTTGGGATCAAATAGATATATTACACTTCCAGGTAAAACGGTATCAATCGGAGCACCTCAGGCAACCCTGGCCTCGCAGCCAGACTCGAGCGAGATCTACACTCCCCGTACCCGTTGTATGTTACTCGCATCGAACAGGCCAACTGGTGTCTTTCGCTAATGGCGACCATTGACGGGGCGGTGCAGAATCAGCCTCAGCAGCAACAGCCTCTTCCGGCGCAGCAGGTGGTTTTCGCGGAAAGGCTAAATCAGGCAGTTCAGCAACAGTTGAACCTGGAGGCTCTGAAGAATCGAGCTACTACTCTCTTTAAAGCCATCTCTCGGATCCTTGAAGATTTTGATGTCTATGGTCGCACCAATACCACACCTAAATGGTCTACTTTCATCTTTTGCCTAGTTTTCTCTTGTGATATTTTCCAAATATGCTTGAATTTTTATGTTCGTCATTGGCGATTGATAGCACGTTAGTGTTAGAAAGTATTTTTTTTCTCTATCTCCTGGATTTACATGTACTGATTATTTTATAGATATCAAAGCTTCTTAATATCTTTCTATCTATCTTTCTATTTATATTTCGATATTCTCCTCTACTGGCCGACTGTATAGTTGATTTTTACGCCAGGCAAGACATACTGGGGCAGTATTCTATGGTGAATCTCGAGCTTTTCAACATTGTTGACGAAATCAAGAAAGTTTCGAAGGCTTTCGTTGTACATCCAAAGAATGTTAATGCAGAGAACTCTACAAGTATGTCCCTGCATCCCTTCCAAGTATTTGCTGAAGTAAAAGGAACAAATGCTTAGTTTTTGTTTTGTACGCTTGAACAATCATTCATTTATTTGTAAATTTTGATTTCAACTAATTTTTCTTTCTTTCTTTTTTCTTTTTGTGAGCCCAGTACTACCAGTTATGTTGTCCTCAAAACTATTGCCTGAGATGGAGGTAGATGACAATTCGAAACGAGAGCAGTTGCTTCTTGGGATGCACAACATGCCAGTATCTACACAGATTGAGAAATTAAAGGTACTAGAAGTTTGTTAAATAATTATAGGTGGTAGAACTCCCCGTGTTCTAAAGAAATTCATTAAATTACATACTTTCTTATGTATCTGGCATTTAGGTTTACTTTTCTTACAGACTAGAATTGAAATGATTGGAGCAGCCTGTGAAAGTGCTGAAAAAATATTAGCTGAAACTCGAAAAGCATATTGCTTCGGAATGCGTCAAGGGCCAGCAATAGCTCCAACCTTAGATAAGGCTCAAGCTGCAAAAATTCAGGAGCAAGAAAATTTACTCCGAGCTGCTGTTAACTTTGGGGAAGGTGATATTTTTTTACTTTTATAGTTATTGGTTAGTATCTTAGTTTTAATTAGTTGTAGTTCTTATATTGTTTAGTACTGCATCATGGCTCGTAAGTCACTCATGATCGACATTTACCAAAAAAAGCAATATTATATTTAGACTTCTTGCCAACTTGTCACATATCTATGAATTACTGATTTGTATATTTATTTCTTCATTCATGATATACTTTATCAATTTTTTTGTGCATAATTGAATATGAACATTCTGACTTGTGTAACAGCCATTTTCCTCTCTTTTCATTGTTGTATGAATCAGACACAATAACTTGCTTTTTGGGAGAGTTGATTTAAATGACTAAATTGTTTGAAAATTTGTGAAAGAGTTGCTGAGGGAGAAAGGAGAAGTGGAATGTTGTAGAATGGGAGTGATGCGACTTTGTAAAATGACCATATGAATTATGGAGGATGCATATATGGCGAAAAATCCTCTGTTCCTTCGGTCAATGAGGCTGTAGGAATCCTAGCTCAGTTGGATCCCCTAAACCAATTGATCTATCATCCTTCTTCATCCTTCCCAAACACTTGAAGGCCCCGAACTACGTAGCAAGCCCACACTACGAGGCTTGGCAAACTGATTTAATTCTTGCAAAGGATGTGGGTATAAGGTGTTAAAAGTAATATCTGAAAAAGAGGAACCATTATGGATTGACCTAATGGTAAATAGGGGACGTGACTTTGATAAAGGGTTGAGAGGTCACAGGTTTAATCCCTGACAGTCATCTAGCTAGAATTTAATATCCTATGAGTTTTCTCGACATCCAAATGTTGTAGGGTTAAATCAATTGTTTTGTGAGATTAGTCAAGGTGTGCATAAGCTGATCTAAACACTTACAAATTTCAAAAAAAAAAAAAGAAAAGAAAAGGAAAAGAGGGTTGTCAACTGGTAATCTTTTCTATTTGAAGGGGCTTGTTTCCATTTTAAAAATAACAAGTAGCCTTTTCTATTAAATTCCAAGATCTAATCTTCTCCTTCAAATATCTCTCTTACAAAAATTCTCAACACACAATAGAATGCAAGATCTTCAATCATTTCCTCCGTACCTTTTCATATTTCTCTCTTTTGTGCTCTTTAGAGCAAAGGCCAAAAGGGAGATGTTCTTTGTTGTCAAGCTTCGAGCCTAATGTTATAGTGCAAAGTGGTTTGAGCTACAAACATTTCAGTTGTGTGATTGTATCTTGGAGGAGACATGTTAGACAATATCTGGTGCCTTGAAGGAATACATAGTCTCTTGAAAGACACCGAGATAAATGCACCTCAACGTAATTGTTTCTCAATATTTACTCCAATTTCTAGGTTATTTGTAAACCATTAGTTCGTAAGTTACGCTGTTGGGCTTTGGCAAGACAAAAGGCTCATCAGATCCTTCGTTAGATTCCATATTTCTCTCTCAGTTTCAGGTACAAAAGTCTTTTGTATTGACACTAGAGCATTATTTTACGCAACTGAAGGCCCTTCCTTTAGTGGCCTACCTTTATGTAGGATTATTCTTTTTGGATCCTGGTAAATTCTTTCATTTTTTTTCTCGAATGTTGTTTTCTCATTATAAAGAAAAATAAAATAAGATAAAAGAGAAGTCCTTGATGCGATGCATATGATTTATAACATTATTTTTTGGTTTGCTTGGATCTATTTTTAAAACTTGGCTCAAACTTGAAGTTTCATTTGCTTCTATATTTTTCCTCTCCCAATTTTTTCCTGAAGTGCAGTAGTCATGCCTTGTAAATGAATCTTATATGAACATGCAGGATTAAGATTACCTGGTGAGCAACGACAAATTACGCCAACACTTCCGATGCATTTGATAGATGTGCTGAATGCAGGTGATGGAGTGCAGAGTTTTAACGAAACGTCCGGTAACATTCATTTGTTTTTTCAAACATAAATGGTTTATAGATTAATTTACTAAATTGCACTAACTTGTAATTGTTTAACAAAATCTCTTTCAGGTATGTATGCAAAGAGTACTCCTTTAACGTCAAATAATATTAGTAGTCAAGGAGCAGTGATCCAGGTTAGATGATGTCCTTGCTCCTTGAAATGGTTTCTTAACGATTTATTTGCATCTTCTTGAGTTATAGAATGTAAACTAAGTTCTCCAAGGGGAAGCAACTTTTGCCTAACAGATTTTGTTTCATTCGAGGTTCTGTTATGTACGTGATTGAATTATCTTGTATCAGTTGGTTCCTAATTTTATTAGGATTTCTTTGGTTATGACTTATGAGTTGTATCTACCATTCATCCTTCCTTGAAAGATGACGTTAGATAGTATAGTACTGTTAGGAATAAAAAATTTGAACATTTTCTTGCCGACTGTCTCCTTTTCTCACAATTCTTTCTTTTCCCTGCTCTTCCTATGATTATTTGCATTATTATTGGTGTTGAACACGGGCACTTGGATTGTTTGGTTTGCACATTTAGATATAATAAGAACTCTACAGGTTATTTTTGAGGCTAATGTATGGATCAAAATTAATAGGGTAATGATAGAACACCAAGTAGTGTGTTCTATTATTTTATTAAACAGCCAAACTTTTACAGAAAACAGTACTAACACAGCCTTGAAAACAAAGAACAACACAAGAACCAATATAGAAATAAACAAGTTCAACATAAAACATCAAAACAGAAAAGTACTTCACAATGATGGAAATAACTTGCAACAGACTACAGAAACTGAATACTTTCTGCATTCCCTGCTCTCCAGGAAATTACAGCCCTCCACTTCCAGAAACTGATTAACCATCCCCATCTTTCCTTCCATCTCTCCCTTTTAACCTCCCCCATGTAACTAACTGTGGTCTCTACTAAGGTGGTTTCCACTTCCTCCACTTCCATCACCTGTGCACGTGCCATTCCATTTGTCTTCCTTCTGCCATATTGTATTACAATTGGTGGTCTATCATGATTCTCCCTCTCCAAAGACACCTTGTCCTCAAGTTGGAAATGAGGAAACTGTCGTGCAAAATCATCAGAATTCTCCCATGTAGCCTCATGAGGTGGTATTCTTTTCCAACTAATAAGCACTTCCCACTCCTTTGTTGCTGGATTTTTACGATAGCCAAAAATATCTGCTGGTAGTAATTCTTGAATTGTAGGAACATCATCAATCCCATACAATTCGGCAAACTCCCTCCAAACCTTGACATTCTATCAAGAAACCTTGATCAGATGGTGTCCATGTCTTCATCATGTGTTTCAAACTCACTCTAGTCTTTGTCAAACTCAGGTCACCCCTTATAACAATCTTCTTTTCATTTTGTATGAAAGTTAAAGTGAGTTTCTACCAATCCACTTAAGTTACCCCCAACGTGTGCTATTTAGCATTCCAAGGATGACATCCACTCCTCCCAACTCTAATGGTAGGAAATTATCAACAAGTTTCCAATCACCCAATGCTATTTCCACTTGACTACATATGCCCTTTCCCTTTTCTTTCACAGCAGTACCCAACCCCATAGTGAGAAATTTCCTCCGAGGGCAATTTCAACAGAGCCACTAATTTTTCAGAAATAAAGTTATGCATTGCACCGCAATCTATCAAAACCACCACTGACATCCTTGAATTACTCCTTTTATTTTTATCGTGCCCTGATTTGTTAATCCCACCACCGAATTTAATGACAATTCTATCACCGGTTCTTTTCTTTTCAATATCAAGTTCAATAGCTTTTACCTTAGGTTCCTCTGTATAGTCATCCTCTTCCACTACCAATTCCTTCCCGTTTTCTTGAACAACTAACACTCTGAGTTCCTTCTGATCCTTCACCTTACATCTATGGCCTGCATAAAATTTTTCCTCACTACGAAAACAGAGTCCTTTCTCACGTCTGGCTTGAAACTCTGCATCAGAAAGCCGTCTTGATGGTCCTTCCCGTTGATTAGTTTCCGCAGCCACTCCTCGAAGTGTGATAGTCCTCATTGGAACAGTACCTCCTAACTTATTGTTATTGGAAACTATAGGAAATTGAGTATTTAAAGAAGAAACCTGGATTTTACCATCCCTTGCACATTTGAAGTCTGATTCACCCCTTCTCACCTCTCGGTTCTCAATATTTTGGGCCAACTTCATCATTTGAGCAAGCCCAACAGGTTCCCAACATTCCATTTCTGCCTTAATCCAAGGTTTCAAACCATTCATAAATGTCTCTTCTATGACTGTCTTTTGCAGAAAAGGAAAAGGTGCCACCAATTTATCAAATAAATTTTTGTATTCATCCACTGTAGTGTCTTGTTTTACCGTTAAAAATCTGCCCAAGATTGATCCCTCACGGCCTGATCAAAATCGAATAATAAGTCTTCTCTTTAAATCTTCCCAATTAACAAACGGTTCACGATCTTCATGAGATCTATACCAATCCAATGCTGCTCCATCAAAACTAATGATGGACACAGTCATTTTTCTGACTCACAGTTTGTGTATCTGAAAGTATCTCTTAGCCCTAAACAACCAAGAATCAGGAGGATCATTTCCCACAAAAACTGGCATTTCAATTTTTCTAAATTTGCTTCGGTTGCCTGCAAAATCTTCACCCTCCAACTTGGTGTGTTTTTCATCAGATTTTCCTTCCATCATCATCGATTCACTAACATCAACCATGCTGTCAATTTTACTTGATGATCCTTCCGGTACTTCTTCCATCGTTGTCTTCCCTTTGATCATTCCCTCAATATATTTCAACAGTGTCTGCTGTTGCTCTTGTTGCTTCTCAGCCTGCACTCCTAGCCTTTCAATACGCTTTGCCAAAGATGAAATGTCTTCCTTGATTGTTGGCAAATCATATAATTATGCTCGAAAGCCGGATATTTAGATCTACCGTTTCCAACTTTTCCTCGATTCGCCTTTGAGCCATGGTATTGAATTTCACATATTCAAATGTCTCTGATACTAAAATGATAGAACACCAAGTAGTGTGTTCTATTATTTTATTAAACAACCAAACTTTTACAGAAAATAGTACTAACACAACCTTGAAAACAAAGAACAACAAAAGACCTAATACAGAAATAACCAATTTCGATATAAAACATCAAAACAGAAAAGTACTTCACGATAATGGAAATAACTTGCTACAGACTACAGAAACTGAATACTTTCAGCATTCCCTGCTCTCCAGAAAATTACAGCCCTCCACTTCCAAAAACTGATTAAACATCCCCTCTTTCCTTCCATCTCTCCCTTTTAACCTCCCACATGTAACTAACTATGGTTCCCACCAAGGTGGTTTCCACTTCCTCCACTTCCATCACCTGTGCACGTGCCATTCCATTTGTCTTCCTTGTGCCATATTTTATTACAATTGGTGGTCTATCAGGTAAGCTTAGGAGATAGGTGTCTGCTATTATGTGGGATCTCTCGGTGAGGTAAGGAAGAGACTTCTCTTGAAAGAAGAGCTTCTTCTCCAAAGTTGGAACACTCAACTTGATTCTATTGATTTTGAGTGAGGTTCCCATTTATTATCTTTTCCTTTTTTGAGCCTCGGGTTTGGTTTGTAGATGCATCTTATGAGGGATGTCCATCCTTTGGGAAGAGATGAATGGAGGAAAAGGCTCACATTTTGTTAATTGGTGGGTTAATGGGAAGAATATAAGCATAGCATTCATTGCTTTGAATGGTCGTCTAGTGGGCTCAAATGGCATGTACCATAACCTGTGGAAGAATATTTTCCTTGAGCTCTCCTCCTTTTCCCATTTTGTTTGTTGTGTAGTGGGTGAAGGTAAGGAAACATATGCTTGGGAGGATCGGTGGGTGAGGGATAGACCACCCTTGCTTTATGTTTCCTTGTTTATACAATTTCCCCCCTTAAAGAACCCTTTGATCTCTGTTTTCTTTGTCTGGACGAGGATCTTTGTCTTGTTCTCATTTGGTTTCCATTGTTCCTTGTTCGATAGTGAAATGACAGGGGTTGTCCCTTGTCTATATTTGATAGAAGAGTGAGTTTCATTTTAGGATTGAGAGAAGGATTGTTTGTGTTTGGAGTCCTAATCCCTTAAAGGGATTCTCTTGTAAGTTAATCTTTCAGCATTTGTTGGACCCCTTCTCCCATTAGTGACTCAGTCTTTGATGCTTTGTGGAGAATTAAGGTTCCTAGAAAAGTTAAATTCTTCACATGGAAAGTCTTACATGGTCGTGTGAACATCATGAATGGACTTTCAAGGAAGATGCCCCCGTTAGTGGGTCCTTTTTGGTGTATTCTTTGATGGAAGGAAAGGGAAAATTTAAATCATATGGTTCGGATTTGTGGATTTCTTTGTTTAATTTTGCAGGAGTTAGGGCGCGTTCCTCGTTTAACTTTCTTTAGAGAAATTTAATGAGATGATTAAACAAATTTGGGAGGAGATGAATGATAGGGTGTTTCGTAGAAGGGAAAGGGCTCACAACGAGGTTTGGTTCCTCATTAAATTTCATGTGTTCCTTTGGGTTTCGATTTCAAAGATCTTTTGTAATTATTCCATTGGTAACATTTTACTTAGTTGGAACCCCTTCTTCTAGTTGGGGTGTTTTGGTGGGTTTGTTTTTTTGTATGCTCTTGTTTTCTTTCCTTCTTTCTCAATGAAAGTTGTTATGCTAAAACGAAAGACTTTTTCTATTTACTCTATGGGCAACATTTTACGTAGTTGGAAGCTTTTTATGTAGTGGGGTTTTTTGTAGGCTTGGTTTTTTATATGCCATCGTATTCTTTTATTTCTTCTCGAATAAAATTTCTATTAAAAACATAGTTACATACTTCATCATGACATCAATAGTTTTTTTTAATCTTACTTTCTCTTTGTTCTATAGACATGCATATAATCAGGAGGTTCAATTCTTATTTCTTTGTAAGTGTGCAGATTTTTCCATTCAAGACCTAAGCTTAAATTGCAAGCTATCATATTTCCAGCTTCGTTGATTGGCTGATTATGTAATTTTGATTGAACAAAAATTGTGGAACATGACTTGTACTAGACCATATGATTATTTTCTGGTCTGTGAGCCTTTTATGAATTCATTTTGATAGTTGAATATGATGAGGATGCTACGGGGTGTCAACCTAGTTAAGATGCCCGGAGGCCTTTTGCTTCTTGTATCCATTTTGTACGTTGAGCTTTGTCTCATTTCATTATCTTGATGAAGAGACTGTTTCCTTTAAAAAAAAAAATTCTTTGTAAGAATGCTGTTGATCGTCCTTTTTTCTTGATATTTAAAGCAGCCTCCTGGATCGCAACTTGTTGGAAGATCAGCTGCTTCGCCTTCTGGTGCTACGAGTGCCACGTCCTTTGACAACTCAACCTCGCCAATGCCATATGCTAACTCTCCAAGGTCAAGTGCGAATGTTATGAACACACCTTCTCCTCAACAGCAGACCCAACAACAGCAACAGCAGCAACTTCAGCAGGTTCAACAAAGGAAATTGATGCTACCTCAGCATCAGCATCTCCTTGCTCAACAACAGATGAGACAGTCTTCTATGCAAGGAATAGGACAGGTAATGATTTCTGATACTTGAATAAATAATAGCACTTGTGACAATTTAATTGGTAGCAGTTTTTCTCAATGTTATTAGCCTCACATTTTTTAAAGAAACAATGGACCTCCTATAGATATATACATCAAAAGGTATACAGCCTAGGGCCGAGGGTATAGGAAGCCCCCTTCCAAGAGGCTTACTACATGGCAAGAACTTGCCAATCATTTGATAATCATCAAGATGTTGTAGTTACAAAAGAATTTTGAATGTAAAGAGGCCCACCAAGAAGCCATATTTTGTACTTAGTGGTACAACTACCCAAAGTCCTAGCTTTGCTTATCTTTTCCTCTGGGACCTTCGTTCATGGAGTCAGTAAAATTAGATATTAACATTTATGGTGCTATGTTGGGCAGAAACCATTCTTCGACTTATAATAGGAAAAAAATGCATTCATGGCAATTCCTGGATATCAAAGTAACCGTGGCCCATTCCATATTATTTTATTGTCTTTCTCTTAGTGACAAGCATCATGTTTGTTTATGGATAGCTATTGCAAAATATTTTCCCCATCCACTTATACCTTTTTTTCTTTTTTTTTTTTTGAAAAGGAAACCGACCTCCCCATCGACCTATACTATACACTCATTACTTGTGCAATGCCATATTTTTAACTGAAGTCTCATAAAAAACATTTTTAATTGGTAGTCGCTGTGTTTTCAATTGGGTGACCTCTCAACTCATCACACAAGGATAATTACCAATGTAGAAGCATTAACTGAACATACATGAAGTTCAGTTTCCTTAATCCACAATTCAAACTGTGTTCCTTAATATAGAGACTTGTTTCCTTTTCAAAAAAAAAAAAAAAAAAAAACTGTGGTCCTTGATTTCTCTGGAATCAGTTATATTTTCTTTTATTATATGACCATGCCAGATTCATGGACAACATCAGATGCAGTTTTCACAGCCACTAGCACACCAGCAATTTCAGGGAAGGCAGATGTCTTCTGGGCATGTTCAACATGGAATTACTCAAAGCCAACTAGGCCAAGGAAATCAAATGAATCGTCATTTGCACCAGTTTTCTGGTGCTGCTAACAGTAGTTTGTTTAATGTTGCCCAGACTACACCAACTTCTCAAATGGTCAGATATCTCCATCCTTTATTTTGTTAATAATTAGTGTTCTCTTTTCTTTCTTTTAGATGTATTTGGATTATATTTCCATCAATCAAGTAGATTGCATGAACTGTGATGTAAATGGTATGCTGTTCAAGGTTTGTAGATATTTAAGGTTAATTTTCCACCCTCAAACATATTGTTTTGAGGAGTGAAATTACTGCCTACTGCATATGACGAGAAGACTACTTTGACCCTTGTATTGACCTCTTGGAATACAGGCTTTTCGTTTCCTGTCCGTTCACAAGTAGCTGTGTTGCTTTAGCAAAATTAGAACTGAAGGTCCTAGAGCTCCATCTGGGTTGTTCCTTTTGGCAAGTTTTCTTCTCGTTTTGTTAACATGGCCAAGTATCGTTGGTACTTTTATCTGGTGACATGATACTGCCAATTTGTCCTATTACCCACTAATTCCACTTTATATCTAAATAACGATTTCTCTTATATAAAATCCTACTTTTATCAATTAGTATAGCCAAATGATACATTCTTTTTTTCAGATAAGAGAAAGTTTCCATTCTCTAAGAAGGGAGAATGTATTAAAAGACTGTTCAGTTGCAAAATATATCTTCAGCTGGTCATGAGAACTGTTTGCGTAATTACAAAATTGATTATAGACTTTAGAGAGTCAGAAACTCAAGACATTCCCAAAATGAGATTTCACAACATTAAATAAAATTGGCTTGTAGCTGTGCATCAACCATTTTCTTCCACTGCAAATTAAATATATTGAAAGCAATAAACACGAAACCAAGGCTTACGTGGAAACCCGAGAACCGGGAGAAAAACCACGATGTTTTTAGTTTTATTATTTTTCTGATAATTAACAATGGTACAAATGAGGGAACTTAAATAGGATGTAAAGAGCAAAGAAGAAAAGGAAAATAAATATTTATGGTAAGTTTTCCATAAATATTTTTTTTCCATATATACAAATTCTAACACTCCCCCTCAAGTTGGGACGTAAATATCAATGAGGCCCAACTTGCTAACACAAAAATCAAAGTTTGGCCTGAGAAGCCCCTTGGTGAGAACATCAGCAACCTGTTGGCTAGAAGGGATGTACGGAATGCATATTTCCCACTGTCAAGTCTTTCTTTGATGAAATGTCGATCAATCTCAACATGTTTAGTTCTATCATGTTGAACTGGGTTGTTAGCAATACTAATAGCGGCTTTATTATCACAAAAGAGCTTTAATGGAGTCTCGCATTCCTGATGAAGATCAGATAGGACTTTTTGGAGCCAAATTTCCTCACATATTCGCAAACTCATAGCTCTGTATTCGGCCTCAGCATTGCTCCTGGCCACAACACTTTGTTTCTTACTTCTCCAAGTAACAAGATTGCCCCAAACAAAGGTACAATAACTGGAGGTAGACTTTCTGTCAACAATAGATCCTGCCCAATTCGAGTGGGTATATGCCTCAATGGTCTTTCTGCTTGTTTTTCTAAACATCAGCCCTTTACCAGGTGTTGTTTTCAAGTATCTCAGAATTCTATTGACAGCTTCCATGTGTTTCTCATAAGGAGCTTGCATAAACTGGCTGACAACACTCACAGCAAAGGAAATATCAGGACGAGTATGGGATAAGTAAATCAATTTACCCACAAGGCGCTGATATTGTTCTTTATCAACTGGAACTTGATCATTGGAGTTTCCAAGTTTACAATTGAACTCAATAGGAGTATCAGCAGGACGACATCCCAACATACCCGTCTCGGTTAGCAAATCAAGGGTGTATTTTCTCTGAGACACGGAGATACCTTCTTTAGATCTGGCCACCTCCATTCCAAGGAAATATTTCAGATTTCCCAAATCCTTGATTTCAAATTCATCACCCATTCTCTGCTTTAGTTGACTGATTTCTGCATGATCATCTCCAGTTAAAACAATGTCATCCACATAAATTATTAGAACAACAATCTTCCCTGTCTTGGAAACCTTTGTAAATAGAGTATGATCAGAGTGCCCCTGACTGTATCCTTGGGACTTGACAAAAGTAGTGAATCTGTCAAACCATGCTCTGGGAGACTGTTTCAGACCATAGAGGGATTTTTGGAGTTTACACACCTGCTGACCAAACTGGGCTTCAAATCCAGGTGGGGGGCTCATGTAGACCTCCTCCACAAGGTCTCCATTCAAAAAGGCATTCTTAACATCCAGCTAGTAGAGAGGCCAATCTTTGTTCACAGCAACAGATAGCAGGACTCTAACAGCATTCAACTTAGCAACTGGAGAAAAAGTTTATGAATAGTCAATTCCATAGGTTTGAGTAAATCCCTTTGCAACTAACCTTGCTTTGTGTCTGTCAAGAGTACCATCTGCTTTGTATTTAAGAGAGAACACCCATTTGCATCCCACAGTTTTGTGTCCCTTGGGTAGAGCACAAATTTTCCAAGTTTTATTCTTTTCAAGAGCCTTCATTTCTTCCATGACTGCATTCTTTCATTCAAGACACTCTAAAGCAGTGTAGATGTTTTTCGGTATTATGGTATAGTCAAGGCTTGCTGTAAAAGCTCTGAACTGTGGAGAGAGATTATCATAGGAAACATAGTTGCAAATTGGATGTTTAGTACAAGACTTGGTACCTTTTCTCAGAGCAATGGGAATGTCAAGAGAGGGATCATACTCATCAAGTTTCCTTGTATGACCCTGTTCAGCTTCATTATTATCGGTTTCTGTCTCAATCTCATCACCACTGTTCCTTTCTTCCACATTTTCAAGAACAGCAACATCAGATCTGTCATTCTCACTTATCGTATTATTAGTACAAGGTTCAGTAGGGTTTTCCATACCTTGATCTCGAGGAGGTTCAGAATCTTGGACTAGAGCCGACGACTGACTAGTAGGGGACCTGACTTCCTTTCTGAGATTCCTCCTATAATACGTTTTCCAAGGAACTTGGTTTGTGGGTAGGACTATGGGATGAGGATCGATGTCAGACACAATACTAGGAGTAGGTTCGATAAATTCAAAGGTGTTGTTAGACTCTTCACTCACACTCTCCCCCTGAAGATGACTAACAGGAAAGTAAGGTCGGTCCTCACAAAAAGTAACATCCATATTGACAAAGTATTTCCTGGACGGCGGGTGAAAACATTTATAACCACTCTGGTGAAGGGGATACCCAACAAACACACATGCCTGAGCCCGAGGGGTAAATTTGGTTTGATTAGGGCCAAAATTATGGACATAAGCGGTACACCCAAACACACGAAGCGGAACCTCAGAAACAAGACGAGTAGAGGGGTAGGACTCCTTAAGACAATCTAAGGGAGTCTGAAGGTGGAGAATACGAGAAGGCATTCTATTGATTAAATGAGCTACTGTAAGAATAGCATCTCCCCACAAGTATGAAGGAAGGGACGTGGATAGCAAAAGGGAACGGGCGACTTCTAGAAGGTGACGGTTTTTTCGCTCGGCCACTCCATTTTGTTGAGGAGTGTAGGCGCATGAGTTTTAGTGAACAATCCCCTTAGACGCTAGAAATTCACTTGCTATGGTTTTGGAATTCTCGACCATTATCACTCCGAAGAATAGCAATTTTTTGATGGAATTGGGTTTCAATGGTGTGATAGAAGTTTTGAAAAATAGAATAAACCTTCGATTTATTGGTGATAAGGTAGACCCAGGTAAGACGGGTATGATCATCAATGAAAGTTACAAACCACCGTTTCCCAGATGAGGTGGTGACCTTGGAGGGACCCCAAACATCACTATGGATAAGGGTAAACGGTTGTGTGGGTTTATATGGTTGTGAGGGAAAAGGAACTTGATGTTGTTTTTCCCGAATGCACACATCACAAGATAACGAGGAGACATCGATTTTAGGAAAAAGATGAGGAAACAAATATTTCATATAAGTAAAGTTCGGGTGACCCAACTGAAAATGCCCTAACATAAAGTCATGTTCAGAAGTGCTAAAATAGGAAGATAGTAAACCAGTCCTAGAGATACTACTACCGGAGGTATCATCATCAAGGATGTAAAGGCCCCTGCTATGCCGGGCAGTGCCAATCGTCCTCCCCGAGCTCAAGTCCTGAAAACAGACAGATTCAGGTAAGAAAGTAGCTTTACAATGCAGCTCACGGGTGATCTTACTGATAGATAACAAATTGTAAGAAAGCTTAGGCACGTGCAAAACATTTTGGAGAGAGAAACCGTCAAAAAGAACTATTTGTCCTTTGCCAGCAATCGGGGCTAAAGAACCATCTGCTATCTTGATTTTCTCATTACCGGCACAGGGTGTATAAGAGACAAAGTGCTCCGAAGAACCTGTCAAGTGATCTGTGGCCCCCGAGTCTAAAATCCAGGGATTCTTCCCATCAACACTAATGAAACCAAGGGACTGAGGCATACCTGACTGAGCAATGGCGCCTAGGGTAGGAGGGCTGGTCTGGCTAGTAGGGTTGGTCTGGTTTGACTGAAAGGTATTGGCAATCTCCCTAACATCGGTACGCCCTAAGTGCTTGTTGGAGGAATGTTTGTTACCTCTTGGGGGTCGACCGTGGAGTTTCCAACACTGATCCTTGGTGTGCCATTGTTTCTTGTAGTGCTCACGTACGAGGATTGCTTTTCCACTATTCTTCTTATTACCGTGGGTCGAGAATCGAGCACTAAGGGCAACAGAGTTAGTTATATAATTCGAAGGTACATTTGGGAGTGAAGTTACCGAGTTCTTTGAATACATCGGTAGATCGATTGATTTAGAGGATGCACCAACTTAAAAAACAACTCTGTTGTAGGTTTAGTTAATCGCCGGACCACAAACATATGGTTGTACAAAACCGGAGGGTGCCAATGACTCGCTCCCTTCAATCCCCGATATGTTATGGAGTTGGTCAGCCTCATGTCCACAGAATAAAGGTTGCCGTAAAGGGTCGACAGACAGATTTGCATTGCTGTACAAATTTGACAGTTTTGTAGGTTGCTGTCCGGCGGCAATAGGTGGCGCGTGCAGCTGCGGATGACCGGAAGGGTGGAACGGTTGGATAGGCGACGGCGCGTAGAGGCGGATGGGATGGGCGGCGCGTGCGGTGGTTTTTGGCCGGAATATTGCCCGGACTGCGGCGAGCGTTGGCCCACTGTGTAGATCGGCGCCTTTTGAATCTGGTGGATTAGTTTTTTTATGGCGGCGGCGGTAACATTTGTTTTGGTTAGGGTGTTTCCTAAATTTTTTTCTAGGGTTTCGTGGTTGCTTTGCTTTGATACCATATTGAAAGCAATAAACACGAAACCAAGGCTTACGTGGAAACCCGAGAACCGGGAGAAAAACCACGATGTTTTTAGTTTTATTATTTTTCTGATAATTAACAATGGTACAAATGGGGGAACTTAAATAGGATGTAAAGAGGAAAGAAGAAAAGGAAAAGAAATATTTATGGTAAGTTTTCCATAAATATTTTTTCCATATATACAAATTCTAACAAAATATGAAAGTAATATGACACGAAGTCCTCAAACTGTAGATGTAATTTTGAATCACTTATTTTTTTGATACCTTAGTCAGGATTGATTTCACTAGCAGTTAATCCAGATCTAGAATTTGAGTTCCTTTCACAAATCTCTTTGAGATATTTTTTGGGGTAGCATTTTGCTCAGTCCATGTCAAATTTGTAGCCTTGAGATGAGGCCTATAGGTTGAAAATTTGCCACGAAAGTGCTGCTTGGACATGTATTCTACAAGAACATTTTTAACTTTAACACAATTAAAAGTTGGGGTGCTGATTCCACTCAGAATTTTCAAAAGAGAAACCAATGTTGATTTGGTCCAATGCAGTTAAAAGGCTTTGTTATCAGAAATTTGGTTTGAGCGCAATCAAAGAATCTTTGAAAAGCTTCCCCATGGACAACTCATGCTGAGATTGCGAGGATCAATAAATCCTCATGGTGCTCCTTGTCAAAAGATTTTGAAGCGTTTTCCATACAAGATATTAGCCTTAATTGAAAGACTTTTATATTTCCCCAAATTTAATCTTGTTCTTGTACGTAGTTGATGTTTCTATTATGTTTTTTGCATCAGACTCTCTTGTTCTGTTTTGCTGGACAGTTTTGGTCCCTTGCTTATTTCTAGGAGACGATGAGAGTGTTAAGGGGGTGTCAACCTAGTTGAGATGTCTGGGTGCACTTGCTGATCCTCTCTATTGTCTTTCATTTTATCCTTATTTACTTTGTATTGTCTCATTTTATTATCTCAATGAAGAGGTTTGTTTCCTTTTTAGAAAAGAAGAAACAAAATATGAATTGATAGTTGACATCTCGATATAATATATTTTACCTGTTTTCTTTTAATTGTTATTAAAATTCTTTCTTCTTATTTCTTTTCCCCAGATTCCAAATATTTCAGCTACAATGTCATCTCAACCACTCATGTCACGTATGCAGGTTGGTTCAAGTTTGCTCGTTAAATTTTGATGTTTTTTTCTTTCAAGTGCTGTTCAGGGGAAGAAAAGAGGCGAGGCTGGGGTAGGGCGTATAAAAATCTAGACGTAGTCTTTTATTATTGGCTATATTAGTTAGAAAATACAATAGGTGCTGTCTCTTAGTTGAATGAAAATGCAATAGCTTTGCATGATCAAACTGAAATTGATGGAGATTTGGGTGAAATACTTTTCTCAATTGTAGCCCACAATTGTCAACTAAATAAGAAAATTTTGCTGTCCTTTGAGCCCAATTGCCCGGTTGACCTCTAAATGCTCCATTTAAGCCAGTTTTGCACCTGAAACGTCCCAAGAGTCTCCTAAGCTTGATAACCCTGCATATAAGCAACATCTTAGTCGTAAAATGCAATAGCTCTGTGCATATAAGAAAAGAGGCTAGGCTAGGCTAGGGTGTATGAGAATCTCCTAAGCTTGATACCTTGCATATACATCTCACAAGCACATCTTAATTTCACAACACCCTTCTGGCAAGATGCCTTTGCTGGCCAAAATTTCTAATGTTGGAACTTTATGCTTGGCTGATTGCTCACCCTAGTCATAGCCGTTCAAACCATTTTTGTTCTCTTGGTTTTGAAACCAAAAAGAATCCATCTTCTCTCCTTGATGTAGTGTTCTTCCATTGATGTATTGGTGCATTCTTTTTGTAAAGAGAGGTCTAAGATGAAAGCACAAGAAAAACATCAAATGTAAGTTTTCTCCTCTCTCTTCTCCCTCTTCTCTCTTCTCTCTCCTCTCTCCTCTCTCCTCTCTTCTTTCTTTTCAACTCAATCTCCTGCAATCTGTTCTCCGATCACTGTTGTCTTTGACCCCTTTTTCTCTGGTTATCTCTCTCTTCCGTCAAGCAGTCCAAATGAAAGTGGAAAGTTGTAGAATCCTTAATTCCCTTTTTTGTATTTGGTTTGAGAATGCTTTCTTCCAAGTGAAGGATGTTGAAGCACAGAGGATTTTGAAGGCATCAAAGTCACAATTGTTTTGGTTCATTGAGGCCATCATGGAGCTTACTTGAAGATCTGTAAATGAGTTCTTCCCTCAGAATGGGAGTGATGATTGTGGAAGAACAAGCCTGTCTAAGTCCAAAGTTGAGGCAGGCTGGATTATGAGATGTACAGTTAGGCTGAAAAAGGGGGGAGGTATTTCATTCATGTGCCTTTGGGTCATTGGCATAGGGGTGGCTGGCTTTTCTGAGAATGATTAGAAGTTTTCAGTTGAAACAAGAGTACATGGAATGGCATAGAAATCTAGCTTCAAGTTCCAAGTTAGCTAGTCAGCATCAAGAAGTCTGTGAGGAAGATCCTGTGGCCCAAATAAGTGGTTATGTAGAAATGGTGAAGAATAAGAAACCTTCACTTTCCTCTGTTTCTCCTCTGTTTCTCCTCTGTTTCGGGGTCTGGGAAACAGAGCAAGAGTTTTGCAGAGAGTTCGATATTCTCCTCTGTTTTGAGGGCTGAAAAATAGAGCACAATTACAAACGTTTTTGGGTACAAAAGAATAAGGAAGTTTTTCAGCAAGAGTTTTACAAATTATGGATTGTTTCGAGATTGTTTGCTTTTGATGACTGGAAAGAGATTAGAAAGGTGTTGGAAGTCTATTTCAATACCAAAATTATCATTAACCCATTGTTTGCAGAGTACGCAATGATAAGTTTGGATCAAAGCTCAATTGAGGATTTCATTGATAAAAAGGCAAATGGCAAGAAATCGAGCTGTTCCATCTTTTTGTTTGAAAAATGGAATAAATTTAAACATAGCAGGCATGGCATTTTGAAGGGTTTTGGCAACTGGACAAATATTAGGAACCTTCCTCTCGATTATTGGAGTAGGAAATTTTTTGAAGCTATAGGGGCTCACTTTGGTGGTTAGAGCAGATTGCATTAGAAACTCTCAATGGGGTTAATTGCTCTGTGGCAAGATTAAAAGTTAAGAAGAATCTATGTGGGTTCATGCCTTCTACGGTTGAACTTATTGATTTTTCTAGAGGAAATATCTTTTTAAATTATGGAGATGTTGAATTTTTTGGGGCCTCCAAAAATCACAAAAGGTAGTCTAGCCTTCAAAGACTTCTCCTACCCGATTGATTTGCAGAGATTGCAACAAGTGATGGTTCTGAAGAAGTTAGTTTTTTTTTTATTATAAGAGCGTCGATGTTTTAAATTAAACCCAATCGAATCCATCTTTCTCACGAAATCCTTTTCAAGTGTTAAGAGACAGATTTTTGTTAAAGGTAGCTTCACCGGCATCCAAGAAGATGGTTGCCAGGATATCCCAGAAGTCAGTGTGAACACTCTGAAGGAGTTTGAAAAGGTGCGTTTAAAGAGGGGATAGAATGATCAAATGGGTTCTTCGGTTTTCTTAAATGGGGAAGGCCATTCGTCACACTGCCAGTTGAAAGTAGGTTTCGATTCCTTCGTGAATGATCAAATTAGATCAATGTGGGCTTCCTTTTTGTGCAATACCATCTTGTGTGACAAAACTTCATGATCATTCTTTCTCATAACTTGATTTTTTTCATGGTGGAACCAAGTGATTAGATGTTTTCTTTTCGAAACAAAAACAAATATTTTATTGATATAATGAAAAGAGTATAGGCTCAAGATACAAAGTTAAAAAATGCAATGGGACATAATAATAAGCATAGTAGTCTGAAGATCTAAGGATCAATATCTTGTACTTTGAGCATTAGTCTCATTTATTATTATTAATAAAGAAGTTTGTCTCCGCTTAAAAAAAAAAGACCCAAGGATCAATAGGTGCACCCACTGATCCTCTCTATCTCTCTCTCTCTCCCATTTCTAGGCTTCTCTATTATTCTCAATGTATAACTCTCTTGTACTTGAGTATTATTATTAATAAAGAAGCATGTCTCATTTTTCTAAAAAAGTCATCTTAATTATGTTGACACCCCTACTGTACCCTAATCATATTTATTTACAAAATGAAGCTAATTATATCTATTTACAAAATGAAGCTAATTGATATAGTTACAGCGTATGTACACTACTTGGTTAAATGTCCAGTAAATTAAGATAATTTGTGTTTGATTCTGTTTTTTGGTTGATGTTTTAGGCTTAATTTTTGTGTTTTAGCGTATGTACCCTTTGTATGCTCAATAAATAAATAGTAAAAGTAACAAATACATAGACACACTTACTCATGCTAACATCCTTTGATCGTACCACGTCTTCTACAAATTAAAGCCGTCTTCCGTTATGAGCTTTCTCACATCATTTCACCTTATTCTTGATAGCACTGCATCCTTCTCATTTTTGCTTCACTCTACCTTGTAGCCCTAGAATATTTTTCCCTATTTCACTTGCATTTGATTTGTTTCAGCATGGGTTATCTGGGACCAATCTGCAGCGAAACCACGCTTCTCAAATTCTAAGTGATCAGAGTATGTAGTCCCCTCGGCTCACTGATATATGCATATCCCAAGAATTAGACGAACAACTTTGTTGGTCAAGACAGATGCATAATAATGATTTATGGTCTTTGTGTAATTTTATACGATATTACTTTCTAACAAGCAGCTTGCGTTTATTCATCCTCAGTTTTCATGGGAGGAGGTAGTGCTAGTGGTATGATGCCTATGCAACAACAGCAGCAAGCACAACAACAGCAGCAACAGCAAGCACAACTTGCTTCACAAGGTGCATTTGGTAACATGCCAGCAAATGCCCAGTCTCTTCAATCAGGTATGGTACCACTTCAAAATATGCAACAAACTCACCCTAATTTTGGCCAGCAGAGGCAGCAAAACCAGCAATAACCACTATGTTTTGGAAACTGAAAAAGGGTGTCATCATACTCTACACTACACTCTTCATATTTGGCGTTTTGCCATTGCATGTAATGCAATCCATTATATATTTTATGTGTACTAATTACTTTGTAGACAAGATTAATGCAGCTAATTGTGAAAATGGCCTGCGTAGAGCGAACCGAATTGACTTGGTTTAAACATTAATGCTATTAAGTGTTTACTTTAAAAGATACTCCTTTGTACGTACAGCTAAATTTTGCTCTGTTTATGTAGAATACAATTCATTTGCTAATTTGCCTCAGTTTTTCTTAGTCTAATTAAATCAAACCTCGCTCTTAATGGAAATTATTCTTATAAGCTAATATGTGACGTGATATACTTAATTCAAAAGATAGTATGCGTTACAATAAATTGTAGAACATTACAAAACAATAAGTACACAATTTTTTTTTTTTTAAAATAAGTCATATTCACAGTTTTATGATTTAAAAACACATAGTATCAAACGAATTTTAAATTAAAAGTCAAATTTTGAATATGTTACCAAACACATCAAATTTCTGTTTTCAAATTCTTTTTAAAAAAATAAACTTCAAACTTTCATCTACTAATGAGTTAATACTTGCACTTGAATGTGTAACAGTTCAGCTTTGTGTTTTTATATTTATAATAATATAATTTTTTTGACTTAAATTTAACTCATATAGTCTAAATTGCTATATGATATTACATAAAAGACCTAAAGTTCTAATAATTTTCACAATGGCCTAAATGGGCCAATATATTTCAGACATATAGGGTCCAAATTACTTCTTTGCCCATCTTATAATATTTTATTACTTTATTATTATGATTATTATTATTATTTTTAAAAGGAATGAACGGTCGGTTGTACGGTTTTGAGAAGAATTGGAAAGTTTTAATACTTTCCATATACCAAAAACCGTCCCATACTCCATTTTTCACGCCGAAGAGAAACAATAGTGAGAGTTCGACAGAAAGTTTGAAGTCGAAGAAGACGGTCGACCACTGTGAAGAAATTTCGCTCGAAGCTTTGAAGAAATTTCGAGGTTAGTTTTGTTAAATAGTACATTAGGTATACTAGGTATATTGAAGATATTCATATTATTAGGCAAAGGATCAGTAATTTAGAATGTGGTAGATTGTAGGGATTGTTCTGTTTTCGGGTGTGAAGAAGATGAAATTCGAGGGCCATCACATTTTGGGCGTGAAGAAGATTCTAGGGTTTATTTACATTCATTTGGTATATTGGGTATATCGAAGATATTCAATAAATTATTTTTGAATGTTTAAAAGTATAATTTTTTTGGGTTTATTCCTTCAAAAAATGTGTTTGGCACTGTGATGCTAATTTAAAATTTTTATTGTATAATCATATGTTATATAGTATAAATAAAATGGTGCGAAGGAGTGAAAGATGTTCAGGTTCAAGAATGAAGGCTATGAATCAAACAAGGATGACCCAATAATGATAGACGATAGAGAGGTATGATGTGGAGTTCTATGCTGTTTTTATGTAAGGGTATATTATATATATGAAAACAGAGGTTTAAGAAGCTGTAATATGTATATATGTCCTAGGATGAAGAAATATATGAAGAAGATCAAATGGATTATCAACCAATTCAAACCATATGTCCTGGAGAGGATGAATCCGATTTGAGAGGTCCAATCGGGAAACAAATTGTATTGTACAACGAAGTGAAAAATGTGAAACCGGATGTAGAATTTGAAATGCCTGAAAACAAGATGCATATGAATGACCAAGAAGATGAATCAAATGTGAGTATATTAAACATAAATTGTAGTATATATATTATAAGGTTTGTTCTAATGTTTATATTTTTTTTCTTTAAGATGAATGATGGAGATAGAACCTCTGAAGTAAATCCCAACTATATATCAGAGTCTGATGAGGTATGTGTGTTTAGGATTGATGTTATTTGTTTAATATTCTATTATTACCAAGTTTATAATTTAATGGTATTGTAACTTGTGCAGGACAATGTACCCATTGCACAAAGGAGTTTGTTCAAAGATATGTCAAGGAAAGGGAAAAAAACAGAATATGAAAATGTATGTGTGTTAATGTATTTTTCTTAAAATTAATTATAAAATAATATAATGTGTAATTGATAATATGAATTGTAGGGATCAAATAAGAGAAAGAGAGCTGGAAAGCTAAAAAAAAAAAGCAGAGAAGAAGGAAACTATTAAAAAGGAAAAACAAAGTGAAAAAAAAAATGAAAAAAGGAAGGACAGAAAATACACAGGTATATAAGGTATATACATATACCATTTTAACTTATTAAATTGTTGATATTATTAACAGCTATATTATTGATATTGTTTCAGAATTCTAAAGTGAAAAAAAAAAGGGGGCAGAAGAGTCGTCCCATGGAGGATATTGATCAGTGCAGTTTATTTAATTCATACATACTATTACAAATATAATATAATTGTATATATAAAGTATATATTGCATTATATTTTCCTATGTTATATATTTGCAGGGTGAATCATTGATCCTGAAAAAGGGGAAATGGTCTCGTGTTCAAAAACTTAGCATCTATGCAAGAATAGATGTAATTACGAATATTAGAAGGAAACTTAATAGTGAACAAATAGATGAATTTAGGAAGACAACATTTGGTAGTTTCTTAGAGCTGAAAATGTCAAAATTCCAAAGTCAATTATTGTACCATATTATAAGACGTCAATGCACATTGAATAAAGATGATGAATTGTGGTTCAATTTTGAAGGAACTTTAGCAAAATTTGGTATTAGGGAATTCGAAGCCATAACATGATTAAATCGTGGACCACTACCTACTATAGATATTTCAAAGCTTAAGGGAATTTTTTTGACAAAATACTGAATGAGGACCCTATTCCTAGGTCAAGGGTCTCTTCTCTGTTTAATTATTCAAGAAAATTAAAGGAGGAAGACAAAGTTAAAATGGCTAAAATATACTTACTTGAAAATTTTCTACTTGGTAAACAGTTGACAACATTGGTAGATTTGGGCCACATCACATTGGTAGATGATGATAACCAATTTGATGCATATCCATGGGGAAGAATAGGTTATAATGTCCTATTAGAGTCTATAAAGAAATCAATAAAAAAACCCTTCTGCCCTAGCTGTTGGAATATCTGGATTTGCTTATTCTCTCATGGTATGGGTTTATGAATGTATCCCACTGTTGACGGGACCTTCAATATTCTGTGCAAAAAGAGTGGATGAAAGAAATATCTTCATGCTTAATTGGGTTGTTGACAACTATCCAGAATGAAAGGAACTGGCAGAGAAGGTCTTCGACAATGAGCATGTAATAAGATACTGTTGTATATTTGATATGTACAATTAATGTTATATATATACTTAGTCTTATACTGTGCTGTTTTTAATATGTCATTCATGCAACAGTTTGAATTCAACCCAATGTTTCCTGAAGAAGAAACCGTGGAACCAAAAACATTCGAAGAAAATATACCTTCAGAGGAAACAGAAAAGAATTTTGAAAAAGGAGAATGCTTTAGACAAGAAGAGCGTACGACTGTGGAAGACTTGCTGAGCATAATTATGGCCAACAATGAAGTACTGAACAAGAAGATGGACAAACTGCTCTTTGAGGTTGAAGGACTAAAAAAATTGTTCAAAGATAATAACAAAAAAACAGTGAAAGATAATGACAACAGAGAGATAGATGACAAGGATGATAATGATGGAGGGTGCCATGAGAGAAATAATGATGGAGAAAATATAACAGAAAAAAAAGATAGTGAAACAGAAGGACAATAGGTAACTTTTAAATATATGTATATGATTGAACTTTATTATTTGATGTATGTAATAAATGTATGTAATGATGATCAGGATGGACAAAGTGGAGATGAAAATAGAGGACAGTAGGTATATTTGCAAAATAAGTATATATCTCAATACTTAAGTATATATATTATAATATAGTGTTGCTTTATGTATTAATTAACGATTATAATGATGAACAAGATGAGCAAAATGATTGTGTGGATGATGTTGTATATAGCACAGCTATACTAAAAGAAGTAGATGAAATTGAAAAGGAAGCAATGAAATTGAAGGTAAGTACATATGAAAATATAGATATTAATTATGAATTAATATGCTGTGTGAAAATAATTATTTTTATGTTGAATCTGATTTGTGTAGAATAAAAGAATGGAAAAGGAACATATTCAACAAAATGTAGTTGTGGAGAGTGCTACAATGATTGTCCGTATATGTTTTTATAATCTGAATATATATGGCATATTATATGAAATATACCATAGTGTTAATTGTTTGTTGTAACAAGCTAGAGGCAGAGACATATTTGCTTATAAGCAAGCTGTCAGAAGGAGCATGAGGAGAGGAAATATACCTTCTAGGATAATAAGATCGCCATTCACAACAAAATTTGGATCTGCTGAGCTAAAAAAGGAAAAAGTAGATTTGAAGGTTGAAGGATTTGAAGGACCAAGTTTTAAACTGCTCTCACAAGAACATTGGTATTCTAATTTTATGAAGGTTGCTTATGTAGAGACATGTGTTATGGTTTTCTAATTTCTAATTTCAGTAGTCAAGGGTTCGAAGGTCCAAAAACTTTAGTAATTCTAACTTATCTAGTATAGATTTAATGTTTAAGGTTATATGTTGAAGTTTACATGTACTTTTGGGTATGATTAGTTTTATGTTGCTGGTATTATGGAAAAACAGAAACATTAAATACGTATATTATTTATGTTCTTATATGGTGTTCATTGTTCATGGAAATTCTTGAGATATGGTTTGAATGTTCAATATAAATCTTAAATGTACATTTCCAACAAGTTGTTATTCTTAAAATTGATGGACGTTTCTTATATTTAATAGAATGTTATAGCAATGTTATAAAATTTTGATTTTGTTATAGCAATGTTATTTGTATTGGAGACTGTATGATTAGAAAGAGCATAAAAATATGAACACTTAATATAGAAACATGAAAAACAAACATGAATTTCTTAGATGAGTATATTTGTGATAATGTGAAGTATATAATTTTGTAATCTTCTAAAATAAGCATTAACACACAAAAAATTAGTAATTCATGACTAATATTGTATTCAAGAACTAATTAGTTTCATAACTAACTTAAGAATAAACGTAATTAAAGTTCAAAGCAACAATAGATATTTCAAATATGAAAAACAATGATAAACTAGCTACATAAGGCAAACTTGCATCGCTTTCTGTTATGCCCATAACATCTACAACGGTAACATTTTACGCGTCTCTTGAACTCCATTTTAGAAGGAATTCTAATCTTCTTGGGTCTACCAATTGGACGTTTTACATTAGGTGAGAGGATGACAATGAATGAAACATCATCAGATACTTGCCAATGTCGATGATCACTTAAAGGGTTTATTAAACCTCTATAAATTGAACTCAATGTACTGTTCAAATAATAATGTGAAACATATGACTTTATTGACAAATGCTTCATAGTAAGAACAGCACATGCATGGGCACAAGGTATTTGCAATATATCTCACATTCTACAAGTACAAATCTTAGAAGGCAAGTACACAACATATTGAGATATGTCATGGATGACCTGGTATTTCATGTTGTTGATTGGATTCACCTAGACATAAAAAAATTAAGTATATACATAATAATATGATGTATATAAAAATAAGTAGGTATATAGATAATAAGACGATATATATATAAACATTTTAATAGGTCAAAGTAATAAATATACCTTCATAGATCGACGACTTTCAATTTGTTCCCTTATAATACCTTCAACTGTTTTTGTAAAATCTGTAACTTGATATTCAGCTTCATTTCTACGCTAAAAAAACCATCTTTTCAATATCATTCTCAGTACCTCAAGCATTGAACATATTGGCAACTCCCTAGCCTTGATACTTGCATTATTTAGTCTCTCAGATATGTTAGTAGTCATTACATTATATCTACTAAGGGGTGAGTAGGCACGAGACCACCTAGTAAAACCAATCGATTGTAACTCCTCACGTATACCAGGTGCATTTGATTCCAACAAAGGCATTTGTTGTTCAAAATCAACAATATTGTAAGCCTTGCCACATGCATGGAACACGGTATCGACTATTGATCTATACTTCAACTTCCAGTTCCTAAGTAAATGAACCATACACATGCAATGTAGAACATTGGGAAATACTACCTCTATCGCTTTGCATATACTCTTGTGCCGGTCAGATACTATGACAATGTCATTCCTACCACTAATGATTCGCTTAAGTTGATTGCAAAACCACGTCCTAGAGGCATCATTTTCAGAATCTACCACATAAAAAGCTAGTGGTAATATTTGGTCATTGACATCAGGACTTGAAGCAGATAAAAGAGTACCCCCATACTTATTCTTTATGCTTGTTCCATCGATAGATATGACTGGACAACAATGTTTCCAACCAGCAATAGAAGCAGATAATGCCATAAAGAAATATAGAAATCTACCATCGGCATCAACTTGGTATTCAACAATAGAACCTATGAACATAAAAAATATAAAACTATAAAATGATAAGTATATAACATATAACATATAAGGAGATGTACATATTTAATACCTGGATTGTTAGAATGTAGCACGAAAGCAAATTTGGCTACCATCTGGTAGGATTCTTTCGGAGAACCTCTAATCTCATCCAACGCGGCCTCACGTGCACGCCATGCTTTTTGGTAAGATATGCTTAAACTATGTTCAACACGAACGAAATGAACTATATCTTTGGGAGTGGACAATTCTGAACCAGCTAAACTAATTTTGTTCTTTATCAAGTCCTTCATAACAATAAAGGTAGTCTGTCTATGATCTGTAAGTGGAACATCTACTGAACATGTGTGTTCAGAATCGAACCTAGTAAGAACCCATATGGTTCTATCACCATGAAAACAACTAGAAGCACGCAATGACCATTTGCAATCTTCAATTACACACTGCAAATTCAACACTTCCTTGTTTGATTTCACTGTAACGTATTGAAAATTATCTCTAATAGCAATGGCTTGAACGGACTTTTTCAATAAAGATTTGGTTGAAAACATGTTCTGGATTTTTAGTACGAAGTTGGAACCTATCTTAGACATATCCATGGTTTCAAAAAAACGACCTCCATCTGAATGGATTTGTGTTTGAAATGAACTTGAGGACGATGAACCCAAAGAAATAGCTAAAAGGCCAACAAAATGAACAATAAGGGCAATATGTTGTTCAACGTTAGATGTCATTATATGGTAAACCCATTTAACATCGTTGTCATTCTTTATTGCCATATATTTCTTAAGACATTCTATAGAACCTAAGCAAAGGTATATATCAAAGTTGTTCATATCAAAAAAATTACCTAACTTGGATTTAAGGACATTGGACAATTCAGTATATGACATATGTTCATCAACTACAATTTCAGACAAACTAAAACTAACGTAATTGTTAGTTTTATTGAAAAAACCATCGAAGTAAATTGCAATATTGGCTATTATGTTTCAAAAATATTACAGGTATAATTGTCAATAAGATGTAGTATATATATAATAGAACATCATATTGGAAAATTATACAACGATTATAATAGAAAGTTAGATGTGGTATATATGTAATAAATGAAATATATAACCTATTCTGATTTGCGGGAATATTTAAAACTTAGTATAATTATAAATAATATGTGGTATATATTTAATAAATAATGTCAAAAAATGATGATACCTTACGGGTATATAGTTAATTATTGTTGTATACAGTATGAAATTAAAATTTATAATAGAGAAGGGACGAAAAACATACTGTAAAATATGTGTATATATGTGTTCTTGAAATATATGGAATGGAGAATAATGAAAATAATTGAAATTTCCTACTAACCGGAAGACTACTGAGAAGAAAAGGAATAAAGAAAACGAAATCTACTAACCGGAAGTCCGACCAATACTAACCGGAAGGAAACAAAATCTATGGAAAATAGTAAGGTTAATGAAATGGATGTTGAAGGATAAAGAAAAATGAGAAGAAAATTATATGTTTCTTTATTAATCAAAGGTAAACGTAATGAACGGTGGCTGGCGACGAAATCAATTGAAAATTGAAAGGTTGAGGTTATGGAAATAAAAGGAAGACGGCGACAATGGAAAATTGAATGGAGTTTGGTGATGAAGATGAAACAATTCCCACGGTTATGGTAAATTAATTCCAATAAATTTCCATATTGGATTATATTTTATATTATACTTCATTACAAAATATAGTCAATTTATTTCCATAATAATAACACAAAATAATATAAGGAATTATTTACTATGATAATAAATTGAAAGTATCTCTAATAAGGAAATAATTTAAAATTACTTAAGAATATAATATATAATATATGATTATTAGAAGGTTATTATTGTCCAAATTTTATACGAAATCCTATTTTAGAAAATAATTCTAAATTTAGGACATTTGTGAAAAATCCAAGTGAATCTAGGCTATTTGTCTAAATCTTTCTAAATTCATACTCATTTAGCCCCCGGTACTCAAGGTTAAGGTTAGAATTAGTGGACTTGGACCTTGATGAAAGCCTATGGGCTATTTAGATTTACTTTATTCTAATTTTTTATTCTTTTAGTAAGACACATGTTATTTATAAATATTTTCTCTTTTGTACTTTTTTAATATAAGAGTAATAAAAAAAAATTGTGGTTTTTCTTTCGGTACTCGAGTTTCCATGTAAATCCGTGTTTTTTGTCTCTACTTTCAATATGGTATCAGAGCGGGATATTGAACAAACTCTAGACAACATAACTAGTGATGAAAATCAAACAAAGGAGACAACCACTAGTTTTAGCGCTGTCGTCAATGCTTGGATCAGTGCTGCCATGAACAAATGGTTCTGTCGCATTCAAATAACGCTAGAAAATTTAATCCTAACGATTCTTTCGTCATCCATGTTGCCAAACAAATCTCATGCATTGCCCCGCGTCGCTGTCAGACCTCCATGCTTTGCCGTCAGAGCTTCACGCGACGATCCTCCTCAGACAGTGTCGGTCGTCCCTTCTGTGCAACCCCTTTCTTCATCCTCTGCCTATGTTGCTCCCAATGCCTCGATTCATGTACTGCCACTTGATTTCGGCCGGTAACCACCACTTCTACCGTCAAATCTGTATGTCCTACCAACCAATACCTTTAGTTATCATCCCGATGTTAAGAATCCTCAAATTCACTCAACATTTGAGGTTGATGAATCTTCGTCATATTCCAGTCCTAACGTGCAAGCTTTCTCATCGGGAATAGCTCAACAACAATTGGAAGGGTTTCGACAACAGATTGCAATAATTAAGGCTACCACAGGGACGACATCGAACACTCTTATGAGAATCCAGTAACCTCATTCTCCACTTTATCCTAACTAATACAGTGGTACATTGATCGTTCTTGCCAAAAATTTGATTGTTAGGATTTGGCTCGTTCGGACTTAGAGTGTGTAATGTTCTGTATGTGTATCTCTAAATCTACGCGGTGAGTCATTGACTATGAACATTGCATGCATAATACTCACTATATATCTCATCTTTACGTGAATGTTAAGTCCTAGTTGACTACAAGTTTTCTTGTTGCTTGTCCAAGTAATAAGCGAAACAATAGGTTTCTTAGGTAATCCAGGGTCAAAGACAGAGAATTGATATCAAAGCTTAGTTCTAGAGCTCACTCCTCATTCGGGCGGTATATCTTTTCTATATATACAATGTAACGAAGTGTAAGTTTAAACTATATCTACTTATTTACATATCTACACTAGAATGTAGAGGAGGATTAAAGTGAAAGTGAGATGGACATGCAAACTAACTTGTATATAAGAAAGGGTGAACAAAGGTCTCTGCGTTATTAGCGGTAAAGCTATGCGTAGCCCTGATGCGATATAACTCAGCTAACTAGCTTATAATTAAGGCGAGCACCTCTCAGTGCTTTAAACGTCACACTTGCTCGCCTCTCGGGATGCAACTGATCAAACTTGATTAAGCGAGTTATATCTAGAAGATTTTACTTACAAGACTTATAGAACTTCTCTTTTAAGGGTGACAACCTCTCGGTGCCAAATACCCACACTTGTTCTCCTTTCAGGACAAAAATGATGGAAGTTATTTCGTCAAGGTGGAGTTTGTTTTCAAACTCCTTTTTTGGGCGCGTTAGCCATATCCTTGCTAATTGCTCTATTGAATAGTTGGTGATTTACACTGGCTAAGTGATGACTATAGCTCAACTAACGCGATAAGTGTTATAAGCTAAGCTTTTTATCAAGAATTTATCACAGACCTCAACTAAGGACAACACATCAACGGACGAATAGTAAAGACATGATAGATTGAAAATGTATAAACATGCAATATATTAAAAAATGTAGGCCTTAAGCCACTATACAATATGAACAAATACATTGCAAAGAAATACAAAAATGAACATTACAAGTTAGAGGAAGTGAAAAAATGAACTCTTCCCTACTCAGACCTTAAGCTTTCTTCACCTACGGACTGACCAGAGAAGAATATTTACTAGAAAAATGGTTTTTAATGACACTACTAATCAAAATATATTTGTGTAATTGAAAATAAAAATACAGATTATTTCTTAACACAATTTAATTTTTCATCACACAATGTTCGCGTCATTAATTAATTACAAATATTTGTGTCATTAAAAAAAAATTCAAATAAAAAACCCCAAATTTTAAAAATTTTGAATTCTCTCTCGCATAATTAAAATTAAAAGTAAAAAGGCTTATTTTCTCAACTACATTTTTATATTTATCTATTTATTTTATTTTATTTATTATTTTTTTATAAAAGAAAATTGAATTTGAATTTATTTAAAATTTAAATTTAAATTTAACTTTGTTTAAAAAAAATCCTTAATCTCATGTGTTCCCCTTTCTATTTTTCCTCAACTACTTCCCTACAACTCTCCCACTATTTTTTCCTCTCTCTCATCACCACTCTTCCCACCTTCTCCACTTCCCTTTCCCTTAGTCATCACCACTCTCCCTTCCTTCTCCACTCTCATAACACTTTCCTCCCTCCGCCTTCTCCCCCACTCTAAAAAAAAGTGACCAATTCATTGCCTATAAAAAGATGCTAAGAGGAAGTAAAAAAAGGAGAATATTTTTTTAAGGTAAAAAGGGGATTTTGAGAAGGGTACGCTTGGATAGTAAAAAAAAATCTTTTTATTTTCTCCCTTTTCATTAATTGGGAGGGTTGAAAAAAAAAGCAAAGAAACTTTTCTCCCAAATTGGTCTTCAAAGGTTTTTTTTTTTTTTAAATTTATGAATTTCCTTTTTTTTTGTCAATTGATGATTGACAAATTAATTCCAATGAATTTGGTGATTATTGTGTATTTGTCAAATTTATTAGATTTAGGCGAACTGTGTTGTGCTTCAAATTTATTAGATTTAGGCCAATTAAATTTAATGTGGCCCCTACTTTATTATGATTTAGTGTGGTCTTAAATATATTAGATTTAGGGTTTAGTTTGACTTTTATTGAATTTGTTGTTCATCAATTTTGTTGTGTGAATGAGTGGTATTAATTGGTCATGTGATTAACATTTGAGTTTAATTTGACTTTTGTTAACTTTTTGTTTACTGTTTATTAAATTTGTTGCGAGTTTGATATTAACTTATTAAACTTCCTCAATGGTAGAGTTGGTTGGATATCATTTCCTATATTATTTCAAAATTATTTCACTTCTCATATTTCTCCTATGTCACACTCTGTTGCTATTATTATTATTATTATTTATTTTTCAATTTTCATAATTGCAAAATGTATAAAAAAAATCATTTGGGTTTTGCCAATTTTACGTGAATATAAAATTTTGAAACGGGAAAGGAATAATGTTTATTTATGGATTTTATGATTTAAATTCTATAAATACATAAAATTTATCATTTTAAAATTTAATTGATAAATTGTCTTTAAAAAAATTATAAATAATTATGTATTTTAAAATTTATTAATTCTTTAGATACATGAAAATTTCCATTAAACACCTATGATGAAGATTAAAATATCAGTAAACTTCATTTTTCTAATGGCTCCTATGCCGCCCATAATTATCAATTATGAGTCTCTTTCATGCGAATTGAGAACCATGAGACATTTAAATAAAAACAAATCAAAACTTTGTTTTGTAAACCATTGTAACTTACTTTAAAAGATAAATTTTAGTAACTATTTTTATGGGTTTTGTAGATGCTAGCAACTTTCCTACACACAATTGACTTCTGAACCTAAATCTGAATTTATGTAGACAAACGTTTTTCTTTGTGACCAATCACACTTTTATATGGTTGGTGGTGACTCTTAACCTATTTATTTATTAAGATTAAATAAACGAAGACGTCAGTTGCTCTGTGTCACGCTTACGCCACGATACTTCCTCAAATTCATTCACAATATTCATCGCTTCATTACTTGGAAAAATTCCCTAGCACCAAATTTTCTCTCCATTTTTTCCTCTCAATTTGATTATGTAATTCTTCAATTCCAACAAGATTTTCTTAATTTATGGAGGAGTAAGTCTTATTGAGGTGAAGGATTAGTGGGTTATGCATTTTTTAAAAAATTTACACTTTTATGTCAAAATTAGCATGTTGTTCTTTAATTTTCTTTAAGAAAACATGAATTTGATTCTGTAAACGTTTGTTTGCAAAATTAATATTGATTTCTTGAATGAAAAAGCATGCAAGGTGTCTTCAATGTGCAAGACATTGAATTTTTATTAGAAAATTAAAGTGGGTTCTTGAAGTTCTCGAAGTTTCTTGAAATTATTTGAAGCAGGCTAATCTTAGAGATTGAATGTAAATCTTGTTTTTGTTAGAATATCTAAATTTTCCATTAGGAATTGAGTTTAATTCATCTTTTGTATATGACCATGATAAATAAAAATTTCCTATTAATTCTTTGTATGCATTGTGCTCATCTCTTGATGGAAACAAAAGTTTCTTTCTAGCATATAATTCCTTTGGTGCAATTGTCTATGTTGCCATTTTGAAATTTTTTACAAATTGCTTTTAGACTATCTCTTTTCACTTTTCCATTTTAAGATGTACTTAGTTTAAGTTTGTTTCAATTCATCATATCTTCCTTTTTCTCCATTGGGTTTTCTTTTCAAATTTATAAAAAAACTTCTGAAAACAAAACTGATCAATATATAAATCTTTTTGAGCTTTTGAATTTAGTTACATTGTATCTTATTAATTTCTTATTATTCTCTTCTCTCTCTCTTATCTCTTCTCAATTTTTATTTAAATGAAGTATATTCCATATTGAAAATAAACAATTTTCATTGTGAAATAATATATCATTGTGTTCTTTTTCTTTTCTTTTCATCCTTTTTGTTTTCAACAACTAAAGTGATATTTATATTTTTTATTTTTATATTGAGTCATCACTCTTGAACTGAGCTTAAATCATTGTTAAATCTAGACCAACAAGTGAAATCAATACTAATCGAAAAAGAAATTGTACTATAGAAGTTTGCACACTTGATATTCAACTCTAATATCATGCAAAATCATAACCCGTTAGTCCGTAAACGTTAAGGGATTGAGTTTATTTAGTTCCAAAACTTTAAAGTGAATATTTAGTTTGTCTCCAAACTTTGAACTTGGTGTTTATTAGGTTATTAAACTAAAAATATTTAATAAGTCTTTAAATTTTTAATTTTGTATCAAATAAGGTCGGTCAAACATATTTTTTAAAATAAATATGTTGTTAGATATATAGAACAAAATTGACTTTATACATAACGGACACTAACTTTCAATCTTGTGCTATAGTACATTTATAAATTCAACAACATACTAGACACAAAAATGAAAATATGTAATGTACATTACATACATGTAAATTTGAAAGTTTAAAAATTTATTAGACACAACTTTTAACTTCTTCGTAAACCTACTACTATATATATATTATCTAACACAAAATTAAAAGTTCATAAACCTACTAGCTAGCTAGACACGTACATTTTAAAGTTCAAGAACTAAATAGACAAAACCCTATAATTTAGTTATATCGGTACTTTAACACTCTACCATACCATGCTCGGGTGTATGTATATATATACACGTAACTAAGTGTGTGTGTGTTGCAACAACCAACATTATTACATTGTTGATGAGAAAGAATACTATGGGAGAGAATTATGAAAGTCTTCAACTACCAATAGCCAATGTTGAGAGAATAATGAAGAAGATAATTCCAGAAAAGGGGAAGATTTCAAAAGAAGCCAAGAAAAGAATGCAAGAATGTGCAAATGAGTTCATTAGCTTTGCACAAAGATGTCACAATGAGAATAGAAGAACTCTCAATTGCAAATTGAACACCAAAATTTCAAATTGAACACCAAAATTGCAAATTGAACACCAAACTAATGTTTGCCCATGGAGTTGAGGGAAAGTGTGATCGAAAATTGAACACCAAACTAATGTTTGCCCATGGAGTTGAGGGAAAGGGTAACAGAGAACAAGTTCACACAGAGAGAGAGAAATAGAAAAGGAATAAACGACTTACCGGTAGAGGAGGTGACAGCGGCGGATTGAATGTTGAAGAGAATGCGGCGGATTGAACAGAATAGGGAAATACGACGTCGTGCAGTAGCGGAATCTCCGACGCCGTTGGAGTGGGGAGATGGGCACGAGGGAAGTGGCGGTGACGGAAGTGGTCGTCGTCTAGAGAAAACCTTCAAAGGATTCGGAGATTAGGGGGTGAAAAAGGGTGGTGGCCACATACGCGAATGGAATGGAATGACAGTGGGGTGAAGACACGGGCATGAATAGGTTAAAATCCTAATTAAAAAACCTTTTTTTTTCATATATTAAATATATTAGTTTATTATTATTTTATTATATTCTATGACATTAAATAACTGTCGCGAAAAGTATAATACGAAAAATTCCGCATTTTCCCGCCAAAAACCCGTTTTTCCCTTTTTGTGACAGTTTTTTCTCTCTCCCTCTATTTTGTGATATAAGTAATTGTCGTAGTAGAGGGTTTTTCTTGTAGTGTCATTTTACCTTTTTGTACTACTTATGTTGTTTACAACTGTTGCCTATTAATACATTTTTAAATGATACGTAGATGGAAGGATCAGCCTCCGCATACTTACAGGATGATTTAGATGTCGTAAGATTGGAGTGGGTTGAATTCATTGGAACACATATTTACTTTGCTAAAAGGTAAAATTTGTAAAATAGACAACTTTATATTTTTTTCGTATGGGTTTGATTACATAACATGTTGTTGGGTTGACTATTCTGCAGTTATGGTAGTCATTGAAAAGCTATTTTGTTCGATCCGCTTAAGACATATGTTTTAGGAATCATGTTGACATGTACTTAGGAGCTTGATACTTTGTTGCATTGACTATCTTGCAAGTATGGTAGTCACTAAAAAGCTATTTTGTTCAATCTGCTTAGACACATGTTTAGGAATCATGTTGACATGTACATAGAAACTTAACACTTTGTTTTGTGCTGTTATAATGAAGTGACTTTGTTCGTTTGTAAAGTTTTATTTGTAGCATTGGTGTTTTGTTTGTCATATACTTTGTGTTGTGCTGTTATAATGAGCATATGTGTTTGGTTTGCTAAGTTTAGGGGAGGTAAGTCTATGTTTAAGTTTAATAGTGACTTTGGAAGAAGGGGAGGGGGTGGTAAATTTAAGTTTAATAATGACTTTGGAGGGGGTGGGGGGGAGGGGGAGTGCTAGGTTTATGTTTCATAATGACCTTGGAAGGTAGGAGTGAGGTGATAAGTTTATGCTTAAGTTTAATAATGAGTGTGGAGGGGGGCTAAGGGTAAGTTTATGTTTAAGTTTCAACTTGATGCAAACTAGAACATTGTTGGGTCTGTAAAATTGAATTGAAACTTACATTTGCAACACTTATATGTTATGCTTAAGTAGTTAGTATTTATATTTATCTTTTGTGTCCTTTACAGGTCGTTTATTATGAACCTTGACTTATTTTGAAAAGTTCATTTGTATGCTAATTAAGGAGGAATTTGTTTGACATGTACTTAATGTTTATGTTATGCTTATGCATGTAACTAATGAATGTTAACCAAGGTTCATTTATGGCAAATTTGCAGGTAGTTGAAGAATCCATGGACGATGAGATCGTTCAAGTCCATTTATGCGTTAGTTTGATTAAATTAGGTCACACATACATGTGTTACAATTAATTTATCTTTTGAATTATTGTAAAACCTTTACTAACAATATAATTTACATTTTTTATTATCAATATAAAATTCTTTCTAAAAATATGTGGGTAATGTTGAATCATGTATTTAATTTTTTTTAACACTAGAAATATATTATAGAAAAATATGTGTTGCGAATTGAAAAATAACGAAGCCAAACAAGTGTCGACATATAAGTCTTTATTAAACAAAAACAATGTCGTCGAAGCACATTATTGTTCGACAAGAATTATGTGTAACGAAACATTTAAACATGATTATATATTGGTGTTGAGTTATAGATAAAGGTGACACATTTAAAGCGTCAATATAAGAGTATTAATGACAATACATTCGTGTCGAGTGATAGATAACAATAAAGCGTTAATATAACGGTATTAATGACAATATATTGGTGTCGAATTATAGATAACGGTGACACATTTAAAGCGTCAATGTAAGGGTATTGATGATATATTGGTGTCGAGGTATAGATAATGGTGACACACTTAAAACCTCAATGTAAGGATATTAATGACAATATATTGGTGTCGAGATATAAATAACGATGACACATTTAAAGCGTCAATGTAAGGGTATTGATGACAATATATTGATGTCAAGTTATAAATAACGGTGACATATTTATTGTGACAAGGTAAAGGTATTAATCACATAATCTTGGTGTCATCTAAGCATATTTAACGACATGTTTTCCGAAGTGTCGTTAAATAGCCTTTCTTGATAGAGGCTTCAATGGCGCAAAAATAGTGTCCTTAAAACTCTCTATGATGCAAATTTTGCGTCGTTAAAATCCAAATTCTACTAGTATAAGAAAGATGTTTACAGACAGTGAAAAAGCTACTCATTTCCACCCCTCTTTAGGGGTTGGCCTATTCAGGCATTCAGCAGGTCCATTCAGACATCACTTCTCTTGAAGTCGGCCTGTAGAGTTGGAGTCTTTTTATAGGCAACTTTCGACGGAAAACTTCTATCCTTTTGAACATATCAGCACAGAACATTGTCATTGTCAAGTCATATCAACTCTAACTACTACTCTTGTCTTCCAGTGAACCTTTCTTGCATGTGATAACTTGTAAAACTACAATTTATTATGGCCTCTTAGGTAGAATAATGAGGCTGAAACGTATGGTAAAAGTGCCAAAACGGGTAACTTATGTTGTAAATACATAATTATTTAGAAACACGCTTTACATAAAGCTTCATGCCTGTTTTACGTGGTTTTCAGTGTCTAAACGCAGGTTTATGAACAAAAGAAGAAAGGACCTAATCACAACTCAAGAGGCGATTTGCTAAACGACAGGAGTGGTAGTTAAAGTTAATGTGACGTGAAAAGGTTGCTATCAGGACTAACAAAATCAGAATAATAGAAATTTCCCGCTGAAAAGTTGCTTATAAAAGAACTTCATCTCTACCAAGAAAAGAAAGCCTAAATGAGCAGAGATGACCAAGATGTCTGAATAGACTGGCCAAACCCTAGAAAGAACGATGGAAAGGTCTAGCCTTTCCACCGTTTATAAATGTTTCCTTCTTCTTCTTCGATCATACTGTAAGTGAGAGATTAGAGTTTGAGTGGTGAAGATTTTGTTTCCCATTCCCTCTAACTTGTAACATTTTTCCTTCTCTTTTCTCTCAATTTTTATATTTCTTTGTGATATATGATGTTCATATTGTACAATGGCCTAAGGCCTACACTCGTAAATATATTACATGTTTATACATTTTCAATCCATCATTTCTTAACTTTCCATTTGTTAATGTGTTTTTTAGTAGTTTAAGGTTGTGATAAGTTCTTGATAAGAAGATCACCATATAATTCTTATCGCTTTAGTTGAGCTATGTTCATTGCTTGACTAGCATCAATCGCCAACTTCCCAAAAGGGAAAGTAGCAAAGATAAGGCTAACGTACGCAAGGAGGAGTTTGGAGATAAATCCCACCTTGTGAGATAACTTCCATCATTTGTGTCCGGAAAAGAGAACAAGTGTGGACATTAGACACTGAGAGGCTGTTGTCCTCAATTGTGAAGTTCTATAAGTATTATCAGTGAGTTCTTCTAGATATACCTCGTATAATCGAGCTTAGTCATTTGCATCCCAAGAGGTGAGAAAGTGTGGCGTCTAAAGACTTCGAGAGAAGCTTGCCTTAATCATAAATTGTTTAAGCCAGTTATATCACATTGCCTTCATCTCCTTGGCGCACCCAAGTTAGTTCACATCTCCATTTCATATCCATCTATCCCCATTTACGAATTCTTTAGATGTACACGTGTAGGAAGTTTTGATCTGTTTATACGTTATTTAATTAAATCTTTTACACCACCTAAATGATGAGTAAATTCTAGAACTAAGCTTTGATAGCAACTCCCTATGTTTTACTCTGGATCACCCAGATAAACCTATTGTTTCAATTATACTTGGTAAAGCAGTAGGAAAACTTGTACTACGTGAAAACTTAAGAATTACACGATAAAGAGGTACATAGTGAGTACTTCGCGTACAGTGATCATGACCATATGACTTATCACACGAAATTAATTGTGTATTGTTTGCTTCCTTAAGTCCTAAGTTAACTTGCGCGTCATAACAACCCTCATAGGATCAAGTTTTTAGTGTCATTAGTTAACGAAAACACACACGCACAACCAGCGTGCTGATATGGATCTTGCCTAGAAGTTGTACTTTCTAGCATGGTCTTCTTGCATAGCCTTTGCACGAGTTCCTCTGTGATTCACTAGCTTCTTCTTTTGTTTATAATCCTGCGTTAAGCACTAAAAGCAGGGTGAAACAAGCTTAAAGACTAATGTAGAGTGTATTTTCGAGTATTTATGAATTTTCAACATAAGTTATGCATTTTGACACACTTACTACACATTTTGGTCTATTATTCTATCTAAAATGCTATAATAACTTGTATTTCTACAAGTTATCATATAGTCTACAGAATATCATCTTTTAGAAAAAAAGTTGAATGACAATAACTATTTCTCATGGTCTCAATTAGTGAAAATGGTTCTTGAAGGACGACATAAATTTGGCTTTTTGACATGGAAAATACCTTGTCCTCCACTAGACAACCCACCCATAGGAACGATACTAGAAAGGAGAGGATTCTCTTCTTCGATCCATATTGATCAACAATATGGAACCCCAGATTGACAAGCCATTACTGTATGCTACAACAGTCAAAGATATTTGGGACACAACCCAAACACTCTACTCCAAACGTCAGAATGTCTCTCGCCTATACACACTAAGGAAGCAGATTCATGAATGCAAGTAAGGAACCATGGATGTCACATCCTTTTTTAATAAACTTTCTCTTATCTGGCAAGAAATGGACTTATGTAGAGTACTAGTCTGGAGTAATCCCAGTGATGGTTTACAATACTCTAGAATAGAAGAGATTGACAGAACTTATAACTTCTTGCTGGTCTTAATCTTAAGTTTGATATAGTTCGAGGGTGTATACTAAGCTAGAGATCAGTTCCCTCCCCTGATGGAAGTCTTAATCCTATCATTGTCATTTGTTCCTCGCTTTCTTAAGTTGATGATGTAGCTGTCGTCTCAAGTGAGTGAATTAGTTGGGTTTTTTTCCTAGAGTTGTTTTGAAACTGACTCGTAAGCTAATCATTCTTTTGTTTTTTTTTTTTCTGTGATTCAGGAAAATGAGTTGTATCAACTTGCTGCTGTGGCGTTTTGCTTGTTGTTTGCTTGGATATAGGTGAATTTTTGGAAATGTTCATATGGAGGGGTGGAGTTGATTTGTACACTTAAAAACACTACCATATTGTTGATTGGTATACTTTTGATATTAGATTTATTATAGCTAGATAGTTTTGGGATATGAAATTATTTATATTGTTTTTGTAAATGATATAAAATATTCATATATATATGTGTGTGTGTAAAGTTTTGGAAATGATTATATATATATATGGTGAAAGGTTTTATTTATTTTAGGTTCAGGTTTTGGAACTATATTTGATAATATATATCATCATTTATATATATTTATGAAATTGTTGCTGGACCACTATATAGGACTATGAGAACACAATACAGAAACAAAAATATAATTAAATTATAATTCTTTTAAAAAAGTTAAAAACATGCTTGACGGTTTTTAAATGTCATAAAAAAATACATTCTTGACGATTTTAAAATGTCATAAACAAGTGCATTATTGACGATTTTTCAATGTCATAAACAATCAATTTCTTGACGGTTTTTAATTGTCATAAAAGTTTCTATACTTGACGTTTGTAAAACGTCAACGTTCACTATTCTTGACGCTTTTATCAACCGTCAAGAACTTTGACTTTCTTGACGTTGGCTTCAATGACGGTTTTAAAACTGTCAAGAAAAGTGATTTTTGACTGTTTAAAAACGTCAAGAAATGCCCTTTTTGTAGTAGTGTTTGAAATGTTCAAATTTACTTTGGGAATTAGCATAATGTATAGTGATACATTATAATATAAAGTTTATCAAACTTTATTATATAAATTTAATTTTGGATATGATTCAAAATTTATTTATGAGAGATAAAATATTTGAATGAGTTCAAATATTAATTTAATGTGAGTTGGATTCATATTAAAATTATTGATTATGAGAGAAACTTATATTTAAATATGATTCAAATTTAATTTAAGTTAAATATAAAATATTTAATTTAACTATTAATTGGAGAATTAATTAATAGTTTATTTTATTTAATTAAATTTGATTTAATTAAATCTATAAGATATTGGAAAGATATTCATTCAAATAAGATTTGAATGAAATATTAATTAAATATAATTTAATTAATTATATTAATATGAATCTATAAGATATTAGAGAGATATTAGAGAGATATTCATTCAAATAAGATTTGAATGAAATATTAATTAAATGTGATTTAATTAATTATATTAATATAAATCTATAGGATATTGGAGAGATATTAATTTAAGATTTGAATGAAATATTAATTAAATATGATTTAATTAATTATTAACTAATTGATTAATTGTTAATTAATTAGTAGATTTGATAATAGAATCTCATGATTCTTTCCTACTTCTTTTCCTATTCCAAGAAGGAAAGAGAGTTATAAATATCTAGAACAAAACAATTTTTTTGAACTTTTTTCATCAAAGAAAAAAAAAGCCAATGTTTTTGATCTCTGCAAAGAGAAAATAGTTTCTCTAAAAAACCTCTAAACCTTTTTCCATCCCAATTGGTTCTCACAAACCAATCTCATCTTAGAGGATAGATAGGTCTCGTGGTGTCCCAATTTGGAGAATTAATTTGTAGATTTAGAGACGTCATCGGAAGTAATTTCTCTGTAATTTTTAAATTAAAAGCATGCTTAGCCTTTAAGTCTTATTAAGAAAACTAGTTTCTTAATTTTAATTATTTTTTGTCAACATACTGGTATTTTGAGATTCCCAAATTAAATTGAGTAATGATTCTTTAAAATCTTTTGTTGTCATAGGGCTTTTATCCCTTCGGTATATTCCTCAATTACTACATTTTTTTTACAATAAAATACATTTTCTATTCTTCTTGCCACTCTGCCATTAGACTAATCAATTCAATCACATAGTTATTCTAATACATCACACCCATATGAAAACAAAGAGTAACACTTTAATATATATATACATTATGATACACTTTGTAATATTCGTACACTAGGATTGACTAATAACCATTTTTTAGTAAAGGGTGGTTTACATACAATAAGAATAAACAATGACATCTTTTGCTACCAACAAGCCTAAAACAAGTACATTGGAACTAAAATTTTGCTACTAACCATACAAAAAGTCTTATATCAATCAATTGCTTCAATATGGCTTCACTACTCCAATGGATTCTTGCAAAACCTAGTAAGAAAACAAAACCTCATTTTAGAGTATGACTAAGGGTCCGTTTGAATTGCCTTTGAAAAAAAAAACTTTTTTTTAAGAATACATTTTCTAAAAAACCTTTTTTGTAAAATGAGTTTAAAATCTAAACACTTACATGTTTGGTTTGGCCTATTTATAAACGTCTATATGCAAAAATGTATTTGGTTTGTCCTATACTAATAATGTTTTATACGTAGGTTAAATTGCCATAAAATGCTATTAAACATTATGAATTAATTTCATAATGAAATACACACATTTAAATCTTTTTTTCAAAAATATTTTTTAAAATTAATGGCACGTTATCTTGAAATTATTAATTTTTTAAATACTTGAAACTAAATATTAATTTCGTTATTATTATTATTATTTTAGACAATTCAATTTTAAAAGCGCAAATATTTTGAAATGTAAATACATAACTATATAAAAAAAATTAATTGATTTCCAACAACAAAATATAAATAAGATAAATAACATTCTTAATTCATTTTTATTTCACGAACCAAACGATCATGTTCTTCATTGACGTCCTCATGATTTCTTTCACATATGTTAAAGCGAAGTAGATTTGGTTGAAAGAGAAACATTTGCAAATATCTATATTTAAATGTATATGAACACGCATTGAAAAAATATTCAAAGTATTTAAAAAAAAAGAAAAAAAACGACGGAATGAAAAATAGATAGTAAAAAGAAATAGAAAAAATAAAGAGAGAAAAATACATATTTCGAAGGAATTTCTCATTAAACACCAAATAAACATTTATTCTAAAATCTAGTTGAATGTATTTTCTCTAAAATGATTTATTTCATAATCTCATTTTTCCAAAATTTATTTTAGACAAATGCCAAACACCTCAATTTATCTTAAAATGAATTACTTTAAAAATTAAACACTTCAAAAATCAATCCAAACACACCCGAACAAAATTTCCAAAGCAAATCAATTTACAAGTAAACAAAAACAGAAAGTTTGCATACCATAACTCTAATAAAGCACTCAATTCACATAAGTTTCAAATTTGTGCATCAACAAGATGGTGGTAATATTTACAAAACTAAAACAGTAGTATTTTTGTTTGGGCCGACAATAGACAACAATGAAAGATGGCTAGTAAGTAATGATAAATGGGAATATAGAGTAGAAGATGAGATTTATATTTATGAATTGTAGAACTTGGTACATCAAGATCATCAAAATTTAGAGAACCACAAACCTTGACATTAACTTCCATATGTGTTCTACCCAAGCTCCTTAATTGCTAGGAGTACTCAAAATAGAAGATTAACACCCTCAGTAATACGATATCTACATCAAAAGAAGAACAAGAGATTATATTAGATATAGGAGAAGAAATACCTTGCACATATGAGTAAGCATGAAAATGGACTTTAATTGCAGAATAAGCAAGAGTAGAGAAAAACTTCATGATACATAAGAAGTTAAATAAAAAGCACAAAAACTGATTCATTATTACACAAACAAACGTGACAAGGTTTACCATTAAAAAAAACAATGATAGTTTGATGGATATGAAAGGGATGAGTTCAACAACTTAATATAGAGATAACACCATTCAAAAGCCAATACCTAGCAAGATTCATCATTTCCAAGCCCAAAAGGCAAAGCATTTCACAAACCAAAACCAAAAGCCATGAAGTTTGACAAAGAGTTCTTAACACAAATGGTACCGGAATGGCAAAAAGCATCCCTGAATTACAATCAATTGAAGTCATTATTGAAAGAAGTGAGTCAAGCAAGACAAGTAGAAACAACATCAGAAAATCAAAGAAGTAAGTTCAAAAGAAGAGGGTTTTTATTCAAAGCATTTAGTGGATTAACAGGTGGAAGAATAGGGTCTCAAAAGCTACAAGAAGATCATGTAACAACAACAATTCATACAAACATAATTCATAAAGATTGTGAAGAGTGTTATCAAAGCATGTTGTTTGTTTCATCTTTGGAAAAAGCGGGTGAGAATGAAGTGGATTTGTTCAAGAAACTTGATGATGAGTTGGTTTTACAAGAGAGAAGTTGGAGTGTTAATGGATGAAGCTGAGGAGTTGAGTAAACAAATTGATATTCTGATTGCTTTGAGAATTAAGGTTGAGAAACCACCTGAGTTTTGTTTTCACGTTTCAACTCCAAAGTCCACCATTTCAAGAACTTCACTTGGTAAGTTATCATATCTATTTCATATGCCTATATGCCTATTTAGTCTATATTTATATAGTTGGAACTATGTTAACTTAGTAGTTGGTTTGCCATTAAAGCATACTATAATGTTATTTTCTCGTCAATTAATATTGGCTTTCATTTGTTGGGTCTTTAATATACTTCAATCCAACAAGTGCATAACCTAACCCAAATACTCATAGATATAATTTTTTTAAAAAAATGTTCATGATACTAGAGTCATTTTCAAAGATTTATTGGAAACTTCACGGACACAGCATAACACAGTTAGTGTTCAAATCAAAGCATACATCTGAATTGTTTTTCTTTTTGATAAGATGAAATGGAAGCCATAAGTTTACAAGAATTGCCTGTGCACCAAGGGCTAATGCCTTAAACACGTTTGTCCCTCGCCTCACACTACCATCTAATAGTATAGGAACTTTACCCTTCACAGCATGAACTACCTGCAATTTGATTTCTACATTGAAAAACAGTTCTTTCCATACTCATTCTTATTGCTTAAAAAACAAGTTAAAAGATTGTAGTAAATGGAAAAGTAGGCATGTAAAACTTGAAAGAATGTGCCAATGAAGGAAAGGAGATAATATATTGCTATCATGTATCACTTACTATGAGAAATGCAACATACAGGACACACTTGTGAACATTCACCAATTTGAAAGAATGTGCAAATAAATGAGAGGCGGTAGCAAGCCAGAGCAAAGAAAATTGTGAAAGAATATTTGGATGCAGTAATGCTTGTTTAACATCTACAAGCAGATACGATACTCGGTTCATCCTTGAGGAAACATAGGTACTATGCAATAATTTTATTCTGAAATCAAGGTATCGGTTTGTATCATCTTTAGCTAATCGTATATTAGTAAGAAAAGAGATCTACCTCTTCAAGAGCAAAAATGGTGGCAGAAGAAAATTCTAGTTGGCGAGCTCCATGATTGGAGACAATAATTCCACCAACACCTACTTCCACAGCCTTAATTGCTACATTTATGAACTGCGTTAACAAATTAAAAAGAAGGGCTATCCACACCAAATGTGAGCTACGGTCCAATCATTCTTATAATGCATAAGCATACCTTGAATATGAACAATGGTTATCCAAGGAATCATATAGACTAATAGGATTGGGTTACGAAACATATAAATCTTTTTATGACTATAGTTCAACATCTATTTTTGCTAATTGGAATTTTTAACAAATTCTTTAGTTTGATCGTAGATTTTCTTTCTTTCATGAGCATATTTCATCTAAGAACTTTATAGTATTGTATTTACAGTGCTTCAAATACTACTAAGTTGTATTGACATTCCTCACTTATTTCTTTACAAGACATTTACACGATCACAGAAAGATACAACCAAAGGAAACAAAAGAAACAAAAAAAAAATGTGAACACTTCCATAACTGGTCATCAATAAACATTGGATGTTTGCAATTAAAGACTACAAAGAAGATCAAGCAACTAATACTTAAAGAGAAACATACAAAGATGTATTCTCTATTACAAATTAAAGAATCCACACCATATGAAATTCTAGTTTGGCCCATGGAGTTACGAGAAAGAGTGAGAGAGAACAATGTGACACAGAGAGCGAGAAAGAGAGAAGGAATAGAAGACTTACTAGCGCTGGAGTGAAGAGACGGGCACGAGGAGGTTGCAGTGTTGGAGGAGGTTGCTGACATGAGGAGGGTTTGGAAAACACGTTGGAGAAGGTTGCGACAGCGCTGGAGTGAAAAAGTGGGCACGAGGGGGCGGTGGTGGTGACGGGCACGGATTGATGGTTGGAGATGGTCGGAATTGCGTGAAGGTTTAGAAAATTCGTTCGCATGAGCGTGAGGATTTTAGAATTGGGAAAAAAAATCTAATTTTAATAAACTTTTTATTTAAAATGAATTTTATTTTAATAAATTAAATAAATTATTTTATGTATATTTTATCCCAACAAATAACTGTCGCGAAAAGTGGAATCCGAAAATTTTTATCTTTTAATGCAAAAAAAAACGCAAATTTTTAGGTTTTGTCCCTTTTTTTTCCTCCCTTCAATCTTGGGATGTACAAAGTATCGTAATAGATACTTTTTGTTGGAGTGCTCAAACCCTATGTTTCCTTCAAACGCCCCCTAAAGAAAATAATCCTTTCGTTGATCCATTTTTTTCATATTCTTTCCCGTTATTCATTTCCTTTTCAAACGCCCCCTGAAAAACATTTCTCTATCTAAAATTGTTTTTTTTTTTCAATAAAAAATTGGTTCCTTCGAGACTATACGAATACGACAAAAGATATGATCGTTCCGAGCCTCGTCTTGACGAAGTAGGGCAGATCAAAGCAAAGATCTGAGTTGGAGTGGAGTGGCTGACTGAACTGGAGGGGACCGGAGCAGCGCGGAACTGGGCGTCGGATCTGAGCGTCGTTGAATCTGAGGGGAACTGAGCGTCGTCGAACGGATCGGCGGACCTGAGTGAGTGGAGCGGCGGATCTGAGTAACACGAACTGGGAGTCTTCAAACGGAACGAGTCATCTGGTACGGGTACGGGTCGTCTGGTCAGAGTTCGTGAAGATTGAGGGGCGACGGCTAGGTCAAATTTCTAGCTCTGATATCATGTGGACTTGAATGTTTTATTGATATTACTGATGTGATTTACATAAGAAAAAGAAATGGTTAAATACACAGGATTATACAAAAATATAAGGAAAACCTATAAATATGGATGTAATTTCTCCTAAAGTGCATAATTTACCTTTACATCAACCTTCACCATATCTATGCTGAAGAATTTTTCTTTCCTTTCAAATCTATTATTCTGTCTACTTCACTTGCTGGCTTTCAAAGAACAGCAAAGTTTCAAGGAAAGCATAAAGGTTAACTGACTACCCAATATGATTGGAAAAGATATAACCTAGTTTTTTTGTTTCCATGTTTTTGTTTTTTTGGGTTATTATTTGTTCGTTGAAATAAACACAATCTGGGACTGCAATTGTACTTTCCCCCTTATTTGCAACAATAAGGGCTAAAACACCTATCTTTGTATCTCCTTGAAGGAATCTCCTCTCTTTGAATAGGCAATGTCTTCCTACGATAATGTTGTTGGTGGGAAGTTGAAGCTTAAAGGGAAAGCTCTTGATGTGAAAGTAGGTGGGGTGAAGAAGAAAAAAAAACTTAAAAAGAATCAAGATCAAATATCTCGAGAACTGGAAAATGAGCATCCAACAGGTTTGTTGTTCAATTACTATTGGAATTGTTTGACTTGGATATCAGTGAATGTATATTTGTGGATTATCCTTCTTTATCTCATGGAAAAAAGTGAAATTAAAACCTCTAGATTTGAACAATATTCATCATGAAAGAAAAGTAACAAATGAGAGAAAATAATTTTGCAAGAGACACCCGTAGCTTATTATTAATAAAAGAGACTTGTTTCTCTTTCAAAAAATAAATAAAATAGAAAGCCATGTATAAAGGCTTGGGAAGTGAACTCCAACAATCTTTCAACAAAGTGAAGCACTGGAATATTTTTCACTCGTCAGATTTAGAGAAAAACTGGTGTAAACCATAAGTCTAACTCTTTACCAAAATGATTATTCTCCCAAATGAGGAGAGAAATGTTGTATTTATAGAGAAATATGAGTACAAGATTCAAACTACCCTTCTAACTAACTTTCTAACATCCCTATTTTGAAAACAAGTAACTCTCTTGTATACAAAGTTTGTTCATAATTGGGAAAAAGAAATCTCTTCTTTATCAATTTCTTTATCTTGTCCCAAGAACGAATGAACCTCTTCCCTTGTCTTTGAGAGCTACGAACTTCACCTTTTTATGATCCAGAGTGTTCGTGTAATCGAAGAAAAGATTCAACATCTCTTTCCATAAAAACCCAGCAAATCAATCGTCATTTGTAGTCACGAGCTTCAAATCTTTCTTCTCTTCTTCTTGGTGCGTAAAAGTCTTCTTCTTGGTCATCATTGCTTGAAGAATCTGAATCTTGGGATTCGTGGAGCATTTCTTGAACATTTGGTTGCCTTTAGATTTTCTTGGACTAGTCTTTGAATTATTGGAAGCTTTCTTGTAGTACTTCTTACTAAACTCTTCCAGCTGCCGCCACCACTTCCATCTTTCTTGTGAGCGCGTCAATGCTTTCTTGAAGGCCGGTAAGTGGCACGTAAATTCCCATTCCCTCCAATGAAGATTCAACGCACCAAGTGTTGGGTTGATGTTCTTGGAGAAAGTGTGGGGTTTTCTTCCACCTCTTGTTCTTACACACGACTTTCCTCCACAATTGGTGATTAGCTCTTCTTTCGGCCATTGGTCCCAAATCTTGGAGTTGCCCAGATACCAATTTGGTGTAAACTAAAAGTCTTACCTTTTTATCAAAATGATTATTCTCCCAAATGAGGAGAGAAATGTTGTATTTATAGAGAGATATGAGTACAAGGTCCAAACTACTCTTCTCACTGACTTTCTAACATCCCTGTTTTAAAAACAAGTAACTCTCACTCTCTTGGGTACACCAAAACAAAACAAGACATAACAAAAAACCACCAAGTAATAAAATGTAATTGTCAGGCTCCCAAATACAATTATCTAATAAGAGACCCAACAGTGGCTAAACAGAGACGGTACTCTGCTATCTTTTATTTATATATAAGCCAAAATATCACAATCAACAAGATAAACGATAACTAAAGAAAGACATACCCAGAAAAACATACCAGCTCTCTTTACAAGAAGGATACTATCCTCTTGCGGCTACAGCAGCCTACCCTCCTAAAGAAGACTCAAAATAAAACCTACTAAACCTAAACATTCCCAATTTATAGCTCTCCTAAAAATCCATCCAGTGGGGCCCACTCTGCACGTTCTCCTTCCACCATCATTTTTTCTTATCATTAGTTGGTGAATTCTCTTTTCTGCCCCTCCTATACCCCTCGGTTCCAAATTCACCTTATCCTTGAGGTGGAAGGTGGGGAATTGTTGATTCATCTGATATACAGCTTCCCAGGTAGCTTCTGATTCCGGTAAATTCTTCCATTTGACTAACCATTCATTCGCTCCCAGCTCCTTATTCCAACGGATTCCCAACACAGTCTCCGGCCATAATTGCAGCTCAAAGTCTTCTGTCAATATAGGATGTTGTTGCTGGACCACTTGTTGATTTCCTAGCTTGAGTTTTAGTTGTGAGATGTGAAAAACATTGTGAATAACCGCTTCCGGGGGGGGGGGGGGTAGTTGAAGCATGTATGCTACTTCTCCTATTTCTTCAATGATTGGATATGGTCCATAAAATTTAGGTGCCAGTTTTTCACATCTTTTGCGAGCTAACGAGCGTTGCCTATAGGGACGGAGTTTCAAGTATACCTCATCTCCTATTCTGAATTTCAGCTCCCTTTTTTTGTGTCTGCCATTTTCTTCATGCGATTCTGCCCCACATTCAGATTTTCCTTCAGAGCGTTCAATGCCAAGTCCCTTTCTTTTAACATTAACTCTATTTCATTGTTCAGAGTTTTTCTATTCCCATAGGAAATTTGGGGGGGGGGGGGGGGGGGGTTGTCTTCCATACACAATTTGGAAAGGAGTGGACCTCGTGGAGGAGTAGAATGTTGTGTTATACCAGATTTCAGCCCATGGAATAAATTTATCCCACTTGTGCGGTTGCTCATTACAGAAGCATCTTAGGTAGGTCTCCACACATTGATTTACTCTTTCGGTCTGTCCATCGGTTTGGGGGTGGAAGGCGATACTTCTTTTCAATTTAGTTCCCATGGATGCAAACAATTCTTTCCAAAAATGGCTAATGAAGATTTTATCCCCGTCGGATATTAATGATTTAGGTATTCCATGTTGGCTTACCACTCTTTCAACAAACACTGTGGCTACCTGTTTAGCGGAGAATGGGTGTTTCATGGTAATGAAATGAGCATACTTGCTTACTCTGTCCACAATCACCATGATTACATTCATGCCCCCCGCTTTCGGTAATCCTTCAATGAAATCCATGGACCACTCTTCCAATATGGCTTCTGGAATTGGTATTGGTTGTAGCACCCCTGCTGGTTTTGTGGCCTCGTATTTGTTCCTTTGACATACCTCACATTGCTCGACGTATTTCTTGATGTCTGTTTTCATCGGTATTAATGAAGAGGTTCTGGATAGCACAACTCTGTTCTTGTAGAGGAGTTTCCCATTTTCCAAACTGTAATTACTACCTCTCTCGAAACTATGTTGTAACTCTTCCATGATTCTTTGGAGCTCTGTATCCTGTAGCACTTCCCGATTCACTATTTCCATATTCACAATTCCTATCGTGGACATCGAATTCATTTCCAGTGGGTGTTCGATTCTAGAGAGTGCATCGGCTGCCTTGTTTTGTAACCTCGGTTGATAGAGTATCTCGAAATCGTATCCTAGTAGTTTGGTTAACCACTTTTGGAACTGCGGTTGTACCTCCCTCTGTTCTAACAAAAACTTCAGTGCTTTCTGATTTGACATAATTGTAAAATTCCTCCCAAGGAGGTAGTGCCTCCATTTCTGCACTGATAATTCGACAACCATGAGTTCTCTTTCATAGATTGATTTGGCTTGTGCTTTGCTGGATAATTTTTGGCTGAAGAAGGCTATGGGATGCCCATTCTAAGATAGTACCCCTCCCAACCCTATGCCCGAGGTGTTTGTCTCAATAATAAACAGTAGGTTCCAGTTAGGCAACGCTAGAACCGGAATGGTAGTCATTGCTATCTTCAATTTTTCAAAAGCCGCCGAGGCGTCTTCATTCCAGAAGGAGTTCTTCTGTAAGAGTTTAGTTAATGGGGCGGCAATTCTCCATATCCCTTGACAAATCTCCTATAGTAGCCTGTCAAACCTAAGAATCCTCGCAAGCCGGTAACATCCTTAGGCTGAGGCCAGTTTACCATATCCTTGATTTTCTCCTCATCCGCTTCTACGCCTTTACTAGAGATCATGTGTCCTAAGTATTGGATTTGGGAGTGTGCTATTACGCACTTTTTCTTATTCGCGAACAATTGGTTATCCCGCATGATAGCAAATACCATGCCTAGATGTTTCTCATGCTTCAACAAATCAGTGCTATACACTAGAATATCATAAAAAAAACCAATACACAACGTCTTAAGAAAGGTTTGAATACCTGATTCATCAAGGATTGGAAAGTGGCTGGCGCATTTGTGAGTCCGAAAGGCTTGACAACAAATTCATAGTGTCCCTCGTGTGTTCTAAACGCCGTTTTTTCAATGTCTTCCTCCTTCATACGTGTTTGGTGATAACCGGATTTCAGGTCCAGTTTTGAGAATACCGTGGCTCCATGTAATTCATCCAGCAACTCCTCTATTACCGGAATGGGAAATTTATCGGAAGTGGTGACCTGATTGAGCTTTCTGTAATCCACGCAAAAACGGCATCCCCCATCCTTTTTCTTAACTAACAAGACTGGCTGGAATTAGGGCTATATCTAGGCCTGATCACGCCTGCTTGTAGCATCTCCACCACCAACTTCTCAATCTCTTCTTTTTGCACGTGCCCATATTTATATGGTCTTACATTAATTGGTTGTTGATTCGGCATAACCATGATGCGGTGGTCTATTGCTCTCTTAGGTGGCAACCCCTTTGGATCTTAAAAAATATATGTATACTGTTGCAACATTAGTCTGATCATGGGAGTGTCTTCTTCATCCCCTTTTGTGGCCTGTTCCTCCATTACATCTTCATTATCTTTTGTCTCATAGTTCTGGAGTGATAATAAAAACCCTTGATCTTCCTCCTCCCAGGTTTTTTCAATCATCCTCAAGGAGCATTATGCTCGGATGAGGGAGGGGTCCTCTTTTAGCTCAATTTGTTTTCTTCCGACCCAAAATGACATGGTCAGTGATGGCCAATGTATTTCAATAGTCCTGTGGTGTCTAACCACTGCATTCCTAGGACTGCATCTACATTTCCCAGCTCGATTATCAAAAAATCTGCCACCACTGTGGTCCCTTGTAGTTTCACTTCCACCCTCTTAAATAATCCTCTCCCTCTACAACAAGTTCCGTCCCCAATTGTTACTGCAAAGGTGGCGTCTGCCTCTATAGATATCTTCATTTCTTCTATGACCTTATCGTGCACAAAGTTGTGGGTGGCTCCACTATCAATCAGCACCACTACTGCTCTTCCCTTTATTTCACCCCTCAGTTTCATAGTACCCTTTGTTGTCAGTCCAGTGATGGTTTTCAGTTCGATCTCATTCTCCTTGGTAAGATCCAGGTGATTTAACTCCAACACTGCCTCTGTTTTTTCCTTCATCATACTCTACTCTTCGTTGCCTTCTTCTTCATTCATGATGAATAACATCAGTTCCCTTTTCTCCTTCATTCTACATCTATGCCCCGGGGAATACTTCTCATTACATTTGAAACATAGGCCTTTGTCAAGTCTGGATCTAAACCCAGCATCTGAAAGTCGTTTGATGGGTGGTTCACTCTTTTGGTAATTCCCTCTGATGGGTATCGTCACTTGCTTCATTGGGAAGTCGGTCTTCCTCACTAGACCCTTCTCCATCCCCTCTTGAGTTTTGCCCACAGACCCTTCTCCTTTCTTGTATTCTATCATTTTTCCTTTTGCCTTTGTCATTATCAATGTCAGGTTACGATCATTAACCAATTGAGCCTCTCTCATGCAATCTTCCAACGTCTGTGGATACCTGCTGACAACTTCCGCTTGAAGGTTAGGTTCCAATCCGGTCAGAAATGCGTCTCTTAATACACTCTCCTCCATGTGTGGTAAAGGTGTCGAGTAGGTGACAAACATTTTCGCATAGTCACTGTAAGACCCATCTTGTTGGATTCTGATCAAACGTGCTACCAAACTTTTTTGCCCCAAATCTTTGAAGAATTCAAACATCCTTCCTTTTAAATCTTCCCACGACTCCACCCTTTTCCTATTATGTGTCCAACGGTACCAATCCACTTCATCTTGCCCAAAACTGACACTTTGATCTTCTCATTTTCGGGTAGATTGTTGATTTCGAAGAAGTGTTCGGCCCTGTATACCCAGGATTCTGGGTTTTTGCCCAAGAACATAGGCATTTCCAACTTCTTGTACTTACTTCGATCGATTGTGTTCTGATTTGTATCGATTGTAACCTCGGGTTCTTCTATCTTTCCTTTGAGCTTCATTATCGAACCATCAGATGTTCCAGACTCATCCCTCTTTTTGTAGTTAAAACTCTCCCGTTGCTCATCAACCATTCTTTCCATTTTTTTTTTCATTTCCATTAACATTTCCTTCATACCCATAATTTCCTTCTCTGTTCCCTCCACCCTTTCCTCAATCTGTCGCTGCGCCTTGAGCCGTGTGACCACCCCCAGCTTTCGAGCTCTGATACCAAATGTCAGGCTCCCAAATACAATTATCTAATAAGAGACCCAACAGTGGCTAAACAGAGACGGTACTCTGCTATCTTTTATTTATATATAAGCCAAAATATCACAATCAACAAGATAAACGATAACTAAAGAAAGAAATACCCAGAAAAACATACCAGCTCTCTTTACAAGAAGGATACTATCCTCTTGCGGCTACAACAGCCTACCCTCCTAAAGAAGACTCAAAATAAAACCTACTAAACCTATCACAACATTCCCAATTTATAGCTCTCCTAAAAATCCATCCAGTGGGGCCCACTCTGCACGTTCTCCTTCCACCATCATTCTTTCTTATCATTAGTTGGTGAATTCTCTTTTCTGCCCCTCCTAACATACATATGGATAATTGGAGGTCTCATAGTAATCTGGCTGGCATTTCAATGGGTTATCTTAACAGTAGAGAGGGCCCTGAAGCTGATCTTTACTGTATAAAAAGTAAGGCGAAAAAGTGGAGGGAAAGTTGTCATAATAGATTCACAACTAAGCCAAGAGCTTTCAGAAAAAAAGTAGAGCTACTATTGCCACGTTGGGAACGAGAACATCTAGCAACCAAGTGAATAGTCTCACAATTGAATCTCCAAAGGGACTTAAATGAAATAGATTGAATTGATCTTGCTCATTCTCACCTCATACTGGCATATAACACTTAGCATTAGTAAGCTTTTGCCATAAAGCATTCTCTTCCGTAAGAGATCTCCATTTCCATTTAGCCAATATGGCATAATTATCCACTTGTGAGACCTATATGGTAGGAAGGGCAAAAAAGGGAATTCATCTGCTAATAATGAGAAAGAATGATTGAGGGAAAGAGATCGTTCTGGGGCTCCGCTGGGAAGAATTTTAGGAAGGCTATAAATAGGATTGTTTGAGAGAGGGTAGCTAGGTTTTATTTTGTCATCTTTATGATGGGTAGGCTGCTGTAGCCGTAAAAGGGGTATCCTTCTTGTAAAAGGTGCTGATATGTTTTCTGGTTATTTCCTTTCTTTGTTGTATTTCATATCGTTGGTTGTAATGTTTTGGCTTATATATATAAATAAAGAATATCAAAGTATTGCCTCTGTTTAGCCATTGTTGGGTGTTTTATTTGATATTTTGGTTGGAAGCCTGACATTTGGTATCAGAGATCGAAATCTGGGGGTGGTCACGCGGCTCATGGCGCAACGACAAATTGAGGAAAGAGTGGAAGGAACTGAGAAAGAGATAATGGGTATGAAGGAAATGTTAATGGAGATGAAAAATCTATGGAAAGGATGGCTGATGAGCTAAAGGAGAACTATAGCTATAAAAAAAAGGATGAATCGGGAACTTCCGATGGATCGGTCATGAAGTTAAAAGGGAAAATAGATGAATCTGAAGTCACGAATGAAGCGAACTTAAACATAGTAGGCCGAAGCAAATACAAAAAGTTGGAAATGCCTATGTTTTGGGCGAGAATCCTAAATCCTGGGTATATAGGGTCGAATACTTCTTTGAAATCGACAATCTGCCAGAAAACAGAGAAGATCAAGGTGGCTGTGGTCAATTTTGGACAGGATGGAGTGGACTGGTATTGATGGACGCATAATAGGAAGAAAGTGGAGTCATGGGAAGATTTGAAAGGAAGGATGTTTGAATTCTTCAAGGACTCAGGGTAGAAAAGTTTAGTCGCACGCTTGATCAAAATTCAACAAGATGGCTCCTACAGTGATTATGTAAAGAAGTTTGTCACCTATTCAGCACCTCTACCACACATGGCAGAGAGTGTATTACTTGATGTGTTTTTGACCGGCTTGGAACCCAACCTTCAAGTGGAAGTCGTCAGCAGATATCCACAAACATTGAAAGATTGTATGAGAGAGGCTCAACTGGTCAATGATTGGAACTCAGCATCGAAATTGACTAAGGCAGAATGGAAGATGGTGGAATCCAAAAAGAGAGAAGGGTCCACAGGCAAGCCTCAAGAGGGAACGGATAAGGGGTTAGTGAGGAAAACTGATTTTCCAATGAAGTAGGTAACCATACCCATCAAGGGTAATTACCAAAAGAGTGAACCACCTATCAAACGTCTTTCTGATGCAGAGTTTAGATCCAGACTGGACAAGGGTCTATGTTTCAAATGTAATGAGAGATATTCACCAGGACATAGATGTAAAGTGAAGGAAAAAAGAGAGTTGATGTTATTCATCATGAATAAAGAAGAAAGTAATGAAGAAGAGTGCAAGACAGAGGAAAACACAGGAGAGGTGGTAGAATTAAATCACCTAAACATTATAGAGGGGGATGAAATCGAACTGAAAACCATCAATGGGATGACATCTAAGGGAACTATGAAACTAAGAGGAGATATAAGGGGTAAAGAAGTGGTGTTACTGATTGATAGTGGAGCCACCCACAACTTCATACACTACAAGACTGTAGAGGAAAAGAAAATACCTCTGGAAAAAGACACCCCTTTTGCTGTTACCATTGGGGATGGCACCAGATGTAGAGGAGGAGGCTTATGTAAGAGACTGGAATTGAGACTGCAAGGAATCACGACTGTGGCTGATTTTTTGGCAATTGAGTTGGGAAATGTGGATGTAATCTTAGGAATGTAGTGGTTAGACACAACGAGTACTATGAAAGTACATTAGCCATCTCTAACTATGACATTTTGATGGGGAAAAAAACAGATTGACCTAAAGGGGGACCCATCCCTCATACGGACAGAATGTTCCTTGAGAACAATTGAGAAAACTTGGGAAGAGGAAGATTAGGGATTTTTGTTAGAACTTCAGAATTATGAGATAGAAGTAAATGCGGATTCTGATGTGGAACATGAAATGAAGGGGGATGAAGAAGATGCTCCAATGATCAAATTTCTACTGTAGTAGTATGCATACATTTTTTAAGACCCTAAAGGGTTGCCTCCTAAGAGAGAAATCGATCACCCCATCATGGTTTTACCGGATCAACAGCCGATCAATGTAAGACCATATAAATATGGGCATGTCCAAAAAGAGGAAATTGAGAAATTGGTTGTGGAAATGCTCCAAGCAGGGGTGATCTGACCCAGCCACAATCCTTATTCCAGCCCGGTCTTGTTAGTGAAAAAGAAGGATGGAGGGTGGCGCTTTTGTGTACTACCGAAAGCTCAATCAAGTCATGACGTCTGATAAATTTCCTATCCCGGTAATAGAAGAGTTGCGGGATGAATTACATGGAGTCACAGTTTTTTCAAAACTGGACTTGAAATCAGGTTACCACCAAATACGGATGAAAGAGGAAGATATTGAAAAAACGGTTTTTAGAACACACGAGGGTCACTATGAATTCATCGTCATGCCTTTTGGCCTCACAAACGTGTCGGCCAACTTCTAGTCTTTGATGAATCAGGTATTCAAACCTTTTTTAAGACGACGTGTATTGGTTTTTTTTTTTTAATGATATTCTAGTGTATAGCACCGATCTTTCGGAGCATGAGAAACATCTTGGAATGGTTTTTGCGGTCATGCGTGATAACCAGTTGTTTGCTAATAAGAAAAAGTGCGTAATAGCACACACACAAATCCAATATTTAGGACATTTGATCTCCAGTAAGGGAGTAGAAGCGGGTGAGGAGAAAATCAAGGATATGGTGAATTGGCCTCAGCCGAAGGATGTCACTAGATTGAGAGGGTTTTTAGGCTTAACAGGCTACTACAGAAGGTTTGTGAAGGGATATGGGGAAATTGCAGCTCCGTTAACCAAACTATTGCAGAAGAACTCCTTATTATGGAACGAATAAGCATTTGCCGCTTTTGAAAAATTGAAGGTAGCGATGACTACCATCTCGGTACTAGCATTACCTAATTGGAATCTATCGTTTATTATTGAAACGGATGCCTCAGGAATAGGGTTAGGAGCTGTGCTATCTCAGAATGGTCACCTCACAGCCTTCTTTAGCCAAAAATTATCCAGTAGAGCCCAAACCAAATCCATTTATGAAAGGGAACTCATAGTTGTAGTACTATCGGTGCAGAAATGGAGACATTATCCCCTTGGGAGGAAGTTCACAATCATGTCGGATCAAAAAGCACTGAAGTTTCTTTTAGAACAGAGGGAGGTGCAGCCCCAGTTCCAAAAGTGGTTAACCAAACTATTAGGTTATGATTTTGAAATACTATATCAACCCGGATTACAAAACAAGGCAGCCAATGCTCTCTCTAGAATCGAATACCCGTTGGAAATAAAATCAATGTCTACTAATGGGACTGTGAATATGGAAGTGGTAGATAAAGAAGTCCGACTAGATGAAGACCTCAAAAAAATCATAAAGGAGTTGAAAGAGAAATCTGATGGAATAAATAAATACAGTTGGGAGAATGGGAAACTTCTGTATAAGAAGAGAGTTGTGCTATCCAAGACTGTTTCATTGATACCTACTCTACTACATACATTCCATGATTCTATCTGAGGAGGGCATTCGGGATTCTTAAGGACATATAAAAGGATGAGTGGGGAACTATATTGGAAAGGCATGAAGACAGACATTAAGAACTACGTGGAGCAGTGTGAGATCTGTCAAAGGAATAAATATGAGGCAACAAAACCGACAGGGGTGTTACAACCAATTCCAATTCCAGAAGCCATCTTGGAAGAATGGTCCATGGATTTCATTGAAGGCTTACCTAAGGTAGGAGGGATGAATGTGATAATGGTGGTTGTGGACAGACTAACGGACAGACATAAAGGGTGAACCAATGTGTGGAGACATACCTGAGATGCTTCTGCAATGAGCAGCCTCATAAGTGGGATAAGTTTATTCCATGGGCTGAACTGTGGTGTAATACCACCTTCCACTCCTCAATGAGATCCAATCCATTCCAGATTGTGTATGGCCGACAACCTCCCCCCTGCTATGCTATGGAAATAGAAAGACCCCAAACAATGAGGTGGAGTTAATGTTAAAAGAGAGGGACTTGGCATTGAACACTCTGGAAGAAAACCTTAATTTGGCTCAGAACCGCATGAAGAAGATGGCTGACACCAAAAGAAGGGAGCTTAAATTCAAGGTAGGAGATGAGGAGTACCTGAAACTCAGACCCTATCGACAACGTTCCTTAGCTCGAAAGAGATGCGAAAAGCTAGCACCTAAATTCTATGAACCATATACGATCATTAAGAAATTGAAGAAGTGGCCTATAGACTTCAACTCCCACCAGAAGCGGTTATCCACAATGTTTTTCACATCTCCCAACTGAAGCTCAAGCTGGGAAATCAACAAGTTGTACAACAACAACAACCTATACTGACAGAAGAATTTGAGCTGCAGCTATGTTCGGAAATTGTGTTGGGAATTTGTTGGAATAAGGATTTAGGAGCTAATGAATGGCTAGTTAAGTGGAAGAATCTACCGGAAACTGAGGCCACATAGGAAGCTGTCTATCAGATGAATCAACAATTTTCCACCTTCCACCTTGAGGACAAGGTGAATCTGAAACCGAGTGGTATTGTGAGACCTCCAATTATCCACACATATGTTAGGAAGGGCAAAAAAGGGAATTCATCGGCTAATAATGAGAAAGAATGATTGGGGGAAAGAGATCATGCAGAGTGGGCCCCTCTGGGAAGAATTTTAGGAAGGCTATAAATAGGATTGTTTGAGAGAGGGTAGCTAGGTTTTATTTTGTCATCTTTATGATGGGTAGGCTGTTGTAGCCGTAAAAGAGGGTATCCTTCTTGTAAAAGGTGCTGGTATGCTTTCTGGTTATTTCCTTTCTTTGTTATATTTCATATAGTTGGTTGTAACGTTTTGGCTTATATATAAATAAAGAATATCAGAGTATTGCCTCTGTTTAGCCATTGTTGGGTGTTTTATTTGATATTTTGGTTGGAAGCCTGACATTATGATGCTGAAAATGACCAACTATAAATCAATTTTGGAAGTTGAGTAGTCTATCATTCACATTTATGCATGCCTCCATCACCATGAGAACTTTCCCGGAATAAAATCACAAATAATTTGGTCCAAAATCTTTGCAACCTTGGTTCTAAGACGTGACAAAGATAAGTAATAAGTTAGCATATTAGTAAGAGTTGCCTTATAAGCGTATGTCTATTAGTACCCTTCGGGATAAAAGCATACTTTCACTTATGAAGTTTGTGTTGAATCCGCTCTATAATAAGTAGGATTTTGAATTACCTCCCAAGTGAAATTCGAGATAGGTTGAAGGTTGGTGACTCTATTTGCATTCAAAAGTAGGCAATTATCTATCCATCTCAGAGTCAACAATATGAATCCCAAGCAGTTAGCTCTTAGGGAGACTGATTTTTAAACCCAACGGGTGACACCCTCTAAAAAAGTATTAATAATCTCAAAGAGATGGCCCAAAGCAATCAATTAGCAATAAAAAACAGAAGGTGACATCACGTGGTCCAAATAGAAGAGGGATGCATCAATCGGATTTGTTGCCATATTACCTACATGAGCACTATGGGCTAAAAATTGACTAGGATAATCAGGAATCAAAATAAATATAAGTCGTACGTTGAATACTAATCTCTTTTCATTTTCTTAATGAAAGGTGTTGTATCCTTTACAAAAAGTTAGTACCAGACATACAACTTCTAATGCCGGAGAATACCAAAATCTTTAGCTTGAAGAACTGCATCCAGAAAGTCCCAATCAATTGTGTCGGATGGCTTATCTAGATCTAGTTTGAGAACACCCTACCTATGAGGGACAGTCCAACATCAACTAGTTCATTTTTCATTAAAGAGGCATCTAGACTCTGCATGTTTGCAACAAAGGCTAGTTTGGTTCAACAGTGGCAAAAGCGTTAAACGGAACTATCTCAATCACGTTTGAGAACTTCCCTTATTCTATTCAACAGTGACAGAAGCGCTAAACGGAACTATCTCAATCACGTTTGAGAACTTCCCTTATTCTAGGTGAACCCCCACAGCAGTAATAAGAATAACCCCAATCAAACAAATAGTTAAACAACCCCAAGAAAGCTAAATAGATTTTGGCTTGGAAAGATTGATCAAAGATCAAGAAGAAAGGAGAACTTGTTCCTAACTTCAAGATTTCGAACTCTCCACAATCTAATTGATCAAGTATGAAAGGACACGAAATTTAATTTTATGCCCTTTCAACTACTCTAATAAATGAAAATACATAAAATTAAATAAGTTCATATTAAAGATGTGAATGAATCTAGAAGTGCATTAAAGATGTGAATGAATCTTAATTTCTAAATTCATTATGTTCCATGAGTGTCCAAGTGACTCTTGAAGTTCCAACTCGTCATTAAAGGCTGAAAATATAGCTTGAAAGTTAATCGTTTGAAAACAAGCTTTAACCGGTTAGACAAAGATCAAACAATAATCTTGTATGCACGAGTCACAAGGAATAAGATTGATAGGAAGAGAGAATCAACAACCAATTTAGAGTCAAATTTCTTACAAATTAAACCGGTGCACGTTTCATTCAGAGATGTATGAATAAGATCAGAAGTTCTGGTTTATTAGAGGAAAGTTGTGTGAAGATACAAATTCCAAATTCAGTTGGTAACAGGTCAGTACTGCCTTCCTCCTTAAGTAATAAATTTTCTCAATCCTCCTCCCTTTCTGGTTCATTCTTTAATTTTGTGCAAGATACTTCTTGTCTCAAAAAAGTAGAGAACCCAGAAGATGAATTTATGGAAGTTGAATCAGTCACCAGTGTAAGTAGTGCAAAATTTGAACCAGTTGAGGAAGAATTAATTCATTCAGAGACAGAGAAACAAGAGGACAGTGACTCTCTTGGTCCAGATTTTATTGAATTGTTTTCCTATCCAGAGAAAGAAATTTTGTGCAGGTCAGCAAGTATCTTTCCCCCTCAAGAGTTGGTTCCATTCTTGGCAGCATGTGAAATTGAATTGATATAAGGCAGAGGTAGCAAAAATGGAGATTATAGGATTCATGGGCCATTCGAATCAATTGGCTATTAAAAATCTTTTGAAGAAAGCTAATCCAGATAGAGTATTGATTCAGGAGACCAAAAGAGAAGAGATTGCCAGTTGTATTATAAAGGCACTATGGAGTTCAAAAGGAATTGGCTGGGTCTTTGTTTGAAGCTAGTGACAGATTAGGAGTTTTGCTGATTATGTGGGATGAATCTAAGTTACGATTATTGAAGTTCTGAAACGAGATTATTCTCTTTCAGTAAAATGCAGCACAATCAATAAAAAAATATGTTGGATTTCAAACTTCTATGGTCCTACTCATTATTGAGATAGAAACCAAATTTGGCCGGAGTTGTCTCTTCTTTCAGACCTCTGTACAGGAGCCTGATGTTTGGGAGCTGATTTCAACATCACTCGAAAAGTTCAGGAGAGATTTCCAGTAGGAAGATTAACAAAGGGAATGAGAAAAATTAATAAACTCATTAGAGTGGCAAAGCCGCTAGAAATTCCGTTTTCCAACGGTAAATTCACATGGTCAAGAGAAGGAAGGTCAGTTTCACGTTCTCTGTTGGATCAGTTTCAACATTAATTTATAAGTTGTTTGCAAAGGTTCTCGCAGAAAGATTAAAGAAAGTAATGCCAAGTATTACTGCTCCATTACAATGTGGCTTTTTGGAAGAGCGCCAAATCTTGGATCCTATTTTAATAGCAAACGAAACTGTGGAGGACTATAGAATCCGAAAAAAGAAAAGATGGATCATTAAATTAGACCTTGAAAAGGCCTTTAACAAAGTGGATTGGAATTTTTAGAAAATGTAATGCAAAAGAAGATCTTCGACGTAGGATATTGTGTTATATGGGCTAGCCTTTACAGCATCCCCACTTGGAAGTCCTTGATGATTAGGACTTCCGGATCAGCCCTCTGCTTCAAACAGTTTTTTGCTCAATCAATCAAGGCTTATTCTTCTTTGTTCTCAGCCTGCTGCCTTTGATTACGATTTTGCTTTGGACAGATTCTTTTTTTCATTTTGTTTGGCTTTGTTTTTGTGGCTTTTTGTTTAATCTTGTATTGTCGCTTTTTGGATGTGATGAGGGCGCCAAGGGGGTGTCAACCTAATTAAGATGCCCGGATGTGCCTGTTGATCCTCCCTTTCCCCTATTGATCTTTGTATAATCCTCATGTACATTGAGCTTTGTCTCTTTATTTATATTAATAATAGTGAGACTCGTATCCTTTTAAAAAAAAATAAGATCAGAAGAAAAAGAACTCGTGGATCATGTCCATAACATCCTGCTTAAGAGTGCTCAAAAAAAATGTGAAGAACTCGGCCAATCCATAAGGATTAGAAGACTTACTAGACCCTTCATGAGAAACACAGAACATTTTTTTATTAAAAGAAAAACACCTGCTCTCTACTGATTGGACTCTTTGTATGGAAGATCTGTATTTTAAAACTTTGATTGATTTTTTGTATTTTTGGTGGTTAAAATGCCATTCATTGCTGAGATGAGGAAAGGAGGGAATACGTTACCATTTCTTGACATAGTGAGTTGGTTGAGATAGATATGTTTGTAACCATGTTGGGAAGCATTTTTCTTTTTGAAACAGTAACAAATCTCTTTGTTGAATTAATGAATTGAGACCAATGCACCAAGTACAATATGAATATCGAGAGCAGTAAGTATTATTAAAAGCATTGGGGATTAGGAGGTGCATCCGGACATCTCTACTAGGTTGACACCTCCTTAGTACTCTCATCATATCCATATAAAATATGCAATCCTTTATAAGCATTTTTCATGCTCATACCCACCTTATAATGGTAGTAAGATTCTATATATTCCTAACTTCATGCTGTGTAGTCATGTTGTAGGATGATAAGAACGTCTCTAAATTCATTCATCAATGAATTTTTTTAAGCTCCATCATAAAAAAATGTGAATTTTTTTCTTGAAGGTTGTTTTTTCTTTTTTTTCTTTTTTTTTGGTTGGCCTGCTCATTTCTGAAGGACACTGATTTTTACTTTTCTAAATACAAATGATGAAATATAACTTCTGTTGAGGGTAGTGAAGGATAAGAAAGGCAGGACAACGAGATAACAGCCTTAGCCTGAGTGAAGGACCAATCAAGATCGGCTCACTTCCTAGGAAGTTCCTAAATGAAGGAAAAGGAATAAAATAAATAAATAAATAATACTACTTTACAAATTTGCTGGTGGAAATAGTATAATTGGATAGGTAATATCACAATTACAATGGACGATAGTAAGTGTAACTAAAGCAGGGAGCAAACTGATGAAGTGCACTAGTTTCCCTAAATTGGACATTGCCATACATTATCAGAAAAAAGTCCTTCCTGTTGCTCTAACAAGATGTCCTGGAGAGTGGCCAAAGCCGCAAGTGTGCTTGACCCATAAATAGTGAAAATAAAAGTGTATTACCTACAAAAAATTCTCTTACCCATAGTGGACCACATAACATGTGCAGGGCTGGAAGAAACTAACTGGTTCTCGACTTCTCGTGACTGTCTTGTAGACTGTGGCTCCCTTTAAGACAGATAGACATTCTACTATAACAATAGCAGCCTCTTAGCAATTATTTTGGTAGCTCTTTGATGTACCATAAGCACAATAATTCCTTAGACACCATCAGTGTTTTAAAAAGCCTTCTCGGGCACGCACCAGGTCTAACACCTTGTCTTGAAAAGGCGAGGCTCACAAAATAAGGTGGGCTTCAGGCATGCGCCTTTTGTGAAGCCTCAAAGCTCAAAGCCTTTTACCTTAGGGGCTTTTTCGTTATTTTTTAAAAATTAGTAATAATTAAGGGGTTTCCTTCTTTATCAACTAAAAAAAGGTCAATTTACTAAGCTTAAATGAGTGTTTTTTTTTTTTTTTTTTTTTCATTTTTCCACTTCAATTATGCTCTCTCTTCTTAATTTAGTGTTATATGTATTGTGCCGCAAAAAGAAAAGCCCATGCTTTTTTTGCACTTTATGCTTAAGCCTCGGAAAACTATTGCGCTTTATTGTGCCTTGAGCTTTAAAGAACACTAGACATCAGTCATCACCGTTGATATTGAACTTGGGTTGCTGTCGGTTTTTGAAATGGCCACTTATGGTTGGGAAAGCTTAACCAAACTTAGACAGTGTGGATGTTATTTTTACTCCCTGGTTTCATTTTAGTTTTTATAATCCTTCATAATCTAGCTTTTTCCTAAGAATCATGCCGAGGCTAGAGTTTAAGAATTTAATTTCGGTTCAAGAACTATCTTACTATTAATGTTCCATAGTATGTAACTGATGGGCATATTATTCCAAATATTTGAAAAGCTTGCTTAATTGGACTTCGATCCTTATCATCATTAACGAGTGTTTCCAATTCCTTTGTTCTTATAATGATGATACGCACTGTACTATCTCTTCTGGTGGTAAATGTAGGAGGAAGTGCTGCAAGTGGTGAAGAGCCAAGTGATGCGAATGAGGAAGAAATAGATGAAGCCAACAAGTCAACGGAAGAGGGGAAGGTTCCTCACTATGATGATCATCTAACACCGGCGGAAAGACGTTATATTGAACAGAAGGAGAGAATTGATGTTCATAGACTGGCTAAGAAAGCTAATAAATCTCATCGCGACCGAATCCAGGACTTTAATCAATACCTAGCAAACATGAGTGAGCATTATGACATTCCTAAAGTTGGTCCTGGCTGATTCTTTTCCTTAGTTTCAAATTTGTGGATGGGATGTATTGAGTAGTGGCCAGACCCTACTTGAACCGAATTGTGTTAATGTTAGCAGAAGGAACAAACTGTTGTTTATTAGTGGATGATGTGTACTTGTTGGTATAGATATGGCTATTGAAACTTCAGACTTCAGTTGAAATCTACGTCTAAACTGCTTCCCAGTTCCCACTCAGGTTTTGTGGTCTTTCCAATTACATGATTGCATGGATTTAGGAATGGATGATTGTTGTTAAATATTTATTAGAATGAGTTAACGTAGACATTATTACTTTTCTGTATATTTTTCTAAATTTACAGAAGAGTTTAAAATGGCATCCTAAATTCTTAATCAAATATTGTAGTTATATAAACTTATTATAAAAATGTTATTGTTAAAACTATTTACGAAAATATTGTTGCTATAAATTTAGTTGATACGGTAGTTTTCTTTACTTATTACATGAATATTAGTTTTCAAATAATTTGTAGATGTATTGTTGCTTTAATAAATAGTGATGGAAAGACCGAAATGAGGGTGTCAGATTCTTTTACGGCCATTAAATAACATTTATAATTACCGATACTATTAAGTACTACAAGTAGTCAGACCATAAAATTGAGTCAAAAACAGCGTAGCAACCAAGATTGCTTTCACCAAGCTAATTATGAGTTAAACTAATAAATGGGACGGCATCAAAATCTTGATAAAAAGCTAAAATAAAAGCGACTCGTAAAAGTAAAAGGAAAATTGAACTTTAGCATTTGTCATTGAATGTCTAGGTGGCACGTCTCCACTAGGTCACTGGGACAGGACGGGACACTTTGAATTTATTTATTTATTTATTATTTTTTATTTTACCTCATAGTTATGTTATTATGATTAGTATATACATAAATGGACATCGCCTTTAATAATGACACTTATTGTTGGATTGTTATTGATTATCTTTGTTATAGATCATGTTAAGTGAATAACTATTTCAGTGATACATGAAATTAAGTATGTTAATGCAATGATGTATGATCGTCATGATCATTTAATAGTTTCTTTGACTTGACATGACATGAAGTTTTTTTTTTTTTTTTTTTTTAATTTGTGCATTATGTTTATGAATGTATATGGTAAATAATATCAATGAGCAAAGTGAGAGAATGTTAAATTTATTTAATTATAATTTATTATTAATGTGGCCCATGTGTACTTTATCTCTTATGAGCATATTATTTTATTAAGTAAAAATGTCTAATTAAACACCATGATCGAGGGTGTCTGTATAAAGAACCTAGGGATTGATCCTAAGTTCTTTTCTTCTCCCATCAAGAAACTTAATTAAGTAATAAAGGAAGATAAGTAAAAGAAACACAATCCCTTTGAAGACCATTCATGGAATAAGATATGTTATTCTAACTAAATTTAATTTGTAAAAATCATCTAGTTCAAAAATCTTGTCATTTATTGATTTATACGATATTAGAGTTTTATTGTACAATCTTAAGTAAAAACTTACAATATATATCTATACATACATACATCTCCAGATATTTGGAGTCAATTAATTGGTCCTACCATGCCAAAAATATATCTCATAAAATATTCAACAAAAAAAAAACATGAAATTTTGCAAGGAGTTCATGCATCATATTCTTTAACAAGTATGGAAAGTTCATTATATTTTGATAATTTTCTAAAAGATGCCATTAAAGGGTTCTAAGCATCCAAACCTTAAAATTATAGAGAAAACCAAATAAACCATGCGAGCCCTTGACTCTGATATGAATGTTGGTTTATTTCGAATTAGATAATACTAATATCGTGTAGCTTGCAGCGAAATCAAAACTAGAAATTCCAAATGGAATGAAAACAATTAATAAAAACTATCACTAGGATAATTCTCTTTTCTTTTTTGAAAGGATAATTCACTTTTCCACCGTCTAAATTAAAAAAAGTTTACATTTTTTGAGAGAAAAAGCACAAGAGTAAATTGTTATTAACCCATATCAAAGACGGCTAACAAAATGATGATGAGGTATAAGGCCTCTTTAAATTATAACAAAAGTTCAAATTCTACTAATAGAGTTCTTATTGATAGATATTAATAAAAGTCTATCAATCTCTATTCTTGAATATCATCGATATAATTTAAATTTTGAATATATTTTATAAACATTTTTTAACAATTTGTTTATAATAATTTTTCTTTTTAAATAATAATAATATTTTTTAAAGAAAGAATAAAAACAAAAACAATATATAATAGGGGTATTGGAGTATATAGCAACATTTTAGGTTTTTTTTTAATATTTGGTAATACTGAAATTTATTAAGATTTATGGTAAAAGGGTTGATCTCTAAAATGCCCATGCAGATTGCTAAATACATTGTAACAAATTTACTAAATTCATGGTATTAGATTATTTTAAAACCCTCTTTTATCTTTTCTTTAAAAATTGATATTTATTTATTAAAATATTGTGTATGTTCTTTTAGATTTATTTACCAATTAAATATTTTTTTTCAAATTTACTCTAAATATTGTTATGCATATAGAATTTCAAATTTCAATTCTTTTCTTTTAACAATATTCTAAATAAATCTTGGCGCCTAGAAGCATATTATTCTTCAAAAAGAGCTAGGAAGACATAATACCAATTTGGATGAATAATCTCGAGAACAAACGCCACCCCAGGATTAATCCCAAGAATAAACTAGTGTAGGTAGTTTCTACTTAATCGTCCTCTTCCTCTAAATGCCACCCCCACTAGACAAGTTTTGATTAGTCTAGTACGCCTATCATAACTGCAATCTTTGGTTTTGTTACAGAATGGATTCATAGGTGAAATACAAAAAAAATTAAACAATTAGTTCTTATTGGGAACTCATTCACTTGTCTGATTGCTCACATCTAGCCAGGAGTGAGTTACGAAGTATAAATTCATTTTTGGGTTTTTGCTCTGTATTTTGTCACATTTTTTGTTTGCCTAGTAAATAAACAAGCCTACTTTTCGTTCGAGTTTATTGTTCTTTGTGTAGAGAGATTATATGTAGATGTCATACCCCCTCTTGGATCACCTACTCGGGATCCGACAGGTGACGTGAAGTCAACCGATATCGCTCCACGACATTAGTTGACCCTTAAATTCTAACCTTTGCATGATAAGCGAACGGAAGCCAATAACATGGTTGGTAAACAAAACTACAGTGCATCCCATTTATTAGACAAACTTCACATAAATTTTATAAAGACATTTACAGAAACCATAATTATATGAAAATATACTCTAACTCCAAGCAACTTTGACCTAAGTCTGGCACAATGACTTAAATATACATAATTTTAATACAACAAGACACACAATAGAAAAGACAAAATCATTCAGTAGATAGACTATATATTACACTCCGAGAACACGACCTCTACCTGAAAAGTGGAAAACAATTTTGAAAGTACGAGCTAAACGAGTGATAAGTTTTAAACTACATTTCATAAACATGTAAACAGCAATCATGAACGATGTCATAAATACATTAACTTGCAAACATTTTAGAAATCAATAAATAGATACTAGTTTTTCCTCATCTAGGACTAAAAATCTACTCCTCAGGAGATGATAGAGCTAGTCAATATCAAATTCAAACCTTAGAGAAGGGCATTTCCAACTTTGTTCCTCAAAGCTAGGCGTCCCCAACTCTAAACCTCAGAACTAGGCGTCCCTATCTCTGTTCCTCGAAGATAAGTGTCATTACCTTCATGGTGACCGATGATCTACCCTGTAGGGTTAATTTTGAGATAACTTGGACTAGTGTTTTGTAAACCATAAGCTTTGTAAACAATATTCCAATACATTAAAGATTCTTCTAAAAGAAGCAAACTATAAACCATAATCATATTGTCTTTTTGAAAGCCATAAACATTTTTTGACAACATGTTTGATCAAATACTTTATGGAAATCACATGCTTTGGAAATCATCCATAAACCAGGTAATTCAAACATTTAGTTCAAAACATACATTAAACAATAACTTTGAGAAATATGATTCGAAATCATTTTATAAATTTATCTTTCACTCAAATATACAAGTTTTAAGTCCTTGATCTATAAATTTGCTTATCTCTTCTTGACCTGAAATAATGGTATTTAAGTCCAATTGATTTCCCTTGATCATGAAAATATAAAAAAAATTAAGGGCTGACTAGGAGAATAGCAAAATAGAAGGTTTGCTTTGGATAAATGACAAATTTTATTTAAATTGAAAAAATAGAAAAACTAAAAAATATGGAGAAAAAAAATTGCTGGAACAATGTCTTAAATGCCACTACCTAAGTGAAAAAATTGCATCCCAAGTACAATTATACAAAAAACCATAAATACCATATAATTAAATCTAACTCTGAATAAACAATTAACACTTATCAAAATCCTAATTTCCCTCCAAATCGAAAATTAACCTATCGCCATCAAAACTCCACATAATTTTTGCATCAAAACTCCCCATAATTTTTGCATCAAAACTCCCCATAATTTTTGCAGTCGTTTCATCTCTTCTTTGAATCGTGCGACATTCAAGTATGCACGAAAGAACTTTGTCATATGTGTGCTTCAAACCATTCAAATCCTTCACACCTAATTTTACAAATGGCAAAATAATAATTCCAAATACCAACATATTCAATTGGAGGTTTTGCTATATTTTTTTTATTATTTCTAAATTTTGCCATTTTTCAAGTTGCTATTTTCACGATTATCTAAAAAATTAACTTAGAAATTTCAAAACCCACCAAGATGGCCCAAAACACCACCAAGATGGCCCAAAACACCCATGACACAGGCTGGCACGTAGGCATAGATGTCAGGGGTTGGCGTGCGCGCAGAGCTTGCCCATCCTTACCACGTGCTAACCTCACACACGGTGTGTGTGTCGGGTGTCAAAATCGCAACCTTTCAAATTCAGGACGAGCGATTGTGCAGCACTTGTACGACCCAGTCAACAAGTCAACCGATCAAAATCTGAAAACCGTGGACAAACTCACGGTACGATTCAACCTCCCATCACGTTCTTGAGAAAATGTTTTAGAAAACGTGAGAGAGAAAGAAATTCATTGAAATCATTGTTAAAACAAACATTGAAGACTATCAATTGCAACGAAAAGCTTAGATTGCAAAGAGTGTGATAAGGCTTTAGTGGGGATTCAACTACTATGCCTCATCTATAGTACATTTTGGACTTTTTCAGCTCTGGTAGGCTTGCATATGAAAATTTTGAAACTACATACTCTAGATTTATTACATAAAAAGGAAAACAACTAGTTAAACTAAACATAAAACATAAAGATAAGATAAATCGGGGTATTTGGGCATACGACCATAGACAAACATCGCCCTGGACAAGCATGCTCATTACATCATGTGTCCCACTCGGTCGTTTTCCTTGCGCACAAGGTTGTTGCGGGCCTCCTTGGTCGTGCGCACCTTGCGCATTGCTTGCCTTCGCCCAAGTCGTGCTGCACATACCTTCGCTATGCGCTAGCACAGGCCACTACTCACACACTAACCTCTTTTGGTCTAACAATCAAGCCCACCTCGTCTAGCAATGCATATCACTCGGCCAACCTCCAACACTACCCAAAAACTGTTTTTTTTTGTCCTAAAACTTAACTCCACTTTAAAAAATCATAACTAAAACTTCATAACTCTTTTGGAAAAACCTCCTTCTACAAAGTTACTTAGAAATATTTAAACTTGCTTACCTTAAAATTTCAACTCAAAATTTCGAAGGATGCATTATGTGGCTTCTGAAAAGTGCACACTACTCAGTTTGCTTTGAAAAATGGCCTTTCTCTCTTTCTTTATTTTAAATTTAATCTTTCTCGCCTCGAATTTGACCATCGGCCCTTCTATAGAAACTAGACTAAAATTTTGAAGTTTTGCAAGTAATTTGAAGCAAAATGCATGGGTAGATTGTGAGAAATGCCCCTCTAAAGTTACCTCTTTATAGGGCACCCTACATGCAACCTTTCTTGATAGCTCCTACTTGCTGCAAAAATAGGCTAAGCCTGCAAAGAACACCTGTAAAGCACCCATTGACTTGCCTAAGTCGGCCGCCTCTTCATAACCTCGCCCACACCTCAAGTAAAACACCCAATATCAAGCAAAACGCTTAAGAGTCCAAAACGTCTTCCTAACCCTCTTTACATGGCCACAAGCCTCTTCACACATGCAAGGCTCCTCGCCCAACTTCAGCCCGTCTAGCCATCTCGCCTAGCCTTCCTTAGCACCAATAACCTCTCAAAGACATGGTACTTCTCGTCTAGATGGATGTTGGCCACCCCATGACATTCTTTTGGAGGTTTGCTCACCCAATGCCACACCATTCATGCATTGACCGCCTAGCATCATTCTTAGAAGTTATTTTATTCTCTTTTGACCGCCTACCATGCCCCACTCGCCTACACATGGACTTAGCCAAATATTTCACCGTGACAACCTAACATCCAAACTTCTTAACCATCCTAACTTTTTTCCTTCTTTCCAATAACCTTAACAACCCACTTGCTTTGACCCCCTTGGGATTACTTTTCCAACTTTAACTACATTCTTCCAAGCTCTTTAAAAGACTCAAGTTTTTCTAAGGTCCAGGTTTACAGTAGAGATCATATGTTGGATGTATATACAGGAAAAAGACAAGTGTGTACATTGAGAAATATTAGAAGTCAGTTTTGAAACAAGATGTTGGATGCTTTTACATTGATCTAAGAAGTGGGAATGTTGTTTTCAACCTTTCAACAAACACTCTTTTTTTGTACAAGATGCAATTAGTGAGAAGGTAATTTTTTTTCCCTTTTTCTTTCTAAAATGGAGAAAATTCTAACAGAACCTAGTGTGTAGGCTAATTAGATTTCATTCTACGCAAAATGGTCATTTGGGTACGCTAAATGTTTGAGTCATATGTTGACTTTATTTTTTACATTTTCTTTCCCTTTAGAATGGGTATATTGGTCTATTTAGCTATTTTTCAATATATTGTATTTGTGAGACTTAGACTCAATTAAAAGCTAAATGTTTATATTGTGAATGCTGAAAATACAAAGTATATGTGCTATTGTTATTGTTATCTATCATGTTGAAATTGTTTGTCGATTGAGTTAATTATTTTGTAGTATAATGTATTTGTGGAGACTTGGACTAATAGTTATCTATAGTATATAAAAGTTTAGATGGAGAGAATTTTTTTTTCAATTTTTAGCTTTCTTTAGAAGTAGGTAATTAGGCAGATGACAATGACCTTTTTTCTCTTCTATTTTAATTAAGCTAATGGAAGAAGAAATGAGATGATTTTATGAATTAATTAGGCTAATTGTAACTTATGAATAACTAATAGTCGAAGAAGATATTGAAAGTCTTTCCAACTTCTAATAATTCAAGAAAACGAGAAGTCTTCCCAAGTTATAATATAACTCAAGAAAAACCGAAATTCTTTTTAACTTCTAATAAAATGTAAATAATGAATAATTTATTTACCTTATCAGCTAATTATGTTAATTGTAACTAATGAACAATTTTATAGTTAATTGTAACTAATGAACAATTTTATAGTTAAAGGAAATCAAAAAGTCCATCTTCTAAACGAAAAGAATCAATAATATATTTAATTATTAACTTTTACACAAAATATAATAAATGAACCTTAGAATTCTTAAATATAGATGGCTACAGAACCTCATTTCTACATCCAATTTGCACACAATTTGGATAACCTTCCAAATAAGAAGAAATATGTCAGTTTGATTGCATATGTTTCCAGTCCTTGGTTGTTTATTTTCTTTCTATTTTTTTTTTTTTTGGTTTCTTTATGCTTTTCTCGATGAATTATCTTCATCAATTGACATCTTTAAGATTATTTATATGTACGTATATAATTAAGAAGAAAGCTTTGGATTTGCCACATTCTCTTAATTTGTGTTTTTTAATTTATTCATACTTTTAAAATGTAGTATGCTAAACCATTGTTTATAATTAATTTAATTTTCAAACGGTTGCAAAGTAGAATTGTCTAGTAATCATTATAACATTACATTTTAAAAACTATTTATCAGTTTAATCTTAAACAACATCAAAAAGAAATTTAATCAATTAAAATTGAAGGTACTTAACAAACAAAAATAAAAAGTTGCTATGAGAAAAAAAGTTTGATAATAAAATAAAAATGAAACACAAATGTGCATGGATGTGTTAAATAACTAGTTTGGTTAAAAGTAAAAATATTCCATTTTTAATTAGTAGTAAATGCTGGTGGTTATGATTTGAATTTTAGATAATTTGATTTTGGGATATTTTGGTCGATTGTTAATTTGATATTAATAATTCTAAAATTTATGTTGTGGTTCAAATTTCAAAAACATTTTCTTTTTTGTTGTTTCCCTCGTCAGCTCTAAATCATAATCCACAAACTCCACGTATGGATTGGGCTAATCCAACCCTTACTCCGCAGCTTCTCCGGTATAATGCGGTGATGGGATTGAGAATTAACTCCAGATTATCATCCTGATCCATACAAACCCAACCAAGGCATCCGCTTAGGGAACAATCTCTCTCGGTGACTCCGATTCGTTGTTCTTTATGGGTTTTGGTCCGTTAATTTTTCTGCTTCTCCGATCAGATTCCCGATTATAGGACTCATTGCTCAAGCACTTCTGGTTCTGAATTCTCTTATGATCATCGCCTTTGGAAATTTTGGAAGTTTTCTTTTGTTGTCCAATCGTCGGGGATGGACTTGCCGTTCGTCTCCCCATTGTATCTTTCTACTCAAAAGAAAGCCTTCAATGGACATAACCCATCTTGCAGAGTCCGTAGAGAAGATTCTTGTAGAAGAACGTTTCAATGTTTAGCAACCGTTGCCAGCCAAACAACTCAGGTTTCTTTCTTCTTCTTCGTACAATTTCCAATTTCACTTTAATTTTCACTTCATCTTGCTCATGGCATGCCTTTCTACCAGACATATAATTATGGGTTGGAAACCAAGAAGAACGATCTTCTGGTTGCTGTTCAAGAAACTCAACGGGGGCTTGTAGCATCATCTGATCAACGTTGTGTCATAGAGGAGGCTCTGGTCTGCTTTATTTCTCACTCTCTTTCTATTCTATTAATAGACAATAATTCTTCAGCCTTAGCCAGTGCAATTTTTCATAAGAAGGGGGCTTCAGCCTGATTCATCTTGGTTCTAAGTTATGGCTGTAGGTCAATGTAGAGGCGTATAGCATGGGTCTCCCTGTTGACCTGATGAAATTGGATGGCACATGGCGACTACAGTACACTTCGGCTCCTGATGTTCTTATTCTTCTTGAAGCTGCAGCCAGACTTCCTTTCTTTCAGGTTCTAATGTCTCCGACTTCTCAATCGCTGGAAATATACATTTTATTTGTTTAAGAATCTATGCCATTTTTTAAAATAAAGAATTGAACTCAAGAAAGAATGAAAGAATATAATTCAAGGACATCCAAATAAAATAGTCCACGCAAAAAAGGAAGGTGGACTCCAATCAAGCACAATGAAACCTAGTGTATAATTGCAAACACATTTGTCAATGTCCAAAGAGAAACATAGAACAAAGCGAGGGATGAAACATCAAGAGGACTCCTCTACAAGCTTCTAAAAATTCTATTGTTTCTTCCTCTCGAAGATCCCATAAAATAGCACAAACCTCAGCCTGCCAAATAAGCCTCCATTTATCACCAAAGGGAGGGTTACAAAGGAAATTGTTGATCGTCTTCTTTTAATCTCTGTTGTCAAGCAAACTGTACACAAAACACAGCAAAAAGGTCATTCCAAACCGTCTGAGCAAACTCACAGCTCCACAAGTTATGATTTCGGTGTTCCTCAACCAACTTAAGCCAGTTTGGTAGTGATTTTGAAATTATTGAAATCTCTTTTGAACAAGTTCAAAGTCACTCTAAAACATGCTTTTAGTCATTCAATATCAATTTTGATCTTATGAAACTTGACCTTGGCAAAAGTTGATTTTGACCCTTTGAAAATTATTCCAAAACATATCTTAAATCACTTCCTCTCAGTTTCTTTGTAATAATCGTTTAAGTTGTCTGTTAGGAGAGGTTTGCTGAGCTACTATCTCTAGTTGGTCTAGGGATTTGTGTTTAGTGTAATCTTGTTTTGCTTTCTTTTACCTGAAAATTAGTGATCCCAAGGCATGAATGTTGGTATTCTATCACGTAACTTTTTCAAGAAAAAAAATGTTGATATTTTTGTTACAGTTTTCATTTCCTATTGTTAAGAAGGAAAATAACATTGTTATATTTAATATTTTTATTGTGTTTCTGTTTATTTGCTGCACCTTACTCGTGGCTGCACCCGTAGATTGGGCAAATCTTTCAGAAATTTGAATGTCGGGACAGTTCGAATGAAGGAATTGTTCGAAATGTCGTTCGCTGGAGTATCCCATCACTGTTAGAGGTATACCATAAACAAAGTATGGCAATCATGAATTGCTGTTATAAGCTGGACTTATCGTCTTTAGTTCCACTCATTTTCATTTGCTCGCAATTCAAGCCCACTATTATCAAACAAATCTACTTTTAACTCCTCACCTCAATGAGGAAAAAATGGTAAGAATCTAGTTGGTAGTTGGTGGATGTCTTGGCATTTTATAGAGCAATTCTTTATTTTTGTCTTTTCAGGAACAGGAAGGAGCAACTCTGCTTGTATCTGCAAAATTTTCTGTTGTTTCTTTACGTAACATCTACCTAGAATTTGAGGAGGTGAGTTTCTGCATCAGGTGTTCCTTTGCTTTCCTTTTGGTTTGTTTCACTCTGCGAATATAGATATGTGAGAATTGTATATTTAATTGTGCCTCTTTCTGTGGTCAATTAGCTAAGTAAGTTCTTTGATGTTTATCTGGAGTTAAAAGTGTTTTCGTTTGCTCATGTTTCCACTTCAGGTTTCTTCTAGATTCAATAGATGTGGTAAATTGCCCTTAATTTGGTGCTCTGCACAGAAATTGTTTTTTTTATTTATACAGCAGTATTGAACCTCCTATCACCAAGTTTGTTTTATGATTACTTGGAATGACATGAGTAGCAAGCAAAATTAAACCCGAACTTTTCAACTGGTTATTTAGAACGTGATTAAAGACTTATTTTTTGCATCTTTAACTCTAACATCCTAGTTCGGGAAGTTTGAATCTCGTAGAGCAATTTATCGGCATCTTTAAATTCTTTTTGACACACTTCTAAAAGTATTCTAGTTGTGAGAAAATCTGAGGAATTTTTTAACATCTCCTTACGTAGAGTGATTCATCTGCATCTTTAAATGCTATGGAAACACTTTAAAAGTATTGTAATTGTGAGATATGTGGATGTTGCAAACTGCTTTTGGCAGATCAGTGTCCAAAACATAAAGATTAGCGAACAGCTGCAGGCTTTAATTGCTCCCGCAATACTCCCACGGTCATTTCTAAGTCTTCAGGTAAACAACTGACAAAAAAAATAGTGTTGGTTGAAGCTTGATAGCTATTTTCCTGAAAATGAAATGATGATTTAAATGGATTTTAATGCTCAGATCTTGCAATTTCTTCGGGGTTTTCAAGTTGGCGTTCCTGTGAGAAACTCAGGGAGGTAAATCCATTCAAATGTGAAGGTCATGGATTGTGAAAAATAGTGCCTTGGAGACTAAAATTTGATGATAATGCTAAGTTTGATTGGGTTTGAACTTGCAGCAGCCGAGGAGTAGGAGGACTGTATTACCTTTCATATTTGGATGGGAATATGCTATTGGGTCGTGCAGTGGGTGGCGGCGGAGTTTTTGTGTTTACCAAAGCTCAACCTCTCCAATGCTAAACCAAAGAAACGGATTCCATTTACTTACGCTCTCACCTTACAGCTGAGTTCGCCTTTTTTTCTTTTTGCATCAGCTGAGTTCGCCTTTTTTTCTTTTTGCATCAGTTTCAACATCTGTATTTGAAACCGTGAACACCTAGAAGTATTACCTCCATTTATTGTTAGTCACTTAAGCAACTTAATTTATTGTTAGTCACTTAAGCAACTTTTAAAATTTGTGTGAGATTCACACTATAAATCATTTAATGACGTGTCAAATACTCAATGAAGATGATATGTATTACAAAGCATTAAACATTTTTTTTAGTGAGAAATTAAAGTTGATCTAGATATGACAATAAATTTAATAAATTTGATTAGTTAATTAACATTGGAATGGTCATTATTCTCATGGCTATGGATTAGGTTTGATTCTGCATTGATGCATTATAAATATAGTATAGATATGATACAATAAATATGGTAACAAATAGAATATAAGTGGAACTTAGTCTTTAATGAACACTAACTATTATAATAACTAGGGATTTGAAACACACTAAATTTAGTAAAAAAAAATCTTTAAAATTGCAGTCATCATTGGTTTATTATTGAATTTTTCAATTAAATTTAGTATTGAAGAGTTTTTTTTTTTTCCTTTTTATTGTAAATTTCATAACTACATATTTCATAAAAAATTATGATTGGAGGAGAAAAGTGGTGAGAAAATGGTATAGGCATAATTTTTGAAAATTAATTAAAGTGTGGATTATTGGTATGGGGTTGACTATTGAAAACAGTGAAGAAGAAAAGGAAGAGTAGATTACATGGGGAGAAGCAAAATTGAGCGTTGGCTCTTGGTTGACGAAATGCAATGTTGTAAACGCAACCTTCATATGGATGACACGTGTTATTAAAACGTGTCGTTTAGATGACGCGTGGTTGGGGGCATCCACCCAATCTACGTGGGAAGCCACTTTTGTCTCATCTCTTCCCATTCTCTATTCTCTAAACCCTTTTTAACTTTAGTTGTTGTTGTTGCTGCTTTCTCAAGTTTCTTCTATACATTGTGTTCTATTTTTTTTATTATTATTATTTGTGATTCTATTCTATTTTCGTAATTTCACCCTCCCTTCTATTTTATCATTATTATTGAAATTTAATTGCTTCTCTCCTTCTCTTCATCTTTCTTCTCTCTTTTCTAATTTCAATTAATACTGTGGGAACAGTCAAACCTTTAATTTTAATGAAAGTAACACTATCTTTAGCTTTGAAGAAAGTAACGATATTCTTTTTTTACGGACCTAATATATTCGTATTCCTACTCACCTCTTTGTTTTTTTTATGTCATACTCTTTCTCTCTCTCCCCTCTAGTCTTGTATCAAATCATGAAAATGTGAAGTTGATACTTTTAAAAGAATATATATACTTTCAATCTTAGGTTAGTTTTCATTCGAAGGTTGTTTGGAGAGTTAATATGTAATCAAATTATTAGGAATTAAATTGTTAGAAGGTGGGTCGAATTGAGGACGAAACAAAAATAAAAACGATGAAAAATAGAGTTTAGTTGAAAACGGTTGAGAAGAAATTAGTTTAATATTACAATTCAAGGTCAAAACGTTCAATCCAAATATAAATTTTGAATTATATTACAATGCATTCCAATTTCATTACAAGTGTCTAAACACTACCTTAGTTAATAAGATATTAAAATCTTAGAGTTTCAAGTTTAATTTGTATCTAATTCCTATTCGTGCTAGAATTTACTAAACAACAATAGTAAATTTGTTTGTACAAAGAAAAAAAATAATCCTAAAAAAAAGTGAAATTACACACCATGTAGCAAATGTCACATCAACTCCAGTATTTGAGTCAATGATATAAATTGAAACACATTTAAGTTTCACTTACTTTTTTAAGGAACCTCCATTGTTTATTTATAAATTTTCATGTCTCGATCTTTTTAAAATTAGATTTTATAATCTATTTAGAAAGTTTTTTTTGGATTGAGCGAAACAATGAAATTGGATAATTTTGTGATGATTTAGGTACAACCCATTCCTTTCTCTTTCTTGGTCTAGGTAGTACGAATGAGATAATTTTCTTGTTGATTCACTAGGGTTGCTCTCTTGGTCCAAGTAATACGAATGAGATAGTTTCCTTGTTGATTCACCAAGCTTGCTCCCTTAGCCTAGATATATTGATGGTCATGAGCTTGAAATGGACTTCCACCAACTTCGTCCTTTTTATTGGTCTAGGTAGTGGAAAAGCGATAATTTTTCAAATGATTTATCATGCTCTCTCTCGACATAGATTGAGGGTAAGGAGCTCGAAATGAGTTCCATCACATTCTCCTTATCCTTTTTTTTTTTTTTTTGATCTTCTCTTGAGTCATGCATGTTGTTTTAGTCTCGAATATCCTTCTTGAAGTAACTTAATGACTGCCAAACTTAACCAGACAATTTTGTCTCTTAGTCTAAAATTAACCTTGCATCTTTTCAATTGTTTAAACTTTTAACCTTCAGTTTTCACTAATGTTTAGTGTTCAACGTGAACTTTCAATTAATTAAATTTAAAATAATTAGGATGTGAAAATTTTAGTTATTCTACTAATAATGAAAAGATTAGTAAAAATTAATTTAATTATTGTAAATTAAAAAGTAACAGTTAAATGTATACATTTCGAAATCAAATACTATGAACCTAGTGTAAACAAAATTGAAAATATATAAATGCTACCTTCTAAAATGGAAAATTGTTATAAATAGCAAAATATTGAAACTATTTACAAAATATAGCAAAAGAAAACTTGAATAGAGTATAAAGAGTTTGGTGGATTTTGCTATATTTTATAAATAGTTTTAATAATTTGTCATTTTAAAAAAATATATAAATGCTACCTTCTAAAATGAAAAATTGTTATTAATAGCAAAATATTGAAACTATTTACAAAATATAGCAAAAGAAAATTTGAATAGAGTATAAAGAGTTTGGTGAATTTTGCTATATTTTATAAATAGTTTTAATAATGTGTCATTTTAAAAAATTCACTCAACCAAATAGAAATAAACACAAAATTTAGAAGTAAAGGTATAAGATTTTAAAATTTAGGTATCAATTTTTGTTCCGATCAAATAAAAGTTAAACCCAAAATGTAAGACATAAATAAAATATTTTTCTCCACTCATATAGCTTAATCTAACCTGTTTTTGCATTTGTGTGTGTTTAATATAGTGGCTGCTTTTGGGTTGCATTCATCATCTCCACTTTGGGTTTAATTTAATTTGCTTTTAGTTATTTACACTGCCAAACTACTTTTTTTGTAACAAATTAAGAGTTGTAACATCTTTTTAACTCTAAAGGAATTAATCCACTGTGCACATAAATTTTATAGTTCTATTTTTTACACCTAATTCATCGTTTTTATTTATGGTTTAAACAACAAAAAAAATGTTTTAAATGACAAAATTGCTTAAAATATTTACAAATATAGTAAAATTTTATAGATTATTAGTGTCTATCAACCTCTATTAGTGATATTTTGTTATATTTGTGGATATTTTTGTTTATTTTACTAAATTTGGAAACAACTTTTTAAATTATACTTCCTAATTTTAAAAAATATAATTAAACCTATTTTTAAAATATTAAATAAATATTAATTTATATCCCTAAACGGTAGAGTCATTTCAATTTAAATCTTAAACTAAAAATTGTTTTAATTTTAATCTTGAAACTCATAATGGTATCAATTTTGAATCCCAAACTTTTATATAACTTTATCAATTTAAACCTTCTCTTATAATTACTAAACTTAATAATTACAAAATGACAAAAACTTAAAGTAAAGCGGAAAAGATATGTCTGCAGCTGTCCTCGAGTCTATCTTCGTAATTTCTTCTTTCTTGGTGGTGATGTCACCTAGTTTTGTCTGAATGGCCATGATTGTGCTTACCATGCGACTACTATTGATGCCTTGATCGGAGAATACATCCAGGGACTTACTCTCGGCTACCCCACCATTCACTGCCCAAGCATTCTCTTCTCTCTGGATCGGTCGGTCGCGGCAAGCATTCCTAACCGGAATCAATCGTTTGCTCAAAAGCATTGGCCCGTGGTTGGTCATTCCACTTCAGTCACCTACCATCTACATCACCTCCCCTTCAATCGGAGATCACCAAAATCGACGATTACCTGTTACAGACTGGATATACTGGACTTTATTTACAGGACACAAAACGTAAAAAAAACACTATTTTTTTTTTTTGCTACCTAAAATTATAACTAAAATTAAAAATACGAATAAAACCTATTGTTCATCCCGGTTGGAAATCCAAATAGGGATCTAGTATATCGTAACCAGAATATGGATCGTAATCTAGTTCGATATCGTTGACTGATGAATTTGAAGAGATGCCGTCATCTTCTTCAAGTTTATCCTCCTTGTCGTCATCTGAAATGGTATGGATGACTCTTTCAATGACCGTCTGGAGATCTGCATCAGATCTGGTACTGGCAAGAGAGGTCATAATTGAATTTTTTGGGAGAAGGAATTGGTCTTCTTCTTCTCAGGAAAGATGAGCATTGGTCTTGAACCAATTCGCTATTTGTTCTTTGTTGAGATGGGAGTGATCGTACTTGTCCCACCATTTGACGCGTAAGATCTTCCCTAAGATCTTGAACTTTGCTCTGGTTGAAAGCTGTTGGCTCCAGCAGAAAATCCAGGGCACTTGGACGTAGAGAGAGAATCTATACGTCGGAGAAAGGGCAAACGAATAGATGCTGGATGAGAACTGGTGATAGACCTGTTGAACTTGGACTGGGAAAATTTTCGGAGTAAGTCCAAAATAACTCCACCATTTTTGGAACCAGTTTGGGAAATTACATTTGTAAGATTTCTTACAGAATGTAATAAACCAAGAGTGGTTATTGGAATCGTACCAGAATACCTTATACCATGCCTCCATGTAGTCACGGGATGTGTACGCCAGTGGATTGAAGTGCTTGGAGAATTTTCTGGGTACAAGCATCCCTTGTGGCCAATGGGACGGAGTCAGAACCCTGAAAATCTTCAGCTTTGAGTAGACAATTTTATTCGGGTTGTTGCGGTCCGGAATATGAGTTATCTCCGCAGAAACTGTATCTACCAAGATAAATTCATAAAATTGCCTTGTTTTTTTTTATGTCTTCGGGCAAGAAATTAAACTCTTTGGGGTAAACCTGGGAACTAATTTCTTGGACGGAAGGTCCATCGAATTCTGGTTCGATAACTATTTCTTCCAGAATTGTTTTGGTTACATAACCTGTGATCGGAGGTCTAGGCATAAAAATTGTCGGTTTTACCGTCCGAGCATAGGTTTGGGGTTTGGATTGGGACTTTGCCGTTGAAGAAATGGGGCGTAGCAAAGTGTTTGAAGGAGCAGGGGTTGATCCTAATGATAGATTCCTTGAAGAGGAACCTGGACGACGCCTAGAGACCGTTTGGAAGCCAAGGTCCATGGCGTAGTTATCTGCACTCATTGGTGATGGAGCAGATGATTGGGAAATAGGGCGCTTGCCCTTGGAAGAGCTACCTCTGGAGGAGCTAGCTGTTTGGGTGAAAGCCGAAGTAGGCTGATTATGCTGGTTTGGAGGCGGAGGCCTCTCGGGTGGCCGCGGTCGGCAGGAATTGGGGAGCATTGGGAGGATTGGCAGAAGTCTTCAAGAGAGGATTTTAAGAGATGCTCTCTTGAGAGGTAATCTGCAAGGCAATTCTCACTGCCTTTTATAGGCTCAATTGTGAAATCAAAGCAGGATAAGATTGCTTGCCACCTAGCGAAGATTTGTTTGGAGACCAGATTCTTTACGTCTTTTTCAAAGATATATTTGCTGGCTTTTGAATCCGTTCTGACGAGGAAATCCTTGTTGATAAGATCTCCTTGGAATTTTTGAACGGAAAGGACTATCGCGAGGACTTCCTTTTTTACGGTGGAATAGTTTCGTTGGGCACTATTCCATACACCAGAATGGAAACGGACAAGGGATTCCTTACCGTTAATTCCCTGTTTGAGGCAATCGCCCTAACCTTTATCGGAGGCATCGGTCTCGACGATCATCTTTGCTTTGTCGTCTACTAAGGAAAGGCATGAGATTCCTTTTGCAAGAGACTTGATTGATTGGACCGCTCGGGTGTGCTCAGCCGTCCAAGGGTTTGGCTTCTTCTTCAGTCTGTCGTAGAGGGGAAGACAGATGGTCCGCAGATCTTTGATGAAGTCGCCTATGTAGTTTACACATCCAAGAAAACGATGTAGTTGGGTCTTATCTTGGATCTCATCTGGGAACTTATCCACAAAATCAAGGGATCTTTGGATAGGTTTGACAATTCCTTGATTAATATCAAATCCTAAAAATCTGATATTAGTCTGGAATAATTTAACCTTTGGTTCCGAAACCACAAGGTCATTTACTTTGACAATATTGATAAACAAATTAATATGCTTAAAATGTTGATCAATACTTTCCGAAAATATCAAGACATCGTCAATGTAAATGATCAAGAAATCTTGATACTTATTGAAAATGTCATTCATGATCTTTTGAAACTCAGATGGAGCATTCTTAAGACCAAATGGCATTGCATTCCATTCGTACTGTCCGAAAGGAACGTTGAAGGCAGTCTTGTATCTGTCCTTCGAGTTGATTTGAATCTGCCAGAATCCAGATTTCATATCAAACTTTGAGAAGACTTTGGCATTTGCGATCCGCTTCAGCAAGTCTTGACGATTAGGGATTGGGTACCTAATCCACTTGAGAACCTTGTTGAGAGGCTTGTAGTTGATGACAAGACGAGGAACACCTCTTTCCTTTTCTGCCTGGTTGTTGACGTAGAAAGCCACGCAGGACCATGGGCTCTTTGATGGACTTATTAAACCTTTCTTCTGGAGATCTGATATCTCTTTGAAGCAAGTGTTGACTAAGTCCTTACTCATTTGGATGGGCCTAGCCTTGGTAGGTATTTGGGCCTCCTTGAAGTTGTCTACATATGGTAGGTCCACCATATGTTTCTTCCTAGCCCAAAAGGCATTGGGCAAAGTTGAACAAATCACGGATCCTATTCTTCGTAGAATGGGCTGAATTTTCAATTGAACAGAAGGCTTGTTGATTTCTTCACTGATTTTCCTGCCTTTGATGTCGTCGTGAAGAAACTCAATTTGTTTTTCCTTCCTTGAGATGAGGTTGAGACTTTGGACGATCTCGCTCTCAATTGTTGAAAGATACCTTTGAATTACTGGCTTGCAAAACTCAAAAGTGATTTCCTTGCCGAATTTATGAGAAGTTAATCCCTTGTCAGAAACTGTGAACGGGTAAATTTGGGTAAGGAATGGAGTACCCAAAATTACTTCCTCGGTAAGACCTTTAACGAGGAGGAAAGAGTTTACAAGGCAGACGTCTTCCTTGCAAACATGCACCTTTGAAACCTTGTACCTGATCATCAGGGTGTTTTTACTGGCACCTCTTAGTGATTCCCTGGTGATTTCAAAGTACTTGGATGGAATTACCCCTTCTTGGATAACATTTTGATCAGCTCCTGAGTCGACTAGAGCTGTTGCTTCAAACTTGTAGTCTTTGATCTTTAGGGTGACCTTTGTTAGCCATTTCTGATTAAAGACTTTGCTGATGACGTTGATGCCGCTACTTGAGGCTTCGACATTATCGGCATTATTCATTGAGCACATCTGTTCTTGAATTGCTCCGACAACATTTTCAAGATAGGATATTCGTTGCCTATTTTCTTGAACTTCCCTCTTGAGAACTTTGATCTCGCACTGGAGGTCAGGGATCTTGACAGGAGCCGTCTGATTGCTGGCCAACTGATTAAGAACCGACTGAAAACTGAAGTTTATCGGATCTTTGGGCTTTTGTTTCGGAGTTTCGAGATCTTCTCGCAGTTTCAAAAGCAACTTCTTTCTTATATCATCATCCTGAACGTCGTCGATGATATCTAAGAGACCTTTCTGGGTGCTGGTAAGGACATTAATGCAACCCGAACAAGGTATTGGATCTTCGTTGTCCGACTCTTCGTTTGACACTGAAGATGCATCGGAAGATTCTTCGATGATGGCATTGAGTAAATCTTCCTCTTGGTCTGAACTTGAACATTCTTCGTCTAAAGAGAGCTGTTCGGCCTTGATGATACTCAATAGAGATTGCTTTTCACTTTCATCAATCTCCATCTTGTTGATTTTCTTGACGATAGGGCAACAGTTTGCATAGTGTCCCTTCTTATTGCACCTGAAACATGTGGGGTTATCTTTGGAGAACTTCCGCTTGTTTCTTCCTTTGCCATGGTACTTCCTCTTCCTGTGACCATGTTTGCTTGACTCATCCTGGTACTGTTTACGTAAGAATTTCTTCGAACGTGACTTCTTCCGAGATGGAGGAGTACTGTCGATTCCGTACTGCTTATAGAAAGATCCTAATTCTTTGCGATAATCAGAATCTTTGGCGATCTTCGTAGCATGCCGTTGTTGTTGGCAGATTTCAAGGCATACCTTTTGAACAGTAGAATTAATATCTCCGTAGGAGATACTTTCCCAATCGATTTCTGACCCGCCATTGATGATAATCATGGTTGAGTAGAACTTTTCACGAACATACCTGAGCAGTCCTTCGACGTACTTATGTTTCCAGATTACGTCCCTGCATGTTGTGAGGTTATAAAGACGTGACATGAAAGTGTCTTTATACCACTTGAAGTCACTCATCTTAGGGCACTTCATCCCTAATAGAGCTTCTGTCGATTGATCACTGTATAGGGTAGTTCGTCCTACAAAGTGCTTGATAGCCGTATAGATCAAGGTGTTGATTGAATTCGGCTGGATTGTAACAGTGTCGCCATTGGGTCCTTGTTCTACCTTTTCGATGATAGCTTCTTTAATGGCTTCCCTGTTTTCACTGGTTAGGTGATTGTGCCACCAGCTTCGGAGGTTTCCAGTGAATCCTGCGGTTAAGGCTTCGACAATTTCCTTTTTGCTCATCCTTCGAATGTAGCTTGTAGCTGCGACAAACATTTCTTGAAAGATGATCATCATTTGGCCCTCAGAACATCCATCTATGTTCCAAGTTTCGATATTGTTACCGTCGAACGATCGAAAGTCTGGCCGCAAATCATCCCATCCTAAGTCCGGAGGAGATGGTTTCTTGTAATGATTCTTCATATCCGTGTTGTAGACTCTGATAGGAAGAAGTTTGGAAGATTCATAGCGAATCGTGTTGATGTTGCCTATCCCAAAGCTGCCGATTTCCTTCTTTGCAGATAACTCTGGCTGATCCTTTGAGATAGAAGTTACTGATAGCTTCTGAGTAATTTTCTTGAAGAGCTCATCAGTGCTGGATCCCTTTAGCTTGATGTCCAGGGAGTTTGGTTGCACGATGGGTCGATTTGGATCAATCTTAGGTAATCCTGGGCGACTTGGTGGTGCAAGAACCTTTCCAGATTGGTCGGGCTTCATGTCTTCAATAGACCTTGACAGAGTCGTCAAGACCTTATTGGAATGATTGAGCTGCTGTTGGATGTTCTTAATTTCCCTTACACCAACAGTTTTCGTCTTCTCTTCGTCGATTACTTTGTAGGGGGAAGAGATGATTACAGCGCTTGGCATCTTGGGATGCGGGAAAGAAACCTCTTCTTCAGGAGGGTAATCTGACTTGATTTCTTTTCCTGTTGAAGTCCTCCACGTGACTGGCTTGCTAAGGACGCGAATACTTACTTCTTTAGCCTTTTCGTTGACGAGGGCTATGAAGGCGTCCTTGGTTAGGAATTTGGGTCTGTTGTCCCAATCCTTTATCTGAATGTACTGATCAATATACTTATCGTAGTAGTAATCATACATCGCCATGTCTTCAGATGATATGGTGTTTATCTGGTTGTAGATGCTTCCAGAATTTCTTTCCACATCTGTTTGCGTGGGAGACTGGGATCCTTCAGACCGTTCGTATTGGACGTCCGGAATGGATTGATTGAAGTCTACTGCCATCTTCATAGAGTTAGATCTGGCTATCGGATGTTCTCCTTTTGCTGATTTGAAATCCGATACGCTTGATCTTCCACTGTAGATCTCTCTAGGAGGAGGATGAGATGCTTCTTCGTCTTGGAACTGGACCTCGACGTGTCCATTGGCAAACTCCGTGATTTGAGCAGTGCTGCTTTGCCTTGTTCTTGGTGCAGTTGCATGCTCGATTGTCCAGACTGGATTTCGGGTAAGTTCACTCCAGTCTAAAAGCTTTGGGACCGTTACAGAGGAACGTTCCAGATTGACTTCCATAAGCATGGTGTAGTTCTTTGGGGAGACACCTAAAGCTTTTGGAGACGCATTCGTGTACATCATCTTGTAATAGAGGACATACATGACTGAGAAAGGATACGAACCGTTTTTGAGATGTAGTCCTTTTGCACGAATATCCAGACTTAGAACGTAGTAGATATTCTTGTCTTGGAGTGCCACCGTGAATCCAGGTTTACAGGTAAAGTAAACTGGTCCGTTGTCGAGGTTCAACTGAACGATTCCTAATAGAGAATTGGAGAAGTTCAGGTGCCTCTTGTCTCGGAGGGCGATGTAGATAGGAATATCTAATCCCGTCCTGAAGAGCGGCTTGATGGCTATTTGAACACATCCTACGTGCAAATACCTGTAATTGTGTCTGCGGCATAATTCGATGTTCTCGTTTGCGAAGAGACGATATTCGGAGAAGTCTTGGCTTACTGGAATATTGTCTTCAGAGATTCTTACGACATCTTTTTCTTTGAAGTTGAAGAAAGGATGAGAGTAAATCTCTTTGGGCTCAAGCTTGGGAATAGACCAGTTTTGGAGTCTATTTTCAATTTGAGATAATTGGTTCTCTATCTTGCTGTGTTTAGATAGAGATGCATTTAAATTCTCAGAATCAAGTCTGGAATTGCTTGAAGAAGAAGAAGAAGACGTTTCGATAACAGGAGGGTTAAAAGAAAATTTCTTTTTAAGTTTGGAAAGCATGGAGAAAGAAAGAGAGAGAGAGGGAATCTTGGAAATTTGATAGTTTAAAGCTAAACGAATTCTAATGGTTCTTTCTTAGGAATAATCTTTTCTTTAGTCTTAATTCTTCATTATAATTCATCAATCAATCTAACTTTAAGTGCAAATCCAACGTTAATTAGTCTAAATCCATTCATCGTTTTGTTCAAAGTTTGCAGGTTGACCAAGCCATACTCAAACTTACAAGAACAAACAATTATAAACTTAGACACATCATTATTGCAAATTCACCTAAAGAAGAGAGACAAAAAATAACGAAGAAGTTGAGACAGAGAGAAGATTAAAGAAAATAAAGAACAAGAGAATAGGTTTAGAGATTAACTACCATCCTTCCCGGATTCAGAGAGGAGTTTACTCCATGAGAGAAATAAGAGAGAAATAGAATAAGCAGAAAGGCTCTGATACCATTCAAGGAGGAATGCAGCGTGCCCTCTTATAGATAAACAAACCTCTCGCCGAGATTTAGGTTTATCTATAAAGGTTGAAACACGTGTCCTCAAATTGATACAACAATGAGAAAGAGAAAGAGAGTGGCCGACAGGACAGTACCCCTGACTGGCATCTTATCACTTTGGAATCTTTCTTTTTGAAAAGTAAAAGATTACGATAAGATTTGGGTGGGACAGGACCCCCACTTATCCTTATCTTCTCGTAATCTTTTACTTTTCAAAGAGAAAGATTCCAAAGAGATAAGATGCCAGTCAGGGGTCCTGTCCTGTCGGCCACTCTCTTTGTCTTTCTCATTGTTGTATCAATTTGAGGACACGTGTTTCAACCTTTATAGATAAACCTAAATCTCGGCGAGAGGTTTGTTTATCAACATAAAATTCAAACAATGTTTTTAACTTAAACTTTGAAAATTTTTTTTTGGTGCTAATAAATTTAGTGTAAAAATTGGATGAATGAGATTATTTTTAACTCTTTTATAAATTTAAGAGTATTTATGAAACTTTTCAATAGTTAATGAATATTTTTGAAACAAAATTAAGTATTTTTTAATCCATATTTTTTAAAAATTTAATAGTTTAGAGATACTTTTAAGCCGTTTCAAGAAAACTAAATCTCTAATAAGACACATCTCATTTTTTTTCTTCTAAAAAAAGATACGTAACCGTAGAGTTAGTAAAATTTTCATGATTAGTTACTATTTATTAGTTAATTTAGGACCTGATTTGGCGAATTTAACTTAAAATAAAATTCTGTACATAAATCAAAATTTTGGGAAACAGTGATTATTAATTATCATATTTAGGGTGTGTTTCAATTATTTTTAAATTAAACCATTAAAAAGACAAAACATTTTAGAAAAGAATTTTAAGTGTTTTGAGAACTTCCAAAAAAAAGCATTTAAAGTATAGTTTAAACAATTTTGTATTAAAAATATTTAAATAAAAATAAGGATTTTACAAAAACACGGTTTAGAGTGAATTCAAACTTGCTTAAAATTAGCTTAGTTAGATGGTAATTACATGTCCAAGATTCAATTCAGGCTTACAAGGATAGATAGTCATTACTAACAAAAATTAGGACATTTGCTTTATGTAAAACAATATGATTGAGTGGTTTATACAAACTTGGGTAAAACTTGATTTTCTTAATTAAAAAGAAAAAAGAACTAAACATGAGCCCTCCCAAAGTATAGAAAATTATTAAAGAAAAAAGAAAAATAAAAAGCATACTATATTATATTATTTTAATTTAATTTACCAACTCTCTCTCCCCCAAGTTCCCAACCCTTGCGCCTCACTGTGTTATGCTTATGGGTTTTGGAAGCAAACATTACATTAATTTTGTCTTTGAAAAAACACCTAAAATCCATCCTTCCCCTTCATCTCTCTCTCCAAACCTTTTCATTCTTTGTTTATCCTGTGGCTCGACTCTCAACAATTTTTCTTCATCTTGGCTTCGGACTCTCAAATTCCTTCTTCTTCTTCTTCTACTTCTGGTAACCCCTCCTCTGCTTCTTCTCTTTTCAATCATCATCATCATCTTCAAATTCATCAATAACGAATTCTTTTATACTTGCTAACTTGTTTATTGCCCATCCTCTTCGAAGCTCTTACTTCGGTTACTTCTTTTTGTGTCATCCTTTTCTATTTCATTTTGACTTTATTTTATTTTTTTGTTTGATTTGGAGTAGTTTAAGTTGTTTCTTTTTGGTTCAATTTCTTGGGAATTTATTGAATTCAAGAAGTATAGGGAATATGTAGGTGTTGAATAATATGAGTGTTTGTTTTAGCTGCACTTATCTTTGGTTTTGACTCTTGCGAGTTCAATTATGGTCAAACTCTGTCATACCGATAAGTTAGCTTTGATCTTGGGATTCTCACTTCTTGCTTCTGTTTCCTCTTTTGAAGGATATAGAAAAACAAAATTCATGTTTGATAAAATTGCTAATGAAATGACAATAGAAATGTGCTTGTTACATATTTATTCAAATATTTAATTAAAAATTTTACATACCAATTATTAATTCTTCAAAAACAAAATATTCAAAACTACTCTTTTGTGTTTACATTTTAATTTTTGTTATGTTTTTTAATAATTATAAATGATAAGTTCTATGCTTTTTGTTAAACAATGAAATGAGAAGCTGCATACTTGTTTTTATAATCTTCATAAACTGTTAAACAAAAATCTAGGAACAAGTGATAAATTTCTAAATCTTTTATGTTTCTAAAAGACTGGAAACAAGAATCTGAAAACCCCTCGCCTATTTGTTCCAAGTACTCGTCACTGTAGTGGAAATTTGAATGATTGTTCCTGTTTGTAGGATCAAATATCTGAATATTGCTCAGTTGATGATCACTTTTGAGCATGAAAACGGGGATGTTCTTCTTGTTCCTTTTATATATCGGTTATATTTGTGTTATGATAAACTGAACCAATGAATAAATGAAAGAGTAAAATGACATACAAAAAAGAAGCCCACGAATATAGGAGGAGCCAAGCTACAAACCGCTAGAAGGGGCTCCAGTCTAGTAAAATATGACCTACAAGTAGTTACGAAGAGACTTGGTCACTTATGCCTAAAGAGAAACCTAAAATCCAACTAGGGACCAAACATGGAGATAAGATCTCCCTTTGCTCTCTGTAGATTAAATTATTTTTTTCAGACCAAAGACCTGAAAAAATGAAACAACTCCGCCCTGCAACAACGACAACCATTTCTCATGAGGCTCTTATGTATGTTTAGATATTTTATTCTTCTTCTTCTATGATCAACTTTTCTTTTTGGCTCAGTTTCTAGACTTGTCTGTGATTCCACATAAATATCGAAGTTTTACTTTAGAGTTCTTTTTATTTGGTTTAGTTCAAAGGTAACTGTAACAAATTGATATGCTATATTATTATTATTAATGCAGAATTGGGTATTGAGCTTTATTGCATTTATGTGGGTGCATGTGAATTTTCTTACGTTTTGGTCGATGAGATAGTGCACTCTGCACTCTCTTTTTTCTTGTAAAGATAGTGTACTCTTTTTTCCTTAGATCAAATCACTGAAAGTTTGGCCCCCTGTTGGGAAAAAAATTATGTGAGGCAAGCTAGAGATTAGGAAGCTTAGGAGTTCAAGTACCAGGATTTACCTTTACCACAATTTATTATCGTATTGCCACGAACTAATAAGCTGATGATATGAACTGTTTCATTTGGTATCATGTTATCATATATGAACGCTGTTGATGAAGAAATTGTGCTAAAGAGGTCTTTTTCCTTCTGATTGAAGGATTTCATATCATTCTAATAATAGGATGGCAACTGAGAGCCCTACCAGAATAGTGGACAGGATGGGTGATAGAAACTGGTCCTCTACTAAAGATATAGCGACCTTTGGATCTCCATTTAAAAACATTGCGTCTGAGGAGTTGGGATCAATTTTAGAGAGGCATAATTTTCATAGAAATACATCAGATTCAATTCCCAATCGAAGTGGCAGTGCACCACCAAGTATGGAGGGTTCTTTTGCAGCTATTGGCAACCTCTTAACTCAGCAGGACACTAGTCTAGTTACAAGCTTGTCTACTTTATGTGATGCTTTAGAAAATTGCGTGTCAGAAGAACAGCTACGCTCACATCCAGCTTATTTTGAATACTATTGGGCCAATATTAACTTGAATCCAAGGCTTCCTCCTCCTCTTATATCACGAGAGAATCGTAGATTAGTGCGACATATTGGTGGATTAGGCAAAAATCGAAGATTGAGCTCGACAGATGATACTGCCAGTGAACTTTTACATGTTTCCAAAGGCTCCCTTTCTACTCATCAGGAGGAGACTTCAGAAGATAGACTATCGGACCAAGTTTCAGAGAACTTTATAGAGAAGAATGGTGCTGCTTTGCCTGCAAAGAACAAATCTTTTATCACAAGTCACCATAAGAGCTTGGTTGATTTGATACAGGTATTGTGTACCATTTAGCTCAGATCATTGTTATGCTAGTTTTTAGTCGAGATTGAGAATGTTGTGATGTTAGGGAAAAACAACGTTTTCAACTCTAATATTCGTTTTTAAGACTGCAATAGATCTTTCTTATTATCTTTTATTTAATTGGTTTAAAACTAAATCTTCCAAAACTATCTTTATTTTCTGGCTTTACTGTCTGGCACTCAAAGTTATCTTTAATATGCTAATATCATCTATATCTTGTATAATTCTAAAATTTCAACCTGTTTAGGTAGTTACATTTGGATATTCATTATATTAGATTCTGCACCAACCCTGTATTCCTTTTTCTTGTATAAACAAAAATCGAAACTTCGGGTATGTGCAGGAAGACTTTCCTCGAACCCCTTCTCCTGTCTACAATCAATCACTTTTAGCAACCAGTTCAACAACAGAACAAGCAGTTGAGGGTGATTTGGACGCTATTGCCTCTGGTGTTTCATCTATAAGCATTTCGAAAGTAGTGGAGTCAAATTCATGCTCTCCCATCCTGGAGCCAAGCAATGCGATTGCGGATCCAGTGGGGTTAATAACTGATGAAGCTCCTCTGAAGAAATCTCAAAATGCAGAGAAATCCAACAGAGCAAGTAGCCCACACCTAGAGGGATCAAGGGTGAAAAATGCTAGTCAGGAGAACGTCGCAGAAAAATCTGGGACAATTGGGCATGATATTCCAAAATTAGAATCTAGAGCAAAAACATCCAATGTTGAGAGTAATAGGAATAAACTTGATCATCAATCTTACGGGAGAAATCATCCACATATTTATTTTTCAAAGCAGCAAGCGTTTCCATGTCCAGCTCCAGATATTCAGTCCCAGATGGTTTCTCAAGGAATTAGCCGTCTAGAAGTTGGACTTGAAAACTTTTCACATGGACAGCATAATTTTTCAACTGCTGAGATGCAAACAGTATTTCATTCATCAGGACTCACTCCTCCCTTGTATGCCACAGCAGCAGCATATGTGGCTCCAGGAAATCCATTTTATCATAATTATCAACCATCAGGTTTGTTTAGTCCTCAGTTCAATGTGGGAGGATATACTCTTGCTTCCACAGTTTTTCCTCCGTTCATGTCTGGTTATCCTACACATGGTGCTGTTCCATTGCCAGAGCCTTCTGTTTCGAACTTTAATGGTCGAACTGCTGGTGTTTCAATAGGGGAAAGTATTCCACCAGTGGGGGACTTACAACACATGAGCAAGATTTATGCTCAACCTGGATTTGTTTACCCACCTTTTGTGGACCCTGCTCATGTACAATATGGTCAACGTCCAATCGAAGATACTTATGGTGGTTCAGTTCATCATGGTCAATTGGGTTCTAGAAGTTTTAGTCATATGCAGATTAATTCTTTTGGTTCGCAACAAGATTCAAACGTTGCTGCTTATTTGAATGATAATAAAATTCAGTCACCAACAAATGGGGGTTTTAGCATCTTGAGTCAGAGAAAAGGGATTGCTGGTGGTAATTATGGAAATTCTTCTAACATGAGTGGCATCATTCAATTTTCAACCCCATCTCTTGCAAGCCCTGCTTCACCCTCATCTCCGGTAGGTGGGGTGAATTATCTAGGCCGACGAAATGAAATGTGGTTTCCTTCAGGTTTAGTTCGTAATGCAGGGGACTATTCTGGTTGGCAGGGGCAGAGGGGCTCCAACAGCTTTGATGACTCCAAAAGGCACTCTTTTCTTGAAGAATTGAAATCGAGCAATGCACGGAAGTTTGAACTTTCTGATATTGCTGGGCGTATTGTTGAATTCAGGCATTGTTCTTGAGCATCTTTCTCCATAAGTTTGCAATATGTAATAGGAATAATAACTTACTTTCGAATGGATCATGATTTTCCACACCTATTTTACTTCAGTGTTGATCAACATGGGAGTCGCTTTATTCAACAGAAGCTGGAGCACTGCAGTCCTGAAGAGAAGGCATCTGTGTTTAAAGAAGTTCTTCCACATGCCTCTAAACTAATTACTGATGTTTTTGGAAATTATGTTATCCAAAAGGTATATTCTAGTCCTAAAAATGTGCACCTTGTTTTTGTTTTTTGTGTGTGATATATATGTTTTTCATTTTCCAGTCCTAATATTCTGTCCCAGACTTTTGCATTCAATGATGCATGTGCAACAACTAATTTTCTCATGCCTTACACAGTTCTTTGAACATGGAACTCATGAGCAGAGGAAGGAACTTGCTGATCAACTTGCTGGACAGATATTGCCTCTAAGCTTGCAGATGTATGGTTGTCGTGTGATTCAGAAGGTAGATAGTCACAAACCACATGGCAAAGTGTTATAAGTTTTTATTGCTTTTCATATTTGCATTTTCCATTTGAGAAAACTCGTTGGATTATCAATGCATCAACTCACGATTCGGACATTGAAGGGATTTATAGTTTCAATCATTGCTGGAGATGTTGGGCAGGTGGTGTTGCATGATGGTTAACTGTTTAATATTGGGTCTTTGGGTTCTAACTTCTAAAATTTCTTTACGACTGGATAATTTTAATTATCTACACTACGAGAGAATAACAGATGGATTGAATTAGGTGGTGTTCTGGCACTATATTTAACTTCTATTGGTAATTGACTTTACTCAGGACTGTTAATTAAGGGGGTCAACTAAAATAGAGAGAGAGGGTATTCACATGCCTGGAAATGGAGATTAAAGAATCAATCTTGTTACAATAGTCACCAATATGGGAATATATGGCAAATTAGAGGTTGTGTTAGAATTTAGAAAACATTATTTAACATTTATCATTGTTTGTTAACTTTTTCCCCCCCCCCCCCGAGTTTGACACTGTTCGAGGATTTGTGCTATATCTTTTGGGAGTTTCCATTTTGCTCTTTGATTAGGAATTGCTTTTTGAGATTTTTTTTCTTTGTTTTTGTTTTTGTTTTAGTTTTAGTTTTTTCTTTTTGTCCTAGTAGGAACTATTATCCTATGATGGAGGAGATTCAATTTTGTCATCCTTCCTCTAGGGAGAAGAGTAGTGTTCACCAAAGGGCTGATTTATATATTTATTGTTTTGTTGGTTTTATGGAGCATCAAAATTGAGTGGTAATAGAATCTAATGGTATTGTGGAGAGTTTCTTTGAGGAGGTTTAATTCCTTTTTAGGTTTTATGCTTCATAATGGGCATTTGATGTTATGAGTTTCTTGGAGTTTGAGGATTTGAGCTAGCATTTGGGGATTTGGGCTATATCCTTTGAGGCTGTCATTTTTGCTTATCTGATTAGAATTTGCTTGTTTGAGTTTTTTGGGGGTGTTTTTTTTGTCTGTTATAGGGACGATTTTCTTACGATGGATAAGATTCTATTTCATTCTTCCATGGGGAGAGAAGGTAATGTTCACTTTTTTTCCTTGTTTTATGGTGCACTGAATTGATAGGCGTAGTTTAAACTCTAGGGATCTGGAGAAATTTTTGGGGAAGTTTGATTTCTTTTTAGCTTTATTTTGCCTCGCATTGGGGTATCTGATGTTGCACAGACTAACAAAAAAAAAGACCATAGGATCCTTTTGAGCATCAGCTGCTAAAGCTTGAATTTGTAATGGGCATATACTTTTAACGACATATGCAAATGTTCACTAGACCTTATTCTTTTGACTTTGAATTTGAGCCCTTGGTCTTTTCCTGTTTGGCTCCTGTTTAGGGCTTACCGCTTTTGAAGCTTGCCTTTAGTTGGTCTGTGTTTGTTGGCCCCTGTGTCCTCTATGAGAGTATCTATTCTGGTACAGAATATAAAGCGAGCGTGATTTAAGGGAACTAATAAATAGAGTTCATTTTGAATAATGAAGGAATTAAAATTGTTGGTTCACTTGGGTTAGCATGTTTTGAGATTGCTCGAGTCACAACCTCCTCTTGGTGCTCTCTTTCCAATCTTGAACAGACTATTCAATTCTAGTCATTAGTTCAAAATGGAGTGCTTTGTTTTTTCTACTTCTATTAGTTAGCATGTAATCTCTTGCTAAGTGTTTGCTTTGTATTTGTTTTCATCTTCTGTGAGTTATTTCAGTTTTTCTTCTTTATTGTATTTTGAACATTAGTCTCATGAAGAGGCTTTTTTCTGTTTTACAAAAGAATTGTTGGTTTACTTTGTGTTTAATCAGCCTGTTTTCTCATGATGCTTCAAGTGAATTTTTCCAAGTTATATAATCTACTTTTATGTAATGAATTTTGCCAGTCATATCATCTACTGTTGCATAACAAATTTTGCTTGACTCGTACATCTACTGTTTTATGGTGAGTCAATGCCATGTTAATAATTCCCTAAGCTCTTCACATATGCTTGATGCTTCTTTAGGCACTCGAAGTTATTGAACTGGATCAAAAGACACATCTCGTGCGAGAACTTGATGGTCATGTTATGAGATGCGTGCGTGATCAAAATGGGAATCACGTTATACAGAAGTGTATAGAATGTGTTCCTTCAGAAGAAATTGATTTTATAATTTCTTCTTTTGAAGGCCAAGTCGCCACTCTTTCCACTCATCCATATGGCTGCCGTGTTATCCAGGTAGCAACAAACATGAAGTGGATGTGACATGTGATAAACTTAATGTTATGTCTTTCTTTTTTTTCTTTTTCTTTTTAATTGAGAATGAAAATTTTCGATTTCATTTCGTTTGTTCATTTTCAATACTGTAACAGAGAATTTTGGAGCATTGTTCAGATGAGGCCCAGAGTCAGTGTATAGTGGATGAAATATTGGACTCTGTTTATGGTCTTGCTCAAGATCAATATGGAAACTATGTCATTCAGGTTTTAGTTTTTATTCACCTTTTTATTATCACTATTCACTTTCTACAATGCAGGCTTCTTCCGTGCATTTGACATTTGTGTTATGTTCACTAAGAAACTATTTAAAAGTATGTCAATTTATAAGTTGCATACTTCATTGTGAAGAAATATTATATTGCATGTTTTTTATAGTCAAACTGAAAAAGGTTTCCATGCTAGTTCCCCCATTAGAACTTGATTTCATCATAAATTGCTCTGAACTCCTTAGTGCCATGGGAGTAAGTCTTATAAACAACGAGTATGTAATCTATATTTTGTTGCTATAGCATGTTCTTGAGAGGGGAATGCACCATGAAAGAAGCCAAATTATCAGCAAGTTGACTGGAAAGTTTGTGCGGATGAGCCAGCATAAATATGCTTCAAATGTCGTCGAAAAGTGCTTGGAGCATGGTGATACGATTGAAAGAGAGTTGATAATTGAGGAAATTATGGGGCAATCTGAAGAAAATGATACTTTGTTGGTATGTCAGTAAAGCTTTCAAGATATTATGGATTACATTTGTTAGTAAAATGTAATCTTAGGCCTAGTTTCTATCCAAAAGTAATTTGATTATTTCAATGTTTGTATAATTTCCAATACTACAATATCCATTCATTTTTCAATCTTCCCAATGTGTTAGTTGATACTCAGCTGTGACTGTCTTTTTCCTTGTATACTGTCTTAGGCAATGATGAAAGACCAGTTTGCAAATTACGTTGTTCAGAAGATAATTGAAATATGCAATGATGATCAACGAGAGAGGTTGTTGAATCGTATTAAAGGTCATCTTCAAGCTTTGAAGAAGTATACTTACGGGAAACACATAGTTGCTCGACTAGAACAGTTGTCGGGTGAAGGTGCGTTTATGTATTACCCTAACAAACTGTTTGCAACTAACAGGAAAATAGATCATCAACCTCATTAACTACGCGCGAAACTGACCAAAATAGAGAAAACTGCATATCTTGAATTCTAGGAATTCTGATAAATGCAACACTTGTTAGTAGAATTCTGTTACATGTAACACTTGTTAGTATTCTACCTAGAAGTTAGCAATCAAGTTTTCATCTGTACATTGTTAGGAGACGAAGTCTCCCATCAACTTGTGCTGTTGCTTTTTTGTATATTATTGGTTTATTGGTTTAAATACTTTATAGTATTTTGGTCCCTATGTTTTTTGTTTTGGTTCATTTGGGCTCTTATACTTTCAACTTTTGTTCATTTTGATTCCTATACTTTTAACTTGGGTACATGTTGGTTCCGGTGCTCTCAAAATGTTTTGTTTGGTCTTTGTACTTTCAAGTTTCAGCATTGGTTCATTTTAGACCTTATACTTTTTAAAAGTGGCTATTTTGATCTTTTCATTTTCATTTTTAACATATCAAAATGGTCATTTTTTAAAAGTTCAAGAACCAAAATGAACCGTTAGAAGTACAATAACGAAACTAAACTTTTTGAAAGAATTGAGACCAAAAGCTAAAAGTGGGGGCCACCTTGTAACGTAATTCCCACCAAAGGATGGGTAGAATCCTTTGCAGACAACTTAAATACGCGACATGGTACTCTGTAACTGGTAGAGTGGCTTGCTGCCACGATCTACTGAGATTCAGCCCTTTGTCGCTCCAATTTGAAAGAAAGCATCGAGACCAAAATGAACCAAAGTTAAAAGTATAAGAACTAAGATGAACCAAAGTAAAAAGTAGTGACCAAAGTAATATTTATAACTTATTGGTTTACAACCACTGAGTATGATATGTTGGGTGCAGAAAGCCAAGCTTCAGCAGCTTGAGGAGTTTAGAAATTGGAGTGGAAGCAGATGAATGAAAAGAAGAGATATGAGGCAGGTTCCATTCTTTGGTTGAAGTAGTAGTAGTCCTGTTGTCAACTCAACTGCTTGATTGGTAGTATAATGGTATATGAGATGTATGTATGTATATTAATGTGTATATAAATGGTTAATGATGTTAACTGTGAAGAAGATGAGTAGGAATGGAATGAATGGCTGCTTGCTTAATCAAGTGGGTGCTGCAGAGTTTCATTTGAATTAAGCTCTCACCACCGCACATATAAACAGCTGGTAGGTACAACAGCCTTAAATTCTACTGCAAATCGCTGCGCTGCTGCTCTTCTATGCCCAAATCCTAACGCATGCAAGAGAAAGGCTTTCCAGTGGACCTATTTTCTTTCACAAAATCTCTAAATGCTAATACATAGGTTCTCTTGTTTCATGTTTTTAGCTGTAGACAGCGATTGATGTGGCTGAATAATATAACAATGTTACATAATTCAGAAACTATAGATATCGTTTCAATTTATTGCCACCTACAATTTGGATGAGGTTTTTAAATTATCATTCAATTTTCCATTTAATATATAATCATTTTCCTTTTGTTTTCTGTTTTAGTAACAAGCACGTGTTAAACAGAGAGTAAGACGGCATATCTTGAATCTCGACATCGACACTCCAACCATGTGTTGGTTGGGCATGGATAGTTAAAAGTAAAACATGCACACCTTTATTTCTCTCAAACAATTCCAAATTCCAAATTCCATGAATTTCGTTGCTAATGAGCTGAAGTTCGTTGTTTCTGACTAGACGATTCCTTGGGGTGAGGGATTCAGTTTCTATGGTGAGGAGAAAGTTCAACCTGTGCAAACCAAATCAAGATAATCAGAAAATTGTGCCATGTGGGACTATTAAGATTTAAAATATCATGTATATGGAAATTAGTCACAAAGCTATTGATAAAATGTTAGTTATAGGTGGAAATAGAAAAATATTCAAAATAAAATATAAGTAAATTATTGGAAAAAATTGCACTAACCACTTCTAAACTATGAATTTTAATTATACTTTATAGTTCATTTAATTGTTGTAATTAGGTCGTTAGATTAGTTGATAGTTTAATTATTTAGCTATTAAATCTAGGCATTTTAACATAAGATTGTATTTTACGTATCAAAAAATTAAGTCCAAAATAGCACATGAACTATAAATGACATATTTAATGTTAACTCTGAAAGAAAGTTGAAAATGGACAAGAAGCTTCTTAATTTTTGTGTATTTCTATAGAAAATTTATCCAAGGCAAATTGCTACAAAGTTTTAGAAAAATAAATTTCTAAAGCAGTGGACGATAGTAGAATTGAAATTTCAGATCCAATTTTGGGCATGATTTCAAGGATTTTGTAAATCAATTCTGACAAATTAGGACGATCCATGAACCCTCATCTTCAGAAGCAACCATAGCCTTTTGAGATCTATAGAAAGGCTCTCAAAGCTCTTCATGGACCATCCATTCATCATTCTACCCAAAAGAAAATTATGCATCTTTCTTTATTGTTTTTCCTAGCATTCTTGAAGATTTTAGCTGCAACACTTGCAAAAGTTGGGATTCTAATATCTTGAATCGTTGTAGATGAAGACAAGTGTGCATCTCTTTTCTAAGTTTTAGTTTCTCTGTCTTGTTCTTCATTGTATTAACGTTTAAGTTTAGTTAAGTTTGATTTATGTATTTCATTTCTTCAAGTTAAATTTTCAGGAACTTCATTTCTATATGTTTAGTCCACTTCACAGCAGTAGACATAATAAATCAGTTTCAGTTTCAGTTTCAGTTTCAAGTTCTTGTTTCTCACGTATCTTAACTCTTTGTCATTTTAATTAAAGTGTCTCACAAATTTTCTACACATCATTTTGATCCAATCTCATCCAAAAGTTGAGGTTGTTACAACTTGAAATCCCTTGCAAAGAAGAAGACAAGTTAAATTAAGGAAAACGTATGAGAATTTGGTTTTAAGTCTCATTTCATAGTCTTGGTTTGATCTATATTTTAATTCTAATTTTACAATATTTTTGTTTGTCTTCTTTAATTTCTAGCGGCAGATTATTTTTACATTAAGTACGAGTTTTTAGAAGGGAAATTCCAAAAAGACAGTAGGTGAAATTCCAAAAACACCCCAAGGCCACTTCAAACCGAACCCCATTAATCGTTGATTACTCCCAGTCCGATAAACTTCATCTTCTTCAATATGCACACAAATCTTCAGTTTCTTCCAACCGGACTTCTTCAACAAATTTTCTTCTCTTTTTCTTCTTCTTCTTTTCAAATTTGCATGCCAATTTGTTTTTTAATTTCTTTTTGTCACTAGTTCGCTTTCAACTTTTTTTTCTGTTTCCAATTTTGACTTCCAATTTCGATTCAATAACGCAGTTTACAATTTTTTTTTTCAAATTCACTCAAAACCCCGTCGAATTTCTCTCTTTTCAATTTTTTTCTAAACCTTAAAGGAGTGTTTGGGGCAAAGAGTGAATTATTATAGTCTTAGGTTGTTATAGTTTAATTTGAATATTTTAGATTTGTGGTGCAAATTATTTTACTTTGAGTTATAATAGTATATGTTTGATGTGTAGACTGATTTAGTTTGATAAAGAAATAGAAAATACTGTAGCAAAAAATTTTAAAAAAAATGATGAAGGTAAAATAGTAAAAATCCTAGCAAATAGTAAATACGTTAGAAAATTAGGAGTTCTGAAATAATGTTTACCGTAGCTAATTAAAGACTTTTAAATAGTATTTATTATAGCAAGAGGTAATTATTATAGTCCTAGATAATCTTTGTCCCAAACAGCTCCTTAGATGTTAATTAATATGACAATAATAGACAATGGATGGTCAAATGATAAACCGAGTGATAAAATATATTACCGTCTATCCGTGATGTATAGACAGTGATAGAACATTATCACTATCATAGATAATGATAGACCACTATCAATGTTTATTAATAGAGAATAAATATCATCACCACTTTCTTCCTTAGGTTCATTTTGATGGAAAGCATTCAAAAGCAGCGAAAAAACATATCAATTTTACTCTATATGCAACTAAACTATTTAAGAGATAAACATGCTTGAAAAGCTCTAATTAAAACAAATTAGGATTAAAGAAAATGCACCTTTGAAGCTTTTCGAAATCCTTGATATCTCCTCACAAACTTAAACCGAGACAACCACTAGAGATGACTCGCTAATCTCTGGACTTAGAACCGGGTTGTGGGACCTGATTAGTTGAAGGAACTAAGGGAGATGTATGGAAATTGGAAGGTAGATGTTTGGTTGAGATTTTGGAGAGTAATAATTTTGTAATTTCCAAAATTACTAGAAAATGGCAAAAGTATAGTAAAAAATGAAAACAACCGTACTTATAATCTAATTACATGCAAAATAGCTCGTTAATCTTAAATCGTTGGAGCCCATGATCTATAAGTCCATTAGGTTTTCCTGCTAGCTCATATAGAATAAACTTAAAATAGTGTGATGAAATAAGTCGAATTGTTCGAATTGAGAGAAGAAAACACTAGCCACGTCTCAAACATCTTATATAGACAAAAATAGCATCAGGACTTAGTTTATTGGATTTAAGATTATAATATTCAATTTTTCAATAATGACTTTATTGAATAAAATATGATTACAAACTACGAGTTTTAGGACAAAAAATTCACACACTTTTTGAGTGCAACAAAAGTAATCTCTAACCCTATGTTATGGTGATATACAAGAAAACATTGAGGGATAACTTAAATGAAGTAGAGCGATAGAATTTGATCAATGATACATGTATATAACTTTCCATTAGTGATAGGTAATGATAGAAGTCTATCAATATTTTATCAATGATAGAAGTGTACAACTTTAGAAGCTGATTAACGCTCATAAAAGTCTATCATTGACTATCAATAATAGAAGTGTACAACTTTCTTGCAATGATAGATAATGCTAGAAGTCTACCACTATCTATCAATGATAGAAAGTTATAAACTTTTATCACTAGAGTGATACAACAGATATAAACCAAGTAATTGAATGATAATTATAGTAATTTGGTAGGTTTGTTGCTAGTTCCACAATAGTAATTAGAATGATAATCATAGACAATGAGAGACTAAGTGATAGACCAAGTGATAGAACAATATCACTATCCATTACAGATAGACATCGATAATTGTTTAATTATCACTATCGATCTACGATAGATAATGATAGTTTTTTGTCACTATCACTATCTATATATCATAGATACACTTATAGTTGTCTGTTACTATTTATCTGTGTCAGACAATGATAGTTTTCTATCACTGCCTATCAGTGATAAATAGTGATAGAATACTACAAATGGTCTATCAATAGATAATGATTTTGTTATTACTATCTCTCACAGTAGACACTAATAGTAGTCTAACAATAGATAATCATTTTAATATTGCTAGTTGTTCAACTAGTTTTTATTTTTATTATTTTTACTTTTAGATAGTTTATGATACCTACACTAGACATTATTATTGGAAAATTTGTTATTTTTGGATAGGTGTGCTAGATATTATTGTTATCAGTGTCTATCACAGATATACGCTAATAGAAGTTTATTAATGATATAAGTGTATAACTTTCAATTAGTGATAGAAGTTAAATTTTTGCTCACGCTTTTAGTAAAGTACAAACATATCAAACTCTCAAGCTCACACTCTCAATAAAATTTTGTTATGTTTTTTTAGAGTTGTTATTAGTTAGGGGTGCGTTTGGGGGAGGGAAAAATCATAAGAAAAAAGATTATGATAATCATATGCTATGATAATATGTGTTTGGGGGAATGTTTATTACTGGTAGTGTTATGATAATATTTGTTTGGGGGAGGAATTATGTAAGATGGATTATGAAAATTATTTATTATTATTATTTTTTAAAATTCATATTCTAAATCCAATACACAGATATTCATATATTTAATTTACCAAATTGTCATATTTTTATAAAACAAGTTTCATTAGTTTTCTTAAATACGATGTCCATTTTTAATGTTTTTTATGCAAACGTTCTGTGCTAATAAATTATTATTATTTTTTAAAATTCGTATTCTAACTCAAATATACAAATTAAATATATTTAATTTATCAAATCATCTTAGTTTTTGTAAAACAACTTTAAGTAATTTCTTCAAATACGACGTCAATTTTCAACATTTTCAACCTTTTTTGTAAAACAACTTATTATAATTATCTTCTTTTAAATGAAGAAATATGAATCATTTTCATACATTGGGTGATTCAAAAATGAACAAAGAAGACCTGTGTCTAGCTAATACTTACAAATAAAAAATATTTTTTCAAACTGACAATGATGGAAGCAAAAGTCAATACAATATCAGGTTCTGCAAACTTGATTGAAGGGTTTGGAAAAACAAATATTATTTTTCCTAGAGGAACAAAATTTACAATTAATAACGCATTCTTCTCTAGTCAATCAAAGATAAATCTATTGAGTTTTAAAAATATTCGTTGCAATGATTATCATATTGAGACTGATAGAAAGAATGGAATAGAATATATTTATATTATATCTACTGTCTCAAATGAAAAACGTATATTAGAAAGGTTGTCTACTTTATTTTCTGGATTATATTATACTCATATAAGAGTAATTGAAGCATATGCAACAATGAACCTGAAATTCATGAATCCAAACATATTTGTAATTTAGCATAGTTGATTGGGTCATCCAGGATCCATAATGATGAGAAGAATTATTATTGAAAATTCACATGGACATCCATTGAAGAACTTGAAGATTCTTTAATCTAATAAATTATCATGTGATGCTTGCTCTTAAGGAAAATTAATAATTAGACCATCACCAGCTAAAGTAGGAATCAAATCACCTACATTTTTTGAACGAGCTCATGGTGATATTTGTGGATCAATTAACCCATAAAGTGGACCATTTAAGTATTTTATGATTTTAATAGACGCATCCAACAGATGGTTAAATGTGTGCTTATTATCTAGTAGAAATCTTGCATTTGCAAAATTACTTGCTCAAAGAATTAAGTTAAGAGCACAGTTTTCTGATTATACAATTAAGAATATTCGACTTGATAATGCTGGTGAATTTACATCTCAAACATTTGATAATTATTGAATGTCTATTGAGATAAGTGTTGAACATCATGTAACTCATGTGTCATACACAAAATGGTCTAGCAGAATCATTTATAAAACGTTTGCAATTAATTGCTAGACCCTTGCGTATGAAAGCTAAACTCCCTACATCTGTATGGGAACATGCTATTTTGCATGCTACAACAGTTGTGTATATTAGGCCAACAACTTATCACAAGTACTCGCCATTTCGATTAGTATATGACCACGAGTCAAATATTTCTTATTTGAGAACTTTTGGATGTGCAATATATGTTCCAATTGCTCCACCACAACATACTAAGATGGGTCCTCAAAGAAGGCTAGGAATATATGTTGGATTTGATTCTCCATCAATTATTAAATATCTTGAACCCCTGACGGGTGATGTATTTACTGCACGATTTGCTGATTGTCATTTTAATGAGACAAAATTTTTAATATAAGGGGGAGGAACTAAGGGGGCGTTTAGCACGCAGGTTCGGAATCAAATACCTGGGAATTGCCTGTGGGCTTATTTGATAGGATTGTTATGCTTGGAAATTACAGATGTGTGTGTTTGGGGTGTAGGATTTGGAAATCTGGATTTCTGATGCCTGTGTTTAGAGTATTAGTTTTTTATTTCTGTGTTTAGCTAATTTGTTTAGTTTTTTTTTTATTAATTGTAGTCCTAAATTTATTTTGTATTAAATTTTTCATTGATTTTTTTTTTTTCATATTTTGTATCTCTAATGCAATTTCTTGACTCTATTGATTTTAATGAAAATAATGTAAAAATAAGAAATTTTAATATTCGATAACAATAATTTTTATTACAGTTGTATTAACATGAATGATCTAGTTATAAATATTACAAACTATTCACAAAATATAACAATTTAAATAATTGGATAGAGTTTACGAAAGTTCTAGTTAAGCAACATTAAAAAAGGTCTAATTATAGGCTTCAAAATAAGCATAACCAAAAGGGTCATACAAACGTGAGAGTAAGTAGAGTTACATTTAGTCATAGTTATGATTGTTTTCCTACATGACACGCATGTAATGTATTTTAAACCACTTTTATCAAAAGAATCTAAATAAAGATGAGTTTTTTTTAAAAAAAAAACACTTTTTTTCTTATGTCAATCCAAATAAATCCTAAGTCTTCTAGTTAAACTAACTAACGAAAAAAAATGAAAAATATTAGTAAACTAAAAATAAACCATGATATATATGTGATATATATTTACAATTTCCACTATATTACCACTATATTAATCTTTGATTTATACTAGAGTCACAATAGATAGGTCATTAATTTCCACCTTGAAAAAATATAACAAAATAAACAAAATTTCGTAAAATGAAGGAAAGATTAATTTTAAATGAAGAAAAGAAAATAGATAATTAAAAAAGATGATCTAATAATAATAGTTATTAAAAAACTCCAGGAAAAAAAATAGAGGAATGAAAAAAAATGCATATTTTAAAAAATATTATTGTGATTAAATTCAAGGTGTATTTGGAATGACTAAAAAAAAAGTTTTTCAAAAGTTCATTTTTATTAATTTTTCAAGACAGCAGTTGCAAAAGTTGGTGGTTGGAAGTTCGTTGGCGGAGTTGTTAGAAATGACATCTAGTGGTTGATTGACAATGGTCAATAGGGGTGATGTTTGAAGTTGGTCGATGAATTTTCTAGATTGAATTAGAAAAAAAATGTAATCCATGGGCTTGAACAATGTTTACTATTCAATCCCATGAGAAATAGTTGTAGGAAGCTTGGTGAAGATGGTTAATGATCGCCAATTTTAAGATGATTGGTTGGTCATTGATCATCATGACAATAAGTCCTCAGGGGTCATGGCTATTGATCATTTTGACCATCACTACGATCGTTTGTTTATAGACATGACACCAACGATAACGATTGATTGCCATCAATCAAGATATTCACTCCACAACAGTAACGTCCAAAGTAGGTCATCAGCGATCAAGATTACTGGTCACCTACGATCAAGACGATTGATAATCGACGATCAAGACGATCCAGAGTTGACTATATAGATGATCTGGAGTCGATGGCTAAGACGATTGGTTGTTGTAACTGTCGATCGATCATGATCGATCATCTTGGTTGATCGTGAAGTTGGCTAACATTTGTTGCCAACGCTCATCAATTATCATTGATAAGATGTTGAAGTGAAAAATTTTCTAAAACATATGACATTTAATATATAAAATAAAAAAAAAATCCATTTTTCAAACCCATGGTTTTGAAATCTTAAACACATGAATTTTATTCCTAGTGTCCAAACATGAGTTTGATTTCAAATGTCAAACCCCCCTAATTCCTAACTCATGGCCAAACACCCCCTAAAAAGTTGAAAAAAGAAATTACATGGAATGTATCATTATTGTCTCATTTAGATCCTCGTACATACTAATGTGAACTTGAAGTTCATAAAATAATTCATTTGCAAAATATAGCAAATCAGTTACCAGATGCATTTGTAGATCCAAAGAAAGTAACTAAATCACATATAACAGCTCAAATGTCCCATCAAAGATTTATATCCCAACAAAACATGTTGTCATTAATGAATCTAGAACATGCTAGAAGCGTGGTAGACCAATAGGTCCAAAGATAAAAATTCTCGAAAAAGAAATCGAGTCAATAACTTTATTAATGAGGTGGATGTTCCTGAAGAAATCCAAAAGTTAACTTCTGACGAAAATGTCGAAGAAGATAAAACAACCGAGGATAATAATGAGATCTTAATAAACTATATATGTCATGACAAGTAAAAGATGGAACCAAAACAATGTAGTTGTTGACAACACTTTTGCATATAATGTTGCTCTTGATATTGTATCAAAAAATGAAGATTATGAACCAAAATCTGTTGAAGAATGTCAACAAAGAAAAGATTGGTTATTGTGGAAAAAAGCAATTAAGGTAGAATTAAATTTACTTTCCAAATGTCAAGTTTTTGGACCAGTAGTCCAAACACCAGAAAGTGTCAAACCTGTAGGATATAAATGGGTATTTGTGAGAAAGAGATGAAAATAATGAGATCACAAGATATAAAGCAAGACTAGTTGCGCAAGGTTTTTTACAAAGATCTGGTATTGATTATGAGGAAACATATTCTCCAGTGGTGGATGCAATCAAATTCAGATTTTTAATTGGTCTGGCTGTGTATGGATATCTGGACATGCATCTTATGGATGTAGTCACAACATATTTATATGAATCTTTTGATAATGATATTTATATGAAAGTCCCAAAAATATTTAAGATACTTGAAACATATAAATCAAGTTCTCGAGAACTATGTTCAATAAAGTTACAAAGATCATTATATGGATTGAAACAATCAGGACATATGTGGTAGAATCGCCTAAGTGAATATTTGTTGAAAGAAGGATATCAAAATAATCCATTATGTCCATACGTTTTTATAAAGATCTCACAATTGAGATTTGCTATTATAACTGTATATGCTGATGATTTAAATATAATTGAAAATTCCCAAGAGCTTTTAAAGACAATAGAATATCTTAAGAAAGAATTCGAGATGAAAGATCTCGAAAAAACAAAATTTTTCCTTGGTTTACAAATTGAACATCTAGCTAGCAGATGGAATATTTATTCACCAATCAACTTATACAGAAAAAGTTTTGAAAAGGATTTATATGGATAAAACGCATCCATTGAACATTCTAATGTAAGTTCGTTTACTAGATGTAAAGAAAGATATATTTCGACCTCGAGATGACAAGGAAGAACTACTTGATCCAGAAGTATCATATCTTAGTGCAATTGGTGCACTTATGTATCTTGCTAATAATTCAAGACCAGATATTGTATTTTTAATAAATTCATTAGCTAAATACAATTCCTCTCCAACAAAAAGGCATTGGAATGAAATTAAACATATACTTCGTTATCTCCAAGGAACAATTGACAAGAGATTATTTTATTCAAATAAATTAGATTTTAACCTAGTTGATTTTGCAGATTTTGGATATTTATCTTATCCACACAAAGCTAGATCTCAAACAGGTTATCTATTCACATGTGGAGGAACTGCTATATCTTGTCGATCAATAAAGCAAAGCACAACAACACCTTCTCAAATCATGAGACTAGTCGAGAATGTATATGGTTAAGATCAATGACTCAACACATTCGGAAATCATATGGTTTGTCTTCTAGTAAACTCCTTCCAACAACATAATACGAAACTAACACAACATGTATTGCTCAAATAAAAGAAGGTTATATTAAAGGTGATAGAACAAAGCATATCTAACCGAAGCTTTTTTATACTCATGATCTTGAAGAAAATGGCGACCAGTACAACAAGTTTGTTCAAATGATAACTTAACGGTATTCACAAAATCACTACCTACCGCAACCTTCACAACATTGGAATGCGGCAACTCAAAGATCTCAAATGATGTGTCCATGAGGTGGAGTAAATTTCATTTTTGTAAGTATATATGAAATATGTACTTTTTTTCTTTCACTGGAATTTTTTTTCCATTAGGTTTTTTCCTAGTAAGATTTTAACGATGCATATTTCATATATGTAATGGACATCTAAGGGGGAATATTATAAATACTATGGATATATATATGTCCATTATCTCAATATGCATGTGTCTTATGTTTGTAGATACTTAATGTACACCATGTGTCAAACAAACATGGTATCCTAGTTGCCATCTAATGCCACATCCTACTAACCAAGTTGCCTATAAGTAATGACATTTGGTGGAGTTGTAAAAACACACACATTGGAGAGAAATTCAAAAGAAATTGGAGAAATTTGAAATTTGAAATTTTCTTAATTTCTTTTTTCTTTAATTATTTTATTTATTTATATATTATATTATATTATAATTTTAATATTATATTTTCTCAGTTTCTGTATTTCGGATGTGCTCCGTTTTCTCACACTTCTCAATTATTTTTCTCACACTTCTCAACTATTGATTGAATGGTTAGCTCACACTTCTCAATTATTGATTGAATGGTTAGCTTTTATTTTATTATGTGACGTTATTTTGTATTCTCATATTTCTTTAATTAATCAGTCATTGAAACTATGAAACTAGTTTGTAATGGTTGTTGAAGGTGAGAACTTTGAAATTAGTTTTGTAACTATGAAATTAGTTAGAATAAAATTTAAGACTATCAATTTCATTTCAATTGCCTCAGTGTTCGTATTCTTTATTTTGATTTTTGAAATCCTAATTGCTTTATACATTTTGTAAAAATTAAAGATGAAGAAAGAAAGAACCCATTCATCCACCCCTAAATCATACAAACAGCAAGCTTACCAAATTGAATTTTTAACTAAGTTAAGCAATTGCACTGAAAATTATAGTCCACCACGTAATTAAAAAAAAATAGAGTAATTACGGTTTGCAAGAGCTCAAAGAAAGAAACGGAAGGAAGCTCAATAATTAGAAGAAAGAGCAAAAAGAACAAAGGAAAGAATAGTTAGGAGTTTGAAAAAGAGTAAAAAGATATAAAGGTTTGGGGTAAATCGACATTTCAACCACTTTTTCTCTAACCAAATCTTGCTCCTTTTTGTTTTTCTAGATCATGGTTCACCCATTTTTTCCTCTAACTAAATCTTTGTTCTTTTTCTTTTTCTCCAAACTGAATTCACATGGTCTTTATTTTTTGAGTAGATGACATGTGACACCATCTCACCAGTTTGTTAGTAAGTTAGCAAAATATTTAATAGGACTAAATTCATACCAATTAAAAAGTTTTTGGTACTAAATCGTTTCCTTTGAAAATTCAAGAATGTTACTTTGACCATTGGTGATTTTAAACCAATAATTAATATATATATATAGACACATACATATATGTATTATATACATGAAATACAACTTGTTTACAAATTTCTATTGTACATCAGCAAAACGCACATTCTGCGTTTCAGATTTTCACATCGTAGAACCAAAACTTATGGTGATAAATGATAACTGTGTATACAAACTATAAACGTAATGTAGGAGATGCTAAGGTCATCTAGAATACCGATCTACAAGCATCTTGGCATTCTCAGGAGCAAAGAATCGGGCCTGCACATAGCCATTATTAACCTGGGTTATTATATTATATACGTTGAACATATTCATCCCGTTTATACACCATGTAACATCTTAATTGACCCTAATTGGATTAGGGTTTCAAAACTTCAATGTTGGAACTCTTTCAAGAGCCAAATGGGAAAAACAATTTACTTCTCGTTTTAAAAGAAAATAGAATAGCTTCCTAATTAATTAGAACCCTTAGTTGAGGGTCTAGAATTCAGCAGTACATGTACCACTAATAAACCAACATCAAGAACCTACTAAGCCTAAAATGAGAACTACCATGTTCCTATCATTATTTCATTAAAATGTTTACGTACTTGTTAAGTCCTACAAAAATAGCACGGTAGCACCTAGGACAATTAGTACCGTGCATAAACGTCACTTTAGCTATGCAAGAATTTGGTATAGGATGAATATTATCATGTATGGTTGAAAAAATCACAACATAGATACTCTTATACTCACTTGGATGAACATCCTCTCAGCATCTCCAGACCTACCATTTTCCTTTAGAATAATTCCCTGTTGAAACATCATTAAAGAAAGCTCAAAAACCTCTTTGTTGTATATTCATTATAAAAGACATGCAATCTTTACCAAGCAAGTGAAATTGGAGATGACATTTTTTTTTAAAAAAAGGCTCGGCCTTAGCTTGATCACTCTAAAGTTGCCAATGTTAAAGCTTCTTTATTTTGGAATTTTTTTTTCCCAATCTATTTGCAGAATATTCTAAGACTTGTGCTCAACCGGGAATGTATTTATGTTTCTAGTTTAATTATCTTGAATTATCCTATGTATTGCTCTAAGTATTCTTGGAAAGTTCTTGTTTTGTCCATAGAAAGAAAGGCATGGATGCTATTTATGAGTATGCCAGTGATTCTGTGTGTGTCATGTTTGTGTGAGAGAGAGAGAGAAAGAGAGACAAACCTTAGCTAAGTAACCACGGAAGTCATTAGGGTGGCTGGAGATAAGTTGATCATAAACAGATACAGCATCACTAACATGTCCCCAATCTGAGTACGATTTTCCAAGCAGTAAGTCAACCTGCAAAAGATTTTACGCCAAACGATAGACATTTATTCGAACTTCTAGATTTTATTCCAAGCAGTAACTAAAAGTCTGTTGTTTCTTTGAACTTTTCCCTCAAAGCCCCAATAAAATAACACAAAGACAAGTAAACCAAAGCCTGCTACCCTTGGCCCACTGGGGGAATGGGAAAGAAACTCCTCTAGCAAGTATCCACAACTCCTTGGTCATGTTGAACTAAAGGAAAATGCCTCAAAGACACCATGCCATGAGTCCATGACGATCTAGCATGCTGCCACAACTCACGACCAAAGAAGGTAGTCCAGGTTCTACCCATAAAAAAAAAAAAGGTAGTCCAAGTCCTCAACCACTTTCCTAGAAAGGATACAATATTAGTGGCTAATCAACTTAAACAACGATCTCCAAACATGATCCATGGTTATTCACCCTACCAAGGCAAACTTGCTCACAAAAAATGTAGCCTTCTTCGTTGTTTTAATCTTCTAAATTTGGAAGAAGATGGGAAAACCCGCTCAACGTTGAAAAAACCAAACAATAGGAGAACCCACCTGAAGGACTAGGATTCCATGGCTGACAATCACTTCTCCCTCTCGAACAAAAATTAGCAATTAAAGCAAGGAATATCAACATCATTAGTCTCCTTGTCAGAATGTAGCAATTAACTTGTATTGGGGTGCCTTTCTCTCCCTGGATCACTAATGTTGTTTTTGGTTGCAGCAAGTTCCACCTTTGGTTATGGGACGGTGGCATTATGTTCTGATGGCAGTAGCCATAGTCTTTAGTCTTTTGTTTTGATATGTACTGCTTTTCAGATTGAGCTTGTGATATGCTATTAGAGTCTTGTTGGTTTTAGAACTTATTTTGGCCGGGTGTATTGGTTTTGTTATGTTTAGGTCTTAGTGGTTTTGGTCTTTCTTGGGGATGATGACGGTGCTAAAAGGGTGTGAACCTAGTTCATACGCACAAGTACACCTGCTGAACCCTAGTTTATCCTTATTTGGTATCACTTGTACATTAGACATTAGTCTCATTTCATTATCTTAGTGAAGGAGTTTGTTTCTTGTTAAAAAAAAGTCTCCTCAACAGAAAGGTAAAAGAAGAATTTCTAATAGATGGAAGAATATAAGCCACACAGGAGACTTATGAATCAGATAAGTGAATAGTTGGAGGTCTGTTGCAAAGGAAGCTTTCTAACCAATGTTTGTCTCTGTTGAGATGTTGTGAATTTCATGTTGGAAAAAACAAAGGGACTCAGATAGATGAGCTACTCCTCTTGTTGCCAATTGGTTTTGAGATGGAACTCCATACTATCAATTAGTCTCCATCAATTTTTTATGAGCTCTTAATAGTTTGGAGGTGTTGCAGAGGAAGCTTTCTAACCAATGTTTGTTTCCATCAATTTGCCCCTTATATAGCTGCAGATGAATCATCACAGCATCTTTTTTTTGAGTGTTCATATTCAAGTTCATGCTGGTTTAGTCTTCTTGAAACTTTCAACATTAGCTGGATTTTTGCAAACACTTTTAGAGAAATGTGCAGAAGATTCAGATGGTCTCAGCTCTAAAACCAGCACCGAGTTGTATTCGGACCAACGCAATAAAAGCCTTGCTGTTGGAACTATGGCTGGAAGGAAATCAAAGAATATTTCAGAATAAAGCTTCTCAGTGGAGAATTTGCCTAGAGTCAGCAAAGATTTTAGCTTCCTCGTGGTGCTCTCTCTCCAAAGAGTTCGAAAATTATTTGGTGCAAGATATAAGTCTGAATCGGTAGTCGTTCTTTCAAAAGGATTAGAGTTTCTTATTGTTTTTTCAGGTTCTATGCTAGTTTTAGTGGTGGGCTACCTTTGTAAGGATGTTTTTGCTCTCTGATTGTATAACTTACAAGATACTATCTTCACAGTTTTGTTCCATTTTAGGACGTGATAAGGGTGCTAAGAGAGTGTCAACCTAGTTGAGATGTCTGGATGTACATTTTTTTTTTAATAAGAAACAAGCGTCTTTATTAAGACAATGAAATGAGACTAATGCTCAAAATACAATTAGAAACATGAAGTATAAAGCTACGAATCAGGAGGTGCACCTACACATCTCAACTAGGTTGACCATAGCACCATCATCATCTCCAAAAAGAAACTTACAATTAACATAATAGTCCTCTCAAAAACCAGTAAAGAACAATCCCGATATAAAAGACTTAAACAATACAGACTTAGCCCACATTAATCAAAATTAACAAGACTATGAAAAAGGACTAGAGGAAGAGCTCCATCTGTGCCGCCTTTGCTGCCAAGAATTTTAATTCATGGAAATAAGAGCACTACAGTGTAAGCTAATATCCTGACTTGAATAATCAGCAAAAGTCTTAGAGAGAGAGAACCAAAAGGATGTGCTCAATCGAGCTACTTCGAATCTAGTAAACCATGGAGTTTCCTTATCATGGAAGACTCTTTGGTTTCTTTCAAACCATAAATCGGCCAGCACTGCTTTCACCATATTACTCCGAAGGATTTGTTGATTCTTTTTGAGTTTTGGCCCCACCAAAATCTGAAAAACATTGTTTGCGGCTGTTTTTTCAAAAACCCAGCTTTAAGAAATTATGGACCTAAAGTACCAACACTGCATCCTCCTTTTTTCTAAATTAAACAAATAAACTTCTACTTAATACAAGAATTTAGCTTACCATTGCTGTAGAACTCTCGAAACAGATTTAAGAAATTCTCTTTTAGTTGGTCCCAGAGTTTTAGGATGAACTCCTTTATAAAACCATCCAGCACCAGGGCCTTATTTTTCCCCAACTCATGAACAGCTCTTGTAATGTCGGGTAGGGAGAATTTTCCCACAAGCTGAATATTCTGATTGCTAGCCAGTCTGATCCATTCAACATTACATGGGTACACCTACTGATCCTTGCTATCATTATCATTGTACCTTGTACCATCTTTTTATTATATCAATAAAAGTTCTAGTTTCCTTTTCAAAAAAAATTAATCAGATAAGTGAACCACTTGTCTTAAGCTACTTTATTTGTTAGTGTGCAAGGATCATAAAAGGACCTCTAGCTTTGCAAAATATAGCTTCTTATTATTATCTTAATCACCTTCAAGCTAATTATCAGAGACAAACTTTTCTCACTCTGCTCAGAACTTAGAGGATTAACCTTTTCCAGTCTATCCAAAATACGAATCACAATACTAATGTGATATAGTAAATCCTATTTCTTGATCTTCAAGACACCAAGAACTTCATGATTCCAAATTTGTAATGTCTCTTTTTAGTTTTAGACTATGAAGCTTCCTCAAACCTGAATCTTCTGGAATCTCTGCCGCCCACCAAGGGGGTAAAGAGGATCTAGAAAGGGGATGAGACAGCCCCGTATCTTCAAATCTGAAAGGTGTTAGGCCCTACTTCAGCAATCCAGGGTCTGAACACATTGACCAATGACCAGAGGTGACTCTAGGACCTAAAGATTGTTGAGCTGCCAGTCCCCTCACCAACTTTTGATTGATAATTGCAGTCGAGAGATCAAACACAAACTCAATCAATGTCAAGTTTCCTCTCTCCTTCTGAAATAGCTTTGGAAATAACGAGACCTATTACAGCCTATGCAAACAATTTCTTAAACTCAACTCTCAGCCCTACAATTGAGAGGAGTGTTAAAGTATTGATAAAAGATAAAATTTACTTAACCCATTTAAGTTAAATTCTTGGGTTTAGTGATGATTAGAGAATACCAGAATCTTCAATTAATGCTTTCTGGTATGAAAAGCAGTCCTTTTTTCCTCTAAGGCTTTCCAGAGACATCAATCCAAACTTACCATTAGCATTCGATAAAAGCTGAAGAAAAAGAAATCAGTCATCTCCAACCTTCCTTCTCAACCCCCCTCCCCAAATACCTTTCTACATATCTACTTATTCTGATGGGAAACACTTTCCGATCAACACTCATTTTCTTCATCTTAGAGATTCATCCTTAACATCTCCTGGTTTTTCAATTGAAGAATGCAACATGAAAAATCGTAAATTCAATTTTTTGCGAAGTATAATTAACTTTAACAGAAAGTTCAAGCACAAAAATAAATTATGTTAAAAGTAGAAAACCAACCCATAAGCATAAGAAAATTAGGATTTAAAACTAAGAACAATTAAACCCAACAAGGAATTAAAATATCTTCCTAATTGGTAACATGCTTGCAGACTTCTACCTATAAGATTAATATTTCAATCGTTCTGTTCTTCTGAATTGGGGGGGGGGGGGGGGTGTGGGGGGTCTGATTGAACTCACTTGTACAGGATCAATCGATAATTTTGTTTCCATTTCCTTGCCCTCTCCTAATTTTACATTTTTAAGATGGTCCCGACAGTCCAAAAGGAATTGAACAGCCTGCAGGCAAAGAATGCATGCTTGAAATCAACGGAATTAAGCATAGGCATGAATGAAAACAACTTTAGATCCATAAGATGTACAAGGCTCAATAGGTAAATTATTGCAAGAGCCAACGAAATCAAACTATTACAACCAGACAGTATTTGATTTAGAATCCAAGTAATGAACATAAACTATACTCGAGCATCAATAGGTAAAAAATCTCTAATTTCGGTTACTCTTATCATGGAAATTACGTAAAAGAGCAACAAATGAGTGCAATAATTATTCAACCACGTGACTACAAAGTAGCACAAGTAGATGAAGGAAAAAATCAGGGGTAATACTCTTCCATTTATGTTATGTTGCATCAAAGAATACATTTCTGTTTTAAGAAGAATTGAAACAAAAGTAAACTAGACCACTCCCCACATGCTAATGATCAAATAGGTACAATCATGTTCTGTCTAGTAGTGGCCACTCCACACTTTAATGCGATTAAATGTATTGAAAGTAGAGACAAAAAACAAACAGATTTACGTGGAAACCCGAGTACCGAGAGAAAAACCACGATATTTTGTTCTTATTATTTTCTTAAAATAAAAATGATACAAAGGGAAAATAAATAGACTACAGTGAGGAATAAAAAAAGGAAAAGATATTAGGTCAAATCTTCCCTTGAGCCAAGCATACTAAATCTAACAAAACGTTTCAATTAGAAAAGATTTAAAAAGTTTCCTAATTCTCTTAAGAAATGCATTTCCATCTATGCATACAAACTTTAAAGAAGAAATTGAAACAAGGTATGGAAACTAATAAATATTATCTATCAATTTGTTGGTGATATATAATTAAATTTTCCTTCAACCACCAGCCTAAGCTTTTGGATGAATTAATGGTTTAATATAGTATTAGAGCAGGTGGTTCAGGAAGGTCTTGTGTTCAAGCCTTTGCATTGTCGTTTCCTCCCCAATTAAAATTGATTTACACTTGTTGGGCCTTTCAAATATTTCAAGCCCACAAGTGAGGGAAAGTATTGGTGATATATAATTAACTTTGTCTTCAACCACCAGCTTAAGCTTTTGGGTGAATTGGTGGTTTAATACAATTAAATAAAAAATTTCAATAAATTTGAATTTATGAAAGAAAATGTACATCATAAGGGATAAAGAATCTAAGCTATTTACTTAACAAATTTTTTTTTGTATATACTATTTAGACAAATGAAAAAATCAAGGAAAAATTAACTTTGTAATCTCCAGAATTTTAGTAATAGGTGTGTTTGGTCCTTGAGATTTCAAAATATACCTTTTTAGTTTTCAAGTTTTTAGAAATTGGGTTAAAAGGCCCCAAGTAGTGTCTTTGAGTAATATTTATGTATTATTTAAATATTGACAAGATATTCTAAATTAAAAAATTCTCACTCCTCCCTCCAAACTTGACCCTCCACCCCTCCCCTTCACTCTTCTTATTTTTCTCCCCTTCTCATTTCTTCCCATTCCTATCCCCTTGCACGGATTCTACAAATAAGTAGTGTAAAAGCGAAAGTATGTGTTTGCTAGAGAAAGAGAGAGAAATCATGAAGGCATATGATAGGAAAAAAATAATATAACATCAGATTGTTATTGAAGTGTGTTTTTTAAAATAAAGCTTCAAACAAATCAAACCAAATCCACATTGAAATCAAAAGGAAAAAAATAAAATAAAATAAAGATGAAAATTAGAAAATAGAAACCAGAGAAAGATATCAATCAGAAGGGCCAAAAAGATTTTGCAATTGATACAAAATTGATATATTGTCCAAACCTCAGGGACCATCACCCTTCTTATTTTTATGAATTTTTACATATTAGGAACCTGTAATTTCTATAATACTGTAACTAACCTCATCTGGTTTCCCGGCAGCAAGTAGTGAATTTGTAAGGCCACGTAGAACCTCAAAATTGACATCTTCAAATAACTGTTCACAATCAAGCACAATGAAGGAGAGACAATTTATCAGATGATATTGATAAAGACATACTGCCAGACGTGATAAAACACTTCCCAAATATCAACACCTTGGAAGCCTTGACAATTGATTCCAGAATTGTATGGATTCTCCAATTTCACATGTACATGAACATTTAATGTCCCGATCAATCACAAGCCAAGAATCAAATATTTAGAAAAAAAATTTATAAAAGATTTCTAAGAGATTAATGGATGTCTACCTTAGATATTACCCATATATTTAGTCTTTTAAAGGTTATTTATATTATTTCCTATCAAGGTAGCAAATTTTCATAATATTTACAATTTGTACATTTATCTTCCTTCGCAAAGACCACCGGATGAATAATATAGTTGCAGTGCAAAAGACGTACCTTCTCATGAAATGGCTTTGTAGGGACTTAAGCCCAAATCCTTCTGTAATTACTATTTTTCATGGCTTTGTACACTTAGTCCAAGTCCTTTTTGTAAGAGCATCATTATAAGGCATCCTCTTCATATACTTTAATAATCATGACGAAAAGTTCAGTTTAAAAAAGAATATTGATATTGGCTGGAAAGTTAATTACTTGTTGGATTTTTGGCTCTTAATCTCAAATTAGAGTGTGTGAGATCAATTTTGTATATTCACTCTTTTGAGAGAGTTTGCTGTGTGTTCTTAAAGCTTCCAAACAGTGTGATCCAAACTTGTAGAAAGGATCAGGTATGCTCCTGAATCTGTGTAAGGACCAAGGCTGCGGTTGGGCTCTAATCAACGGAAAGAGTTGTATTCTCTAAAGGATAAAATAAAAATTAAGATGGACTCTTATGATGCAACATGATATCGTTATGTCTCAGGGCTTCTGTTAATACAAACATTTTTTATAAAATTTGTTAGCCACTATCTCAATAAACGTGTTATTGTGTATTATATGCTCTCAACATGTATTAGTTAGATTAATACTTATGCGTTCTTTATCCAGATAAAAAAAAAGGCTAGTAAGAAAAAATGACACTTTTGGCCTTGAGTTTTCACTAATAGGCCATTTTAGTCTTGAATTTTCAAAAGGTATTCTTAGTAGTTTCTGTTTTAAAAAATAGGCTTAAGTAGTTGGCAAAGAAAACCATTAGACCTCAATAGAAATCTGACTGGAGTTTAAATAGACTAATTTGATCACTTATGAGGTTACTTGAAAAGTTGACCTGGCCTTTAAAAGTAAAAAAAGCGAATAAATCTTTAGCTCTCCTCCAACTCTTTCTTTTGCCTCTCTCCTCAAGCTGACTCTGGAGCTGTCACAACACCAACAACTGTGGGAGAGAGATGGATGGGGAGGGGAGGGGAGAGGAAGGGTGAACCAGAAGTGTGGATGGATGGGGAGAGGGTGAGAGATGAGAGAATCCATGAGGGAGAGAAAATGTTCATCTTGTTCACTTTAATTTCTAATGCCATATAAAAAAAAAAAGAAAAAAAATCCAACAAAGCACAACCAGACAAAATCATTTACCAATTTGTTAGAGAATAGAAGCAGACTAACCTTTGTGGCACTCTTGTAAGCCGCAACACTCCCATCATAATCTTTAAGATTATATTTTACTTCCCCAAGCAAGCGGAAAATGTCAGAATCATCCGACTTCTCCTACATAAAGAAAGAACAAAAATATTATATCAAATAAGATCAACGTCAATGAAAAATACTGTATATTGCAAATCTAAAATAAAAGCAACCTTTATCAAGTCTTCAAGTAAAGAGGCTGCTTGTGCATATTCACCTAATTCAGCTGAGGTAACTGCCGCACCCTACAATGCACCTAATATTTGTTCAAAATTTCATACAAAACGCATGCATAGAATATCCACAATATCTCCATACCACTCATATTCCATACAAGTACATTGTTTCACCAAGTTACCACTCCAACTTCAAAGAAAATATTAAGAACTGGTAATAAACTTCAAGTAACTTTAATCAGATACAGAGTTTTTATTTTAATTAGAATATAGCATGACATTGGCAGTCAAAACGACTGGCCATCCTCAAAACTAAGCAAGCTAAGAAAAATAAGAAGATATAAACCATATAGACTGTTACAGATAAAAATAGATTGATTTTCAGAAAGACAGACAGGAAAGCTATTGAGGCCTATACTGACTCTGACTGGATAGGTTTTGTTGCTGACAGGAAATCTACCTCTGGTTACTGTACCTTTGTATGGGGCAATCTTATAGCTTGGAGTAAGAAGCAAGGGGTTGTGGCCTAAAGTTGTGTTGAGGCTGAATACAGAGCTATGAGTTTAGGGATACGTGAGGAAATTTGGCTCTAGAAAGTTTTATCTGAGTTTCATTAGGATTGTGAGGTGTTGATGAAATTATTCTATGATAACAAGGCAGCTATTTAAAAAAAATTATTCTCTGATAACAAGGCTGATTTTAAATTTCTTTATTACACTCATTGTATAATTATCTTGTACATTGAGTTCTTTTTATTAATAAATAAGTTTGCCTCCGTTTAAAAAAAACAAGTAAGCTATTAGCATCGCCAACAATCCAGTTCAACATGATAGAACTAAACATGTGAAGATTGATCAACACTTCATTAAAGAAAGACTGGACAATGGTAGCATATGCATTCCATAGATTCCCTCGAGCCAACAGGTTGCTAAATCTGTGAGTTTAACTGTAACTATTCCTTTAAACTTAAGGTTCTCTCCCCTCTCGCAGCCAACCCCTCCGGCCACCACCAACTCTATCAAAATGGAGGTCTTTAGCTGCAAGATCAACCATTCTCATTATTGCATTTGGAAGGAAAACGACTGCTGCATCATTGAAGACGTTCAAGCCCACAGGACTCTCCCTTTCCAATGACCAAATTCGATGGCTCCAAGAAGCCATTGTCAAACTCCTCAAGTTTCCAGCTGATTGTTTCTTTAAAAAGCACGTAGATATTGATAGAGGCCGGCTAAAAGTCTCTAAGTTCCAAGCAAACTCCGGATGAATTCTCAGCTGTGACTTCTGGCAGTATTCAGGACGGCATTCCAACATTAGAGTTTGTTCTGATGAAAATTTGCAAGGATGATGGTCATATTGTAATATGTTGATTAAATTTATAGAACATGTTAATTACAGCAGCTGGTTTGCAGGTAATGTCCCAAAGTCCTTCCCACAGCTTCTTGCGAACAGACCTACCTATGTAGAGATGGTCAAGTCTACCAGCTCTTCCAATCCAGCAGCAAAATCTGGAAATAAGAACCCCTGTCTTTGTACCAACCCAATTAGAACTCATCAAGCTCCTATCCGTTTTTCTGCCCATAAACACAAGCAGTGGCTGATAAAGAATCATGAAGTGGTCAAGGTCGACTTTGATGACCATTGGATTATTACAAAACTGTTGCTTCAGATCATTGGAGGATGATTTGCAAGCAGTTGGAATTGCTTTCCAAAACAAAATTTGTAATAAACCCCTCTACAACGATAATACCCTCATCAGTTTTGACAAAACTCCATCCATGGAATTCATTGGAGAGGAAAAGAAATGGCAGGCTCGGGGCAAACTTCACATTAAATTCGAAAAATGGGATTCAGTTCGACATAGTAGGCCACTTGTGACAAAAGCTTTTGGGGGTTGGATTAAAATAAAGAATCTTCCTTTACATTTCTGGCAAACAAGCACTTTTGAAGCTATAGGAGACCAATTTGGAGGCTTAATTGACATTGCCACAGAAACCTTAAATCTCACAAACTGTAGTGAAACTCGAATACTGGTTAAAAAGAATATTTGTGGCTTCGTTCCTTCAACAATTGAAGTCTCTGATTATAAGAAGGGTAGCATATTTCTGCACTATGGTGATATTGAGTTTTTAAGTCCACCTAATTCAAATTTAGCCCCCAGTTTACAAGGGAATTTCAGCAATTCGATTGACAGGTTGCGTATAAGGGAAGTCTTGAATGATGAAGGTTTTGATTTATCTTCTTTCCCCCCAGTCATTAACGTTCCAAAATCAGTTTTTGTTGTTCTTCCCAGGGCTAGGAATCCGTTCAGCCTTTAGAAGACTTTTCCGGCCAGCTCACCGGTGCCGGAGAAGATGAAAAAATTTGGTGGACAACTGGCTGCAATTTCAAATGGGCGGGTATCTGAACAGTTTCTGCCAATCACCAATTCCCTGAAGCACAGTTGTATCCAAAAAGCCATGGGGCCCACTGAAATTAAATTAAACCCTATTATTACAGTTGTTAATGGCCCAACAGGAGAGAGAGAAAATACAAAAGCCTCCCTAATTACTTCCACGAGTAATTATGATCCTCTCTCCTCATTAATTAAGCTCTCGGTAAACCCAATTCAACAGTTAACTTCTGAACTTTCCACTGCCACTGTAACTCCCTTTTCATTCTGCCCCGGACCCCACCAAGTATATATTTTTTGTCCTAATATTCTCCAAGAACCTTGCCGCTCCAATATTTTTAATTCTCCCAAAAGAGAAGGAGAAGAGCATAACAAGCGCCAAAATTCAAACTCAGAAAGTCCCTGTTCAAACAATGGTTAAGAATCTCCAGAAATTCTAAATCAAAGGAAGAACATAATTCCAAAATGCTTGGACTGCCCTCCTGAATTCTGATTTACTTAAGGAAAGCTATGTGAAAATTCAAACTTTTGGATTAGAATGCAAAAGGTCAAAAAATAAAACTCACATCTCTTTAAATTTTAATCTATCTCCTATAAAAATTTCAGACTCGGGCATTAATCTTGTGCGAGGTACTCTACATTTAGCATCAAATATTACAAATTCTGGAAAAGAAAAATTAGATGATGAAGTTTCCATAATCAGAACCAGAAGTGAAGAATTAGAACCGTTTAATTTAGAGGAGAGAGATGACGCGTTGGCTGATTTCGAGGCAAATAATCTGGATGGTGCATTGGGTTTAGATCTTCCTAAGTTATTTCTCACCCCTGAACCCCAGGCTTGCTGTAAAAAAATTGGCAGAAAGCTTTCCTGTAGAATTAGTCCCTTTCATTGTTGCTTGTGGAATTGATCTTATCTAAGGAAAATCTGAATAAGATAAACATGAAAGTCATATCATGGAACACTAGAGGCATCCTAAATAAATCAAATCAATTAGCCTTGAAAGAAGTAATGAATTTGACTTATACAGATGTTCCAATCCAGGAGACAAAACAAGAGACTTAAGGCTCTATGGAATTCGAAGGACATTGGCTGGTGTATATTGAATCAATTGGTAGACTGGAGGAATGTTGACTAGGTGGGATGAAAGTAAATATCTGTGTCTGAAATCATTAAAGGAAGATACGTTCTCTCGTTTAAATGCAATACTGCTTGCAAGAAGCCTTATTACGAATGATGCAGCAGTGTGACACCCTAATAGTTGATGCTTTGTAGGAAACAGTTCATACCGAGGCTCAAGATTTCGTTCAAAACACATTGGCCACCATTTTACGAACTACCTTCTGGAAGAAGAATGAAATTTCAAGGATTCTTTCTGTTATGCATTCCTTGTCAGCTGATTGGATGGCAAATAGAAGCAAATCTGATTCTGAAGCACATTCACAAAGAGGTGAAGAAAGTAAATTGAATTTCTTTTTCCACGGGCAGTTGCACCTACAGCTACCCAACTATTGAAATATGTGAGAACTTGGACAAAAATCAATTGGTTGATTATTAAAAGATTGCCAAAGAAATTAACCCACTCGTTGTACTAATTCAAGAATCTATAAGAGTCAGCTTCGATAAAGCATTGGTAAAAAGCAGCTAGAGCTCAAAAGATGTTGGCTGGACTTTTGCTGGAAGCCTTAAAAAGTTTCGGGGTACATGCTTACAAGGTGAGATGAAGGTTATTTTTCAGAGTCTAACATTGCTAAAGCAGATTTTTCTTTGACAACTGGAGCAATGTGTTGAAGGCAATGCTGACAAGATTTTGTGGACATAGACTAGTAGACTGATTCGAGTTCCTCTAGGCATTGGTTTACATTGGCAAGACAGTTTTGTCACGACTGGTTGCATCTTCTGAGTTGTCTCTTTTCTTTTCATCTTGAAGATTTGGGTGTGCAAAATTTTAGTTTCAAGTGGGCTAATTTCGAGAGAGTTTAAGTTTTGATTTGTATTTAGCTTTCTACTCATGTATTGTCTTTGAGTGGCTTTGATTAGCTTGTTATTTTCTGCTCAGGTTCTTTTTTAGATTTCATTTTTATGTTACCCGAGTATAGTCTTTGTTTTAGTTTTAGCTTGTATTTTCTCTTAGTTCTTTTTGCTCTTAGTATAATTCTCTTGTTTGAGTTTTAGTATCGAATGATAATGAGGCATGTTTCCGTTTCGAAAAAACAGGTTGCTGATGTTCTCACCAAGGGGCTTCTCAAACAGAACTTGGAATTTTGTGTTAGCAAGTTGGGTTTCATTAATATTTACGTCCCAACTTGAGGGGGAGTGTTAGAATTAATGGGTTTGGCCCAAGGAAGGATTTATCCTAATATCCTTTCCAGTTTTTTCATAAGTTGTAACATATTTATCTTCCCTCTTGTATCTTTTGTTAATATGAGAAATTAATAAGAAAGTTAATCGTGGTTTTTCTCCTGGTACTCAGGTTTCCATGTAACTCGGTGTCTACTTTACTTTACCATTTTTAACAATTCTAAAAGAAAGCTTTGAATTGGATGACTCGATTGAAGATTGCTAGAATCAATGCCTCCTCATGGTTCTCCCGAGCTAAAATGTTTGAAGCATATTCCAACCAAGACATTAGCCTTAATTGTCAGGCGTTCTTATATGTTTATATATTTTAGTTTGTAGTTCTCATTCTGATTCAAGTGGTATTTGTTGTAGTTTCAGACTCAAAGGTCCTTGTAATGTTTTTTTTTTTGTTATTTGCTTCTAGATGTATTCGCTTGAGTCGTATTTGCTTTGGTTTGGTTTTTAGTTTTCAGTCTAAGTCTAGATGTGATGAGAGTGCTAAAGGGTGTCAACCTAGTTCAGATGTCCGAGTACACTTGCTGATCCCAAAGGCTTATATCTTGTCTCTTCATTGTACTCAACACTGCTTTGGCTATTAATTTTCTTAACAAAGAGGCTCGTTTCCTTTTTTTTAAAAAACGTATAGGAATTACATTCTTGTTGCTAAACGAAGTGGTCGAATCACTTGATTTGTTGCTCTTTGATACAAGACCATAGTTAGCACAAGTAACTGCAGTGTGTCAAGAGGGTACTCAGTTCCATCCAGAAGAGAAAGAAGATGCAAGAATGCCATGGCTTTTACCTTTTACAAGCCAGCAAACTGTCAAGTGGTCTCTTTCAAAAGTGTCAAAGAAATTGTATTCAACTCCAGAATGATATAGTTGCCTTCAAAGGACTCTATTTCAAGACTTCATCAAGCGGTCAAAATATAAGTTTCCATTTATTATTGCTAAGGAAGTGGCAGCAGTTCCAGTACACAAAGAAGAGTTGGGGTGCAGAGGTATTTTGAGCACATACTTGGTCCAAGGAATTCTGATATTGGAAAGTCTGTTTCAAACCAACCTCTTCAGCTTAGAAACTATGAACTGGGTTAGTCCAACATTGTTAACTGAACCAAGCCTTTAGTGGCAAAAAAGTGACTGCTGGATGAAACAGGTAACTTACAAGGCCCTGATCAAATTCCCCATTTTGGGATTGGAGCCTGAGTATAACTGATAAAAATTTGACTAAAGCTAAAGCCTTTAGAGAGGTATAAGTTTTTCATTTGTACCGTGACATGAGAAAACTTGGAAGCTTGTAATAGAAGCAATAAAGATTTCCTAAATGCTACTTACCCCCGACTAGTGTATCAATTGTGAAAACTCTGCTGAAGATCAAATACCATTGTATCATCTTCCACTGCTCTTTTACTGCAGTTGTATATTTTTTATAATAAGGAGGGATTTGGTTAGACTGTTTTGAAATAGCTAACAGGAATGCAGCAGCTTGGTGTACTTTACACAAAAAATTCTTTGGTTTAGGGTCTAGTATACAGTACAAAAATTAACAGAAAGCATCTTGCATCTAAAATTATCGAATATCATCTAGCACTATCCGTCACTTGTGGATTTAAAAATATATAAAAGACCAACAAGTGAATATCAATATTAATTAAGGAGGAAATAACAATGCAAAAGTTCAAACATAGGACCTCTTGCTTTGATATTATCTTAAATCACCGATTGACCTAAAAGTTTAATATTCTATCACCTAATAACGCATGATGTTTATTTACTTGCAGAAAGAACTAACTGTTGGTCTTCTTTAAATGTTCTTTACAACCTTTTTGAATTAAGTGGCTTAGGTTAGAATCTATAGAAACAAGCGGATAGAAGAGAGTATTTATACTAATTACTTTCCAAAAAGCTTGTAAGAATTTGAAAGTGAATACATTACATAGTCCCATATTATGCATAAGATCTCTTAATGTTCATCATGTTCAAAGTACCGAGATGCTTGGAAGTGGAGTGTCCATTGGTAGTTCAAAAAATTTAGAAAGTATTTAATATTCTAAAGGGTTTGAGCTGACCACCAATGGTTGAATCCAAGGTCCTTTACCACTATACCGAACTCTCTGGTAAGACGGTAGATATATTTTTGGAATGACATAGAGAAGACAACTGAGTAAAGATCCACCTGGAATGATTTACCCTTACTGCCTTCAGAGAAAAGAAACTGTAGTACCAAAATCAAATTAACTCTTAGAAGCTTGATAGCAACAGAAACATCACTCACTTCCAAAGCAGTTGGATCTTTTGGGTTGCTACGAAGTGTAACCTCGTATTCTTTGAGCATATTCTGCCACATCATAAAGCAAAGGTGTTATAGATCTTGCATTAAATTGAGTAAAGTAAAAAAAGTTCAGCATTAAGAAATTAGTTTGTCCAAAAAAAATCTAATATAAAGAAAAATTATAAGCCAAGGAAAATTAAGCAAATTGAAATCCCTCATTCTGGCAGAGGCACCATCTAAATTTTAAAAACAAACAATCAGATTCCGCGACCTCTTGACATTCAAACTGTACTTATGGCAGTTAAGAAATGATGCCCACAAAGTATAGACAAAAATAAGGAAAAATCATGAAATATAAATCTGAACTTTCATGAGTTAACCAATTGACCCTCCATTAGTAATTTATCTTTCTCCATAACGTAAGCACACACAATTCCTCACCCTTTGTGAAATTTCACATTCTCTGTTCCCTCCAAATCCAAGAATCCTGCCTCATCTTTTTTGTGGTTGTATGTTTCGCGACATCTTTTGCGAGAGTCTCACATGAAAAGGGACTCCACTCTCCTCATGTGATTCCTTTACTACCACTATAGCTTGACTCTCGAAGACCCCTCTTATCCTATCTGTAACATGATAGATTATGCTTTTGTACCTCTAGTCTCATATCAGCATGAGACAAGGTTGGTTAGGAGACATTTCCTGTACTAGTTTTTGCTTTCATTTCGATTCTGATTCCTTTTTCGAACCCCCTTCTGTTTTCCCTTTTGACTAATTATTCACTTAATTCCATTTAAAATCAGTTGTAAATCACCAAAATAAGGTTATTTTCTCCCAAAACCCTATCGAAGTCACAAAATAAATTACACATAATTCTTCTTTAAATACTTATGATGTAGTAGGAATAGGGTCAAATCCTTGATTTATTAGGATTAGGATTAGTTTACTTTTGCTTTAAATAGAGTAGTTGACTTCTTGTATTCACAACTTCAAAAACATTAATAAAATTCTCTCATTTGAATTACATCAAATTGGTATCAGAGCACCAAGAAACTTGGACCTGATGGTAGGAAGAACACCTACCAGCAATGACCACACAACAACCTTCAAAGAGGCGAAGCAAACAACCATCCTAACATCAAAGACAACGATCCAACGCTTGTGGTCAATCGAAAGCACTATCAATGGTATCTTTTGTTCACTTGAATGCATGTGATTGGCACTTGATCAAATAGAAAACAGTATGGGTTTACCACAACCACGAATTGTTAAAAATCAACCAAGAATCACAAATTACCCCCAACAAAGACAGAATTTGAATGTACAACAAATTTCTCCAAAACATGTCCAAAATTTTCCACTGATTATACAAGAACGACCAAGAAGACAAGTCTACCAAAGAAGATAATATGAAAACAGCATGCCAACATTTGAAGAAACCAAACCAAGTAAAGAAGATGAGGAAGCAATAAACTCAAAGAAGTGGGAATATTACAATATAAACAGCAAAGAAGAAGAAATTGCTTGTGGGAATAAAAACAACGAAAACATTTTCAATTTAGAGATTGTTCAACCTAATTTGAAATAGAAAATGACGTTGACATTCAAAGAAAATTAGTCGAGTAAAGAAGATGAGGAAGAAATAAACTCAAAGAAGTAGGAACATTACAGTATAAACTGCAAAGAAGAAGAAATTGCTTGTGGGCACAAAAAAGACGAAAACACTTTCAATTTAGAGATTGTGCAACTTAATTTAAAAGAGAAAGTGATGTCGACAATGGAGGAAAAATCGGGGAAAACATGATCGGAACTCTAAGCGTTGAAGTGAAAATCGTTGACAACAAAAAAACGGGGAGCAATTGAATTACCTACTTTGGACAAAGAAGATGAAGCCGGCAGCATTGTAAAGGAAAACAAACCAACCAAAATTGATGTTTTTGCACATAGAAATGAAGAAACAATTCTCTACGAAGATAAAGATGAATTTTGGGATACACTAATCCTGTATGGATCACAATTTATGCAAAAATCAAGGAAGAAAAAAGAAGTAGCAATGCGAAGTTGGATATTATTGAGGTTGGATATTCCAAGATGCCTCCAATCAACTGGCTTACTTTTTTATTTTTACCTCCATTTTCGTTTTAAAACTCGTGGATGGGTATTTTTTGGGAGATAGAAATGATGTAGTAGGAATAGAGTATTATGGTCAAATTCTTAATTTATTAGGATTAGTTTCTTTAGTTTATTAGGATTAAAATTAGTTTCTTTTATTATTTAGGATTAGGATTAAGTTTCTTTTATTAATTAGGATTAGTTTACTTTTGCTATAAATAGAGTAGTTGTCTTCTTGTATTCACAACTTCAAAACATTAATAAAATTCTCTCATTTGAATTCCATCAACTTAAGTATTGAAATATAGAGGAAGACAACTAAATGAAATTTATGCATTAACGTTTCTAAAACAAAAGCTTAGTGCAAGGTCAAAATTAGTTAACTTATGAAAGTTTAAGGTTTTGATTGATCAATTATTATTAGTTTAGTGACACACTCCAAAGTATAGGGGTATAAATTGATTTTTTTCCAATGATATGATGATAATAATTTACCCTACATCTTAATCTAAATTAAAAAGTAGTAAGTCAACTAGGATATTGAGTTTCAATTTCTCATCCAATGTATAGGGGTATAAATTGATTTTATTTTCAAATGATATGATAATAATTTAGCTTTTTTTGCTCTTTTTATTTATTTATTTGTTTTTTTTTTTAGGGGGGGGGGGGGGAGGAGGACAAGATACAAAATTTAATAAGCAAAAAGTTGGGCATGAATAACGTCTAGTTGAGGTGTTAAAGTCTACATATCAGTTATAGCAACTTGCAAGAATGTTGTTTTAGTGACAAGAGACAACAATTCTGAGGATGTTACCTTAAGATTACTTTCTTCTTCTCTCGATAGTTTGATATTTTCCACCACAGAATCCTTAACAGGACCGGTACTGAAAATGTTAAGCCAAAAAACCTCCAGACTTTTATTGAGCAATCAAAATTGCAGTGAGGAAAATTTCCAAAAGAAATCTTTTGCAGCAAGCTTTGGTCACTCATACGAAAGGCTTCGTTGAATGAAACATATACCATCCACAAGCCAAGAAAGTCATCCACAAAATAATACACAATAAAAGCCTTGGAGATAGCAAGCCTATGAACAAAATTCATAATTTTTTATTCAAAAAGTGCATATTGAGCCCACTTCGCATCTACAAATAAACAAATTTTAGAATCTACCCATAGTTAAAAAACCATGTAATACCTGGGTTGTCATTGACATGCATATATACATACATATAAATACTTGCACATAAAATGCATGCATGTGTGTGTGTCCGCATATTGTTTCTTATGCAGCAATGGGAATCAGAATACCGAGAAAATGAAGAAAATGTAATTACTTTGATAACATGGCCAAAAGAAAAAGCATGCCAAGGGACTACACCCTTATTTCAAAAGGAAGGATTTAAATGCACCCCTCGAGCATAGAGCATCAATCTTTGCAATGATCCAAACAATGTGCTTGAAAGGTTTTTTTGCATTCTCTAGCTCATAGAGCCATAAACACGCCTGACTCATGAAATGCTCCCTCCCTCTCTCTCTTTCTCTCTCCCACTCCACCTCCCCCTCCCCCTCCCTCTCCCTCTCCCTCTCCCTCTCCCTCTCCCAGCTACGGGGTGCCATTTTGGTTAGGATCTCTTCACAAACTCTTAACTTACACTCACTTCTGCAAAAAGGCAATGAAGGTGGCTACCATAAACCGCCTCCAAAGAGAGAGAGAGAAACGTTTTCATCTTACTTGAGTAGGTGGCTCATCCCTCCCTCCCTCTCCTGTTTTTAGTTACTAGTAACATAAGCACTATCCTACAGAACAAAGCATTGGTAAAAGCATGCAGACAGCCAAAATACTTGACATTTGAAAAGGCACATGATCAATGTCAATATTCATGCATTAAATGAAGAAAAAATATTGGTGCAAATTGAAGTGTGTTTTTGGGAAACTAGTGCATGGTATAGTACATACGAAATACCTTCCAGAGGGCAGAAAGTCTCCGAGCGCAAAAACAAAGCCAAAGACCAAAACAGCGACACCTATTCCAATCTACTTGTGCCACAGTTGAATTAGCATTAAATGAAAAAAAATATCCATCTGAAACACACACTTCTTACCTTGGTACCAAGTCCAATTGTTTTCTCTTCCGATTCCACCGGTGCATCATAGTCAATTGCTCCAAATTCTTTTTTAATGTCTGCCTTTTTCTTTTCAAGTGCTGATCTGTATAGTTTTCAGAATAAATTTATCAGTATTCAGATTAAAAGTGTCCAGAAAGTACAGCTAACTGATTTAGCTACTTCAATAAATTTTACGAGCTGAAATTAAAAAATGTAACAGGACTTTAAAAAAAATGTTCTCCTCAACTACACAGATTTATTTCCTTCTTGATGAGGACTTACTGTTTCCTCATTTCTTGCATATCCAGTTGGTGAGAGAAAAGGAAAAATAGAACCTTTGGAGGAGTAGAGAGGGGCCCTTGTGGTAGTATGATTCTTCACTAGGTTCTATGTTTCTCTTTGCAAGCCAATGAAAAAGTATTTCTGTAATTATTCGTCACGTCTCATTTTACATTATTGGAGTTTCTTTCTTTAGTAAGACTTCCTTTTCTGGACTTATTTCTTTTAATGCCCTTGTACTCTTTCATTTTCTTTTTCAGTGAATGTTTGGGTTTTTATCAAAAAGATTTGGTAGTTCATAAGAGAAGAGCATCTGTTACATGATCAAATGACCTGAATGGTTTACATAATGCAAATACCCTACAGAACAAAGAAAATAACATAAACCATACAACAGAAATAGCATTTCTTTTTAACCCCATTAGATAAGAAATATAAAATCGTGCAACCGAAAGAACTTTCTAAAGTGTTCAAAAAATGACTCCCTTCAGTAGAATGTGATCTTCAAAGATATTACTAGATAAGAGGTAAGTTCGCTCTCCTCTCTCCCTTTCCCTCCCCTCCCTCCTCCTCTTTCCAACACCACTCATCAATCAGTTTTTCAGCAAGAAGACTATCGTTTCCAGTTCTCTGACAAGTGTGTTTTTAGACTCTTCCCTTTTCAGACGCTTCACTCTTAATCAGAGATGGAAGTGGAAAGTTGTAAAATTGATAGCTTGCTTTTCCGCATTTGGTGCGAAGATGGATCATTTCAAGTGGAAGATGAAGAAGCAAGCATATTCTTGTCATTATCAATCCCCCAGCTCTGATGGTTTCATGAAGGCATTTCAGAATTTAGCCAAACACCAGAAGATAGATTCTTTTTCAAAAATGAAAAAGTTGAAAATGGAATCGTTGACGTTTCTAAATTCAGAGCTAAATTTGGTTGGGTAATGAGATGAGTTGTTTGGCCCCATACAGGTGGTAGCTCCTTCATCCATATTCCCTCAGGTCAAGATAAGCAGGGTTGGGTTCGTTTAGCAAAATGCTAGGAGGCTTCAAGTTAAAACATGAATACAAGTCTTGGTACTCATCCCAAATAAGGTCATCAAACAGCAGCAAGAAGATTGGGAGAAAACTTTTAAGGTGTCAAAAGATAGTTATGTAGCACCCGAAAAACAGAGAATGAGCCATTATTAGATTATCAAGAATCCTAAAGTTGCCATTCCATCTGCCTCCTCCCTAGTGTTTCTTCAGCCTTTAGACAGAAGTTTTAAAATGATGGAAGTGATAAACTGCCGAGTCCACCAAGCACACTACTATATATGGTTTGAAGATGGAAAGTTCCAAGTAGAACCGATTCGTGGAATCTATAGCGGCCCTCATGAGAGGTCCAGAAGACGGTTTCTTTCAGAATTTTGGGGAGTTGGATCGAAGAAGAATGAAAGTGTCGAAAATCAGGTCCAAAGTTGGATGGATGCTGTGTTGTCATTTTTTAACTTTGTCAGGTTGTCACTCCAACATTCAAGTGTGCTTAGAGGTGGACAAGCAGAGGTGGTTAGATTTCCATAAAATATTGAAGAGCTTCCTGACTAAGGTTGACTATACAAGATGGTTTACGAATATAAGGCCCACGTCTAATCTTCCATCAGAGAGCAAGAGTTCAAGCTACGCAAACAGGGAATTAGAGGAAGTTAAAGAGAAGCTTTTAAAGAGGAAAGATAATATTTTTTTTTTGAAAAGGATACGAGTCTAAGTATTATTAATATTGAAAAATAATGAGACAAAGCTCAAAATACATGAGGGATATACAAAGAGCAATAGGGGGGAGGGAGGATCAGTGGGCGCACCCAGGCATCTCAACTAGGTTGACACCCCCTTAGTGCCCTCATCACATCCAAAAAACGACAATACAAGATCAAACAAAAAGTCACAAGAACAAAGCCAAACAAAATGATAAAATAATCTGTCCAAGGCAAAAACATAAATCATAGGCAGCAGGCCGAGAACAAAGAAAAATAAGAATAATAAGCCTTGATTGATTGAGCAAAAACTGTTGAAGCAGAGGGCTGATCCGAAGGTCTTGATGATCAAGAACTTCAAGGTGGGGAGGCTGTAAAGGCGGGCCAATTTAACACAATATCCTGCGAAAAGTAATCCCACTCATCCTCTGCCAAATTTGGGTCAAAGGCTAAGTCTAAAAAACATCCCAAATCAAGGGTTCTCCCACATCCCTTCGAGACTTTTCCAAAGTATTCTGTTCGAAGGAAAGAGGTAAAGAAGACCAAAAAAAAAAAAGGTTTACTAAGGAAAAATTGATTCTAGATCAGAACCCTGATTTTTGCAAATTGTGCCCTTGTTCAAGCCCATTCTCCATCAAACTGGGTCAAATCCTCAGAGTTCTGTTCATCCTCATTTTGAATACTCTGTTTTCTCTATGCCTAATTCCAAGGTAAATTTTTTTAGAGGTTCTCCTACCTAAACTCCATTCTCCTCATCGAAAAAGAAGAGTGTATCAGATTTAGACTCTCCTTTTAGTGTGAATAGTGAGGAAACTGAACATAGGCCAAAGTCCGCAGAGAAGGATGACTAGTCGATTAAGGATCCTTTAGAATCTGATCTCAATACCATGTTTCAGACATAGGACAATTTAATTACTGAGAAACATGCCTCTTTATTTCCCTCACAAGCTCAGCACTGTGAAGTTCCAGATCACTTGAAGTCAAATGTTGAGAAATGTGGAATTATTTTGGTCCGATTCTTTTAGTGGATCACAAGAGATTCATCATATGCTTTTGTTTGCTAGTATGGGGTTCCATCTCAAAACCAATTGGCAACGAGAGGTGTAGCTCATCTATCTTATAGAAGTGTGAGTCTCCTTGATTTTTCCAATGTGGGACTCACAACATCTCAACAGCTTCTATTATTTTGGCCCTCTAATGTTCTCCTGAAATTTTCTGGTTCTAATCACTCACTCAAGATTTAAGGACTATTAGAAGGCATATTTTTCAACAATCCTCGACTTGAAGCTACATGGATGTTTACTCTCCCTTGGTGTTTCCCTCCCATCCATTTTTGAAGTTTTTAGTATGCAATCTTTTAGCTGTTTTTGGGCTTCTTATTGAAAGATTTTAATTTTTCTTTGTTCTTAGTTTTCTACTGTTTTGCTCAAGGTTTCGTTTGTGTTGTCTATATTGTTCAATTCTTTTGTACTTTTGTTTGCAATCGCTCTTTTCGCACTTAGTATAATTCTCTTGTACTATGAGCATTGGTCCCTTTTATTATACATTTAATAAAGAGGCTTGTATCCGTTTCAAGAAAGAAAAAGACATTTCCAGACATTAATCATCATTTAAAAGAACAGACAAGCATTTTATGAACGTCAAAAAGGCCTTTTACTAACCTTCTACTAACAGGCATAATAAAACAACTGAGTTAAGAAAACAATCATGCATAGTACCTTTTAACTGCTTCAAGTCGCTCTTCGAATTGAAGGTCCAAAGATTTGTTATAAGAATTTCCATCATTACGAAAACTCACAGCAGGTGCCTCTACACATAATCCAACTTTAAATCAGGTGCAAGATACATGAAAAGAGTATATAACAATACCAAAAAGAGGGGGACCAAAGAAAGTTCATGTAAAAATGAAAAGAAAAGGTTCAACTGAGTAGATTTGTAATAAAAAAAAATTCATAATAACGTGAACTTAGACCACGTGCATCTACATCACAATCCACCTTTAGATAATGTAAAAGACACTAGTACAGGAAAAGAGTAAAACAGGGAGAGTGAAAAGGAAAGAAAGGAGTGAGAGAAAGAAAAAGAAAAACTATCATAAAGAAGAATATTATAATAAAATTAGAAGTCCACTTAAAGTAGGACATGGATTGTTTAAAAAAATTATCCAAATAGACGTAATGTTAAGAACATGGTTTGTTTAAGAAAAACAAAACAAAACCAAGAAACAATCCATGTCCTTATAATTACCTCTCCATGTCCTTATCATTACCTCTCTCCAAGCTCACCCTCCCCCAGTTCCCTATCCATCCTTCCAAACCCTCACTATTCTTCAACTTTCACAAATACCAATGTCAATTGATCAACAACCTACCATCTTCATACCCAAAAAGAAGCAAATTGTCTCCAATTGTCTCTTTGTCGTTAGAACCAACATCAAGGACAACCCTTCCAACCCTCTACCAATCCCTCAACTCTCACTCTCTCTCCTTGATGTCGCCAGCTAGTGATTTTACAACTGTACTCCTTGATACGCCTTGTTGGACCTCATCCATACAGCCACCGACCGTTCTTCTTTCCTTCTCATAGACCACATTTGAAACTTGAAAGCTATTCCTCTATGGTTAGAAAAATGCAGTCTGTATATTATGGCTATTCTGGCTTATAAAAAAAAAAAGAAAAAACTCTTGGTGAAGCAGTCCCAAGTTATTTGTGAAACTAAGAAGCTCAAATCTACATCTTCAAAGGAAGAAAAGGGCAAGCCTCTACTCTCAAAGGGCTCGTACTTCTTAATGATTATTCTAACTTGGAATGTCATGAGTCTCGGATATTGGAAGAAGAGAACCCTCATCAAAAGCACCATCTCTAAAATCAATCCTTCAATTGTTATTTTCCAAAAGACGAAACGTTGTCTTTCCTAAATCACCCATCAACTAAAAAGTTTAACCTTGTGGGCTATAGTTATAAGTGTTGATATTGTACTCAATGATTCAAAGAAAAGTATATATCTTATTCATGTAAAGTCAAGAGTAAAGTTACATATATATAGAGAGAATAAATAAACCCTATTGTATGTACAATTACGATAAATGACATATATTATAAATATATATCATAACACTCTCCCTCAAGCTGGAGCAAATATGTCGATCATGTCCAGCTTGTTGCACAAATAGCTTATCCTTGTTTCCATTTAAAGCATTAGTCAGAATATCTCCCAATTGTTCTCCGGTCTTCACATATCTTGTGGACACCAACCGATTCTGGATTTTCTCATGAATGAAGCGACAATCCACCTCAATATGTTTAGTTCGTTCATGAAATACTGGATTAGATGCAATGTGAAGTGCAGCTTGATTATCACACCATAATTTAGCTGGCACTGTAATACTATAGCCTATCTCAAATAATAGTTGGTGAATCCATACTATTTCGCACATAGATTGTGTCATAGCTCTCAACACTCGAACGAGAAACAACATTTTGTTTCTTACTCTTCCATGATACTAAGTTTCCGTCTACAAAGACACAATATCCAGATGTCGATTCCTATCCTCTCGAGATCCCGCCCAATCAGCTTCAAAAAAACATTCAACTCTCGTATGTCCATGATCTTTGTATAAGATCCCACGTCCAGAAGCAGCTTTCAGATAACACAAAATCTACTCTACTGCAGCCCAATGATCCACTGTAGCGGAAGACATGGAACCATGCGCCGGACAGGATCTACATGTGAAGCATATTCTGCTCAGACGAAGACACATACGGCTGCAAGGCTGCTCCCATTGGGTAGATCAACGGTCTTTAAATGTTTTGGAGCAATTTTTCCATGGCGGCAGCAATCCTGGCGGTGGCGGTGGGTTCAGATTCGATCTGGGTTTCTCCTAGGTTAGGTCTAGGGTTTCGTTATTGTCTTGCTCTGATACCATATTGAAAACAATTAATACTAAGACGAGGCTTACATGGAAACCCGAGAACCGGGAGAAAAACCAAGGTATTTTAGTTTTATTATTTTTCTGATGAATAAATACAATAGGTACAAAGAGGGGGAATAAATAGAATACAATAAGAAGTAAAAAAGGAAAAGATTTAGGAAATAAAGAAAATCTTCCAAAGTACTTTCCAAAACTACTCCAAGGGCCAAGCCCACTAATTCTAACAGAAGCTATCTAAGAAAGTTGAGATCGTTGACTATTCTTGTATAACAATTTCCGACAATCACGTTTCATATGGCCTAACTTACGATAGTAGTTAGAAACAATCTCTACAGAACCTGGTTTTCGATGATTATAATTATTCCTCTAAACATTGCTATCCATCGCTCGAGGTGCCTGGGGGTTATTGTTCTTGCTAATAAGAGCATTATTGGATTGAAGAATAGACATATCGGTCGAAGAGCTTTCAATGCAAAGGACACGAGTGAAAGCATCGTCTAATGATGGAATCTTAGAGTCAGAGAGGATTTGCACCTTCGCCATTCCAAATATAGGTAAGAGTCCATTCAAAAAGATCATAACAGCTATCTTCTCTCATAGAACTTTTTGAACTTTAACATCAAGACTAAAGGGTAACAACAAAGCAAGCTCAGCAGTTATCTTCTTAAGATGCATAAAGTAGCTGGTAACAGACTGTTTTTTGTTCATCACGAAACAACTACATACAAACCTCAAACATTCTATGTACTTGCTTTTTACCTGAATATAGAAAATCTAAAATTCCAAAAGTTTTTTTACAGACTCAAAGTGATCAACCAATCTAATTATCTCAATCTCAATGGAGTTTTTTATCTGAAGATATAGACGGGCATCATCACGAAGCCAATCTTTCTTCTTCTTTACATCTTCTGGGGGATCTTCGGTCATATGATCATCTATATCAGTACTTCTCAAATAAAACAAAATTGTCCGATGCCAATTATAATAATTAGATCCATTTAACTTATGTTCTGTGATCTTAGAGGCTAAGGGAATAACGTTAGAAACTACCAAATTTTTTTATGTCGGCCATACTAGAGGCACGCTGATTGTAGTCCACACAAGCAAAACAAATCAATCCAAACAGCGAAAAAATTAAACAAAAACAGCCACAAACCCTAGAACGAGTTCTTAGTTTTCAATTTTCGTCAAACTCGAATAATCTTTGATGAACCCAACTGCACAGACTGACCAGAAAATAGGATTTGAGACAAGCCCAGAAGACGGAGGTCAAATCGGGCGCTTCATGCGCTCCCACGTGCCAACGCATGGAGACAGTGCAGAAATTTTCTGACGGCAGGTGAAGCTCACTCACAATGCTTCCCGACGATCGGCGACGACAAAATGAAGCGGAAGGCGGTGGCGCTTCTTATGAGTTGGGCGGTGTCGACAAACAGCCACTCGAAAATGACCTAAACTTAATCCCTAATGGATAAGGAAGCCACCAACTACGATATTCCAAACCTTAATGGCTTTGATACCGTGTAGTCAATAATTCAGAGAAAAGTATATATCTTATTCATGTAGTGTCAGAGTAAAATTACATATATAGAAAGAGAGCAAATAAACCCTATTGTATGTACAATTACGATAAAGGACATAATATAAATATATATCATAATAGATCTAATATTAAATTTATCTTCACAGATAAGCTTAAGCTTTTGGATCAATCAATGATTTAGTATGATACCAAAGCTGAGGCTTTGTGTTCAAACAATTGTAATGTTATTTCCTCCCTAATTAATATTGATTTTCACTTGTTAGGTACACATTTTCTAGCCCAGAGGCCATAAGTAAGGGGTGTTAAAGTGTTGATGTAATGTTAAATTTACCTTCACTCATAAGTTTAAAGATTGAACCTCATAAAAATCTATCTGGGTCTATCTTGAGCTATCAAGATAAAGATTTCTATACAGTGAAATCTTTACCAAAAAGAGGAAGACCCACAGATAAAGTTCTCTCTTCAACAAGCCTACATCCCTTGGGTCTATCTTGAAATTTGTTGTTGGAGGCATGATCAATTACATGGGGCCCCTCATCTTTCAGATTCTGTAATAGCCGGCTGTCTTTCCCAGAATGCAATAGAAGTATTAAAGAAGCTTGGAACAGTGCAAGTATTACTGGTTGGGTTGGTTTTGTGCTTATTGGAAAATTGGGAAAAGGCTGCCTTAAAAATCTGGAATCTCCAGAAAAACACTCAAAAGGAAAGAAGAGGAATTGTTAAAAGAAATCGAAAATTGTGAAAACATAGCAGAACTTTCTGGCCTAAACCCAGCCGAATTAGCCCTCCCTTCCTCATTGAAAGCTGATTTAATGAGTCTATTGGAAGGAGAGACAAAAAGCACACACCAATTTACGTGGAAACCCGAATACCGGGAGAAAAACCACGATTGTTTGTTATTATTTTCTAATGAATAAAACAATAGGTACAAGGGAGAATAAATAGAGTATACAAAGGAATAAAAAAGGAAAAGATTTAGGAAAATAAGGAAAACATTCCCATAATTATTCTAGGATTCTAACAAGGAAAATATCTAAAAAAAAGGAAAGAATTCCAACACTCCCCCTCAAGTTGGGACGTAAATATCAATGAGGCCCAACTTGCTAACACAAAAGTCGAAGTTTGGTCTGAGAAGCCCCTTGGTAAGAACATCAGCAACCTGTTGACTCGAAGGGATGTACGGAATGCATATGCTCCCATTGTCAAGTCTTTCTTTGATGAAATGCCGATCAATCTCAACATGTTTAGTTCTATCATGTTGAACAGGGTTATTAGCAATACTAATAACGGATTTATTATCACAGAAAAGCTTTAATGGTGTCTCACATTCCTGATGAAGATCTGACAAAACTTTCTGAAGCTAAATTTCCTCACATATTCCCAAACTCATAGCTCTGTATTCGGCCTCAGCGCTACTTCTGGCCACAACACTTTGCTTCTTACTCCTCCAAGATACAAGATTTCCCCAAACAAAGGTACAATAACCGGAAGTAGACTTTCGGTCAACAGATCCTGTCCAATCTGAATCAGTATATGCTTCAATGGTCTTTTTGTCTGTTTTTCTAAACATCAGCCCTTTACCAGGTGTTGTTTTCAAGTATCTCAGAATTCTGTTGACAGCTTCCATGTGTTTCTCATAAGGAGCTTGAATAAACTGGCTGACAACACTCACAGCAAAGAAAATATCAGGACGGGTATGGGATAAGTAAATCAATTTACCCACAAGGCGCTGATATTGTTCTTTATCAATTGGAACTTGATCATCAGAGTTTCCAAGTTTACAATTGAATTCAATAGGAGTATCAACAGAACGACATCCCAACATATCTGTCTCGGTTAGAAAATCAAGGGTGTATTTTCTCTGAGACACGGAGATACCTTCTTTAGATCTGGCCACCTCCATTCCAAGGAAATATTTCAGATTTCCCAAATCCTTGATCTCAAATTCATCACCCATTCTCTGCTTTAGTTGACTGATTTCTGCCTGATCATCTCCAGTCAAAACAATGTCATCCACATAAACTACTAGAACAGCAATCTTCCCTGTTTTGGAAACCTTTGTAAATAAAGTATGATCAGAGCGCCCCTGACTGTACCCTTGGGACTTGACAAAAGTAGTCAATCTGTCAAACCATGCTCTGGGAGACTGTTTCAGACCATATAGGAATTTCTGGAGTTTACACACTTGCTGACCAAACTAGGATTCAAATCCAGGCGGGGGGCTCATGTAGACTTCCTCTACAAGGTCTCCATTCAAAAAGGCATTCTTAACATCTAGCTAGTATAGAGGCCAGTGTTTGTTCACAGCAACAGATAGCAAAACTCTAATAGTATTCAACTTAGCAACTAAAGAAAAAGTTTCTGAATAGTCAATACCAAAGGTTTGAGTAAATCCCTTTGCAACTAACCTTGCCTTGTGTCTGTCAAGAGTACCATCTGCTTTGTATTTGAGAGAGAACACCCATTTGCATCCCACAGTTTTGTGTCCCTTGGGTAGAGTACAAATGTCCCAAGTATTATTCTTTTCAAGAGCTTTCATCTCTTCCATGACAGCATTCTTCCATTTAGGACACTCTAAAGCAGTGTATAAATTTTTTGGTATTATGGTAAAGTCAAGGCTTGCTGTAAAAGCTCTGAACTGAGGAGAGAGATTATCGTAGGAAACATAGTTGCAAATGGGATGTTTAGTACAAGACCTGGTACCTTTTCTCAGAGCAATGAGAATGTCAAGAGAGGAATCATACTCATCAGGTTTTCCTGTATGACCCTGTTCTGCTTCATTATTACTGGTTTCTATTCTGACCTCAGTCTCATCATCAGTGTTCTTTTCTTCCTCATTTTCAAGAACGGCAACATTAGACCTGTCATTCTCACTTATCGTATTATTAGTACAAGGTTCAGTAGGGTTTTCCATACCTTGATCTCGAGGAGGTTCAGAGTCTTGGACTGGAGCAGACGATTGACTAGCAGGGGAACCGACTTCCTTTTTGTGATTCTTCATGTAATACGTTTTCCAGGGAACTTGGTTTGTGGGTAGGACTATGAGATGAGGATCGATGTCAAACACGACACTAGGAGTAGGTTCGATAAATTCAAAGGTGTTGTTAGACTCTTCACTCACACTCTCCCCCTGAAGATGGCTAACGGGAAAGTAGGGTCGGTCCTCACAGAAAGTAGCATCCATAGTGACAAAGTATTTCCTGGACGGCGGGTGAAAACATTTATAACCACGCTGGTGAAGGGGATACCCAACAAACACACATGCCTGAGCCCGAGGGGTAAATTTGGTCTGATTAGGTCCAAAATTATGGACATAAGCGGTACACCCAAACACACGAAGAGGAACTTCAGAAACAAGATGAGTAGATGGGTAGGACTCCTTAAGACAATCTAAGGGAGTTTGAAGATGGAGAATATGAGAAGGCATTCTATTGATTAAATGAGTTGCTGTAAGAATAGCATCTCCCCACAAGTATGAAGGAAGGGAAGTGGAAAGCATAAGGGAACGGGTTACTTCCAGAAGGTGACGGTTTTTTCGCTCAGCCACTCCATTTTGTTGAGGAGTGTAGGCGCACGAGTTTTGATGAACAATCCCTTTGGAAGCAAGAAATTCACTAAGGTTATGGTTTTGGAATTCCCGACCATTATCACTCTGAAGAATAGCAATTTTTTGATGGAATTGTGTTTCAATGGTGTGATAGAAATTTTGAAAAGTAGAGAAAACCTCAGATTTATCAGTGATAAGGTAGACCCAGGTAAGACGGGTATGATCATCCATGAAGGTTACGAACCACCGTTTTCCAGTTGAGGTCGTTATCTTGGATGGTCCCCAAACATCACTATGAACAAAAAATCACGATTGTTTGGTGTTATTATTTTCTAATGAATAAAACAATAGGTACAAGGGAGAATAAATAGAGTATACAAAGGAATAAAAAAGGAAAAGATTTAGGAAAATAAGGAAAACATTCCCATAATTATTCTAGGATTCTAACAAGAAAAATATCTAGAAAAAAGGAAAGAATTCCAACAGAGTCTAAAGAGTGTAGGAAAGGAACCATATTAAAAAAAGCAAGCTTCATTGGCTAAAAGAAGGGGTTGAGAATTCAGGTTTCTTTCACATATTCTTGGCCGCAAAGAAAAGAAGAAACTTAATTTCAGAATTAATCAATGAACAAGGAGAAACAACTAAGTCTTCCCAAGTTTTTTCTCTCTTCTCTCTCTTCTCTCCTCTCTCTCCCCTCTCACCCTCTCTCTTCTTTCTCCTCTCACGCATATGCAGGTACGCAGCTCCAAAACTCAGACCTTTAATTGCCTAATCAGGTCAGTAAACTCAGTTTCTCCTACCAAACAATTCAATTATTTGAAACTTCACAACTCTAACTCTAAAGTAAATTTGATGCGAGGCTCTCCTTGTCTTGCTGCCAATTCCTCTTAAAAGCTTCCCACCGAGGCCTTGGATTCACCTTTTAGTGTCAGCAGTGAAGAGTCTTTGGGTTTCCTTAACAGTATTGATCACAAGTGTAATGCAGAAATTGAAGAGGCAGACCTCATTGCCTTATTTGATGAAGCCGTCACCCATCCACTCAATGTTCCCTTGGAATTGCCTAAGGATATGCTGTTCTTAGTCAAAGATTGTGGCATCATCTTGGTTTAAAGAGACATCTGACCGAAGGGTTCTTGACTGATAAACAGGCTGCATATGGGTGGATGTTTAATTAAGCGAATGGGCGAATTTTTCATCTTATGATGTTGGTCTAAACTCTAGTTCGAGTGCATCTCATATTGCTGTGTATGATCGGCAGAAAAAAGGCTAGTGGAAGAGATAATCGATGGAAAGATTGTTCTGTCGACAAGGGCCATCTTATGGATAAAGAGGTGAAGGAACTCTTACATAGCATTTCTGAAAAGCAAAGAAAGCAAATGGATTCAGTGGAATCTGTAAAAGATATTCCACGTTTCATTGTATCTTTCAAGGATCAAATCAATGTGATTGAGGTGAAGCACCCTTTGGATTATTTCAAGACATTTAATGATTTCTTTATAAGAGAGTTAAAGCCTGGTGTTAGACCAATTGCACATGTGGAATGTGGTGATGTTGCAGTGTGTGTTGCTGTTTGCTGACTAATGGCATTTAAGTCATTTGATGACAGCCTAAGGGGCGGAATTTTTTAGTTCAAGGTCCTTTTAGGGCAAAATATAAGTGTGAGTGCTTTTAAGGATGGGTCGTTGGTGTTATTCCAATTGGCACCACAAGATTTTCATCACTTCATTTTCCAGTCTCTGGTTTCGCTGAACAAATTGTAGACATACCTGGATGCCTGTGTACTGTTAATCCAATTGCTGTCAATAGCAAGTATTGCAATGTCTTCACAGAGAACAAGCGTTCAGTAGCTATAATTTCAACGTCCGATTTTGGCAAGGTTGCTTTTGTTGCAATTGGAAATACCTTGGTTGGCAGTTTAACCTTTAAAAAAAAGGGTAAGGAGATAATGTAATAAAAGGAGAAGAGTTTTAGGTATTTCTCTCAGTGGAAGTTCCGTAATTTGTGTCTTTGAAAAGAACGCAACGCAGTAGCTTGGTGCTCTCTAAACAATCAGTTTGTGAATTACTACACTCAAGTTCTTTGTCTCAACTGGGCAGTCTTTATCTTTCAACCAGCCCCCTAGGTCCTGTTCTGTTTTGGTTACTTTGTTTTGCATTTTGACAGCTTTGTTTTCCCCTCTCTGGCCGGCCTTCTTTGGAGCATAGCTTACATTTTCTATTGGTCTAGTTTACACAGTAGTAACTTTTGCTTTTGTCTAAGGCTCAGCCTTTATACTGCTGTGTTTGCCCCATTTCCCTTTCTTTATTTTCTTTATCTCTGTCTCAGCTCTCTGCATTAGGTTGGACTATGTCTCCATTGTATTTTGGCATATTTTATTTTCCAGCTTCAGTTGGGATATGTTGTTTTGGTGCTAAGGGGATTTCAACCTAGTTGAGATGTCCGAGTGCACCTTCTGATCCTCCCTCACGTATTGCTTTCTAGGCTTCTTTATTACGCTCATTGTATAACTCTCTTGTACTTTGAGTTGTTATTATTAATAAAGTAGTTTGTCTCCGTTTCAAAAAAAACAAAAGCTCCAATTCTCCCTCAGTCACTTCCTCACCTCACCAAGAAAAGCCTCGAGGCTCCCGCAAGCCCCCGCATAGCTAATGTACGTACAGGAAAAATGAAAAAACCATTCGATTAAGAGATCATAAAAGAAAAGGAAGAAAATAATGAAGAAACTTACAGGAAAAGGAGTTACACTTACGTGTGGGTACTGTACTAGATTGTTTTGGAATGGGTTTCCTACATCAGCAGTGAGTCCAAAGCAGAGGGAAACACATTATTAGCACAGTCATCAAAAGTGAAACTCAATAAATTGAGAAGATACTTCGGAAGTGAAAAGGCGTAAAAATTGATCAGCTCTTATCCCCAATTCATTAGATTAGAAGATGACAGAGCGTAAAATAAAACAACATAAAGAGAGCATGTCAAGTAAAAGGATAATGTCAACTCTTGTGCAGTTATCAATCCAGTCAACCCTTCTACTAGAGTGTATTCTTTCAATTAATCGATTTCTTTCTATTAGAAAGGGTGACAATATCAATACCTAGCTAAGTGCCAATAGGTATCTGATACATTCTCTTCTTTATTATTTTTTCTCTCTCTCTTTGATGTATTAGAGCAGCTCAACGAGGTTACCTGTTCTACCAGATCCAACCACGAACTTAGACAAATGGCCCCTTTTAATTTTACTCATTACACACTATCATTTGTAATTAGTGAAGGATATTTTCTTTATTTATATATTCAATATATTTCTAAACCACAAACGACAATTTCAAGTTTTCAAAAAAACTAAACTAATTTTGAATACCTTGGTTGATACACCCTACCCTTCTCATTGCCCGAGCTGCTGGCTTTGTCAGCCTAAGTGTAAAATAACAAAATGAGTTAATAATGCCTTAATTGGAGGATTAAACAAATTAATTGAATTGAATATTAATAATATCAATTAAGAGGGGGGGAAAGGAATTCAACCATAATGATCATGCCCATAGCTCAGTTAACAATTTGAAGTCACGGGAGATGAATTTTGATACAACTATATAACTGCATATGGGGATTTAGGTGGATAGAGATGGACCATGGAAAAACACTCATTCCCTCTGTCTATTGGTGTAAAAGAGAGAATAGCAGAAAATAACAGAACAACCACAAGGCAAAATCACAAGACTTAGCCGCTATGGCCTATAGAATCAGCCTAGAACAGATTCTACAAGAAACAGTCGGAGGAACAAGTAATGAAGAAGGACAAATCAATAGCACAAACAAAGAAATATTGAACAAGCCATAGGAAGGATTGACACTTAGGAGCTTCTTGGCCCTTAAGCTGGTGTTAAACAACACAATTTCAATAGTTAACACCATCAAAGTTTGCACATTTATCAACTAACTCACCTTCCCCTCTTTCTCTACCTTCCACATTTGTCGACAAACTCCATCCTACAATTTTACACCCAAACACAAACTTCCAAACTCCAGTAAATTAACTTCAGACTTATAAGACTTTATGCATAAAACCTCAACTTTTATCCTTTCTTTAAATTGGCGTACGTGTATCATCATGGACTACTGTAATGGAAAGAATCTTAACTAACTATTGTAGTTGTGCTTTTTGCTTCCACAATGTGGGGTTGTGCATTGGATACTTGAGGAATTTCTACTATTCTAGATTAGAAACTTCTTTTGAATAGAAAATTGCTGTCCAAAACATATAAACAAATTTTTATCTTATACCAAATCACTACGTACTCATATAAATAATTCAACTAAAACCACGCACACGAGCAATGGTCAAACTAGGCTTCCTATCGAAAATCAAGGATAGCATGATATCTAAAAATGAACGCAATCATGTGCCAATCTACAGTAAATTTTCAAGATAGGAAGCCGTTGTAACTAAAAATGCACCATAAACATGGGTATACGTACTTTATTGTCTTCCTTGTTTCCAAAACCACGGCGAGGGTTAGAATCGGAGCGGCTCTTCATTAGGAAAATTGAGAATCGAGGAACCACCGTAGCCAACATTTTGGGGTCAGGTAACAGTAAAAACGGGCGGAGTGAGAATCAGACTAGTGGAATTCTGAGGCAATGTACAAAAAGAAGCAAACGGAGGGTGTATCAAGCTAATTTTATCTTAAAGCAAGATAGTCTCTGTCCCATTTTCTCTCCTCCGGCTGTTAAATTCGGGAGCCCATACAATGTTGCTACGGTTACATTATGATTTCACCATCGATTGGGGCTGTAACTGGGTCTTTTATAAATTAAATCGAGTAAAATAAGTGAATTTAAAATAAATTGGATAAAAGATTTGGTTTTTTTTGGATGCAGTGAAATCATTATTATTATTATTTTATATGTTTAATGCTGATAAATAGGAAGAGATGGATAGCAAATAGACAAAAAAAAGATTTATTAATCATTATATATTTAATGAATTTTTTAAATTTTTTTACAAATTCATATTAACTGAAAGTTATTAAACGTACAACCATCAACATTTGTGATCCCTGACCTGGTTAATTTATCTTGTTGCTAAATTATGTGATTTGAATCCTGAGAATGTTGACTCGACATCGGATGCTGAAGAATTGTTGCTACCTTTTAGTTATCAATCTTTAATTGTTGTTGTAGCTGATGAATGTTAAACACTGATATTTTCTTTAAGGAGGAAAAAGAAGAAAGAAAGAAGAAAGACTTGACAAAAACGGTAGTTTAACCAAAGAAAAAATCCATACCTTGATCATCATATTAGCACTTAAATGTGGCTACCACTTATACTTTACAAGATAACAAATGAATATTAATTTACTAACACTTCTTCTTTGACTATTTCATATCATCATATCAACATATTAATTTATTAACACTTCTTCTTTGATTACTTCACAGGAATGGCTACCACTAAAAACTTGGTTTTTTTAATGCATTTAAGTAAGCATTAATCAATGTTCAAATATCAACCAATATAAATAAATCTCATTATCCTTTACGAGCTAGGAAGGGGACCTAATAGGTCAGAAGCTACAACGATCTGAGATTAATTGGCTAAACTCATTAATCACATTAATCAATATTCGTAACTGTGTGTATACTCCACTAAAGACTCACAATTGAACTCTTCTCACTGTAGATATATTTTTGTGTCCATGGATGTAGACCAATAGCAGCAAGTTAGTCCTTCACGAGTGTTCGTAACACCACCTGGGTCAATTTACCGTTTTACCCCTATGTTACCTCTAATCCTTAAATACCAATACTCCTCTAATGAACAACATGTTTATAGTCCAACCAATAAACAGAAACCCTTATCATGCCATAGAGGGGTTAGGACCCTTTGTTCAAGTCCTCGAGACACCATTTAAGGGAACACTCATCTACTTACTCTAAAGTAGGAAAAGAGTGAATTCCATCTTGTGTAATTATGTTCCCAGCTCCCCACTCGATCTTGTCCCCAAAATGATAAGATTATTGAGTTGACGATCTGAACACTCTCACCCATACAAATCAAAGGACAATCCCTCGAGAACAAGAGTTCATAACGCACTCGGGATTAAGACTAAATTACCTAGGTCATCCTAATAAAATAGAAACCTAACTAGTTAACGGATTTACATCTAGTGGTTACTATTTTGCGGTCTGATCTTATGCAATCTCATTGCATAAGATACCCTCACTCGCATGTCACCTACACGAACACGTTGGATCATTGCATTTGTATCAAATACAAATTGAGCCGTATCCATAGTGTTCCAGGATAAGAAACCCAGCCTTATCCCTATACTATAAACCCTTTAAGCTGATCTCGAACATTGATCCTTATATGCCTCTTCATACTGTTCAAGACTTATTAAACAACTTAGAATGTTAGTTTATTGGATTTGGATTGTTAAGACAAAATTAATAATATAATCAATAACAATTATTACAATAATAACACTTTATTAACAACCGTCAATGGATTATATTTACAATTTACGAGTTTTAGTACATAAATCCCAACACTTTCGGCTTTCTTCTCTCATACGACGATTCTTTCAACCACCCGTTCAAGATTCAAAACTTTCGATTCTCACTTTCATCAGAAAATCTAGCATCTACGGAAAAAACTTCTTTTTTTCCTTTGGCTTTCAGCCCTATTTATAGTGGTCTTTTACCTCCAAAGGTCACTTCCACACTTTACACGTGTCACCTTACTAACACGTTGTGCCATGCTGTCAACCTGAACTCGACACGTAGTATAATCCATTAGCAGCGATTTGACTTTCCCTTGAAAGCACACTTTATCTCCTCAGGAAGTTAAACTCTTAAATCACCAGACTGTCCTTTTCTCTTCCTGAAAAGTCATCGTCGTTTTCTTTGCTACAGCGAGTTGTGATGTCACCTTGACAAGATATTCACTTCCTCATCTCACTTCTTTTAGTAGTACCATGCTAAACACCTAACTCTTGGGACCCAACGCATGCTTCCCTATCGCCAGCTATTCTTATCGACTCAATTACCTTCACACGATAGAACCTTGGACTTACGTTTTTCTCTTCACAATGCCTATTCTCCATTTGCATTCCTTCTCACGGATCAGGGCCTGACAATGAGAGTGTCAGGCGACGAAGGGATATTATGAACTTCCAACAGATGAATAGATAGAACATGCATGATGTATGGAGCAGGTATAAGCAATTGGTTAAGGCATGCCCTCATCATGGCATCCATGAATGCTTACTGATGGAAGTCATTTATGTTGAGCTAAACAAGGTGACACAATAGATTGATGATGTTGTGTTTGTAGGCCGGATGGTGAAAAGTACATATAACCAAATCAAGACAACGATGGACGCAATAACTTGTAACAATCAGGAATGAGATCATAATGACTTCGACTCTCGCTGAGGGAGGAGGGAAAGAACTGAAGAAGGTTTTGATAAAAATGTAGTTGTTGCACTACAAGAACAAGTGACAGCCATGAATAACTTACTACAATTTATGCATTAACGAGAGTAAATGCAGCAAGAAGTTCAATTCAGGTGGTGAAACAGGTGGAAGACATTGGATGTGTGGGGTGTGACGATCCTCACAACACTGACATATCCCCACAAAATACAAAAATTGTCACATTAATAAGGAATGTCTTGTATTCCAACACGTACAATCTGGGTTGGAAAAATTACCCCAACTTTGGATAGGGAGGATCGAGTCAACAACAACATGGTCGATAGGGTCACCATGGTAGAGGACGTGGTGAAGCATCTTGCTATCACCAAGGACACTATAACACTCGTATCTTGTATCTCATTTGCTTGCTAGAAAGGTGAGAAGATATGCAAAGAGTTTGTTCAAGAGTTTCAGGCTAAAGCAAAGATTTTGAGACAACATCTTGAGAAAGAAGTAAGAATCTCAGGCCTTATTCGATCGAGAGTAAAAGCAAAAAATGCATAGAGCAAATCTTGACGCATCTCGAGGCTGTGAAAGATCGAGATCAAAAGATAGAAAATCTTGACGCATCTCGACATATCTCAACATATCTCAAGGTTGTGGCAGACCGAGATCGAAATCTTGACGCATCTCGACAAATCTTGAGCAAATCTTGACGCATCTCGACATATCTCAAGGTTGTGGCAGATCGAGATCGAAAGACAGAAAAGGCAGAGAGTAAATCTCGGTGCATTTTGGGGTTATGGCAAACGAAGATAGAAGGACAAAAAAGGTAGAGAGCAAATCTTGGGTCATCTTGGGGTCATGTTCGGTCGAGACTAAAAGAGGGAAAAAGTGTAATTAGGATTCTCGGTTGATCTTGAGCTGTCTCGATCGAGATCACTTAAAAGCACATGACAAACTAATTTTTTTGAAAATTTCCTTTACGCGAGGTTAGCATTTTTCGGATGCAATGAGTGTTTTAAAGATAACAAATTCTCATTTCTCTCATTTCTCACCATTTTAGCTCAAGAGAAAAAAGTACAGAGAAGTGTGGTGAGAGTTGGGTGTTTTTGGAAGTTTGGAAGCCACAACAAAATAAGTGTTACGGTCAAGCTTGGTTGGGAGTTCTTTGTCAAAAGGGCATCCGAAAGGAAAGGTTTGTTGAGTTGAGCTGAAGAAGAAGAGTAAGAGCTTAGGGTTTGTATCCAAGTAAGTTCAACCTCTCCTTTTCTTTGTTTAAGAAGATTTAGAGCAAGTTTACAAGTTTTTGATGTTGATCTAGACTCTAAATCTGGTTAGGAGGTCGTTTGAGCTAGGGCAAGCTTGGTAGAAGTGGTTCTAAGCAAGCCAAAGTTATCGAAACTTTAAAACAGTTCAAGGTGAGTTGAAAAGGATTTCTTTTAAAATTTTAAGCATTTTCATATGCTAAATTTATGAAATTATTTACAAAGCATTAGTTTCAAGTTTAGAAAAGATTTATGAGAAAGCATGATTGAGTTAAAGTTTTAAAGCATTCAAATTGAGAAATGTTTCTAAAACATGAGATTTATGAGAATGTACTTGTTTGAATGCTAAGTTTCTAATTTTAGCAAAAAGATTATTTAACGCAAAGCTAGATTTGAGACTTGCTTAATGCAAGAGTTTTTCATAAGCATGCTAACTTAAGTAAGTTAAAGTTTTAGCATGAGATTTCTGAATATGCTTAACTCTATACCGAGATGTCTTGATCTGATACCAACCCTACGGGGATAGATTGACCTGTGCACAGAGATTGTATGAAAAAGTTATCTAGTAGATGCCTTGAGTTTCCATCACATAAACTAGGTAAGAGTTGAGGTCCTCTACGGACACCTAGATTTTCCATCTCATGTTAGCTATATCGAGATAGGGTGCTACTGGTGCCTAGAGTTTTGTCTTGCAAGTAATGTATTGAGGGACAAGATTTCCATGTCTAGAGTTTCGTCTCGTAGATACAAAGAGTTCAAAGTATAGCAAAAAAGAAAGAAGGAGAGAGTTGAAAGTTAAGTTTAAAAAGAAAATTGTTTTACTAAGTTTATTTATATTTTGCTCAAAATTTTCATTATCATGCTTTGTTTTAAAAGTTGTCACTCACGAGGCTTTATAGCTCATCCTTTCAATGTTTAACTCCCTTACAGGTAGAGATCGTGGTTCCGACGTTTGTTAAAGCATCCGCTTACTCTGCTAGAAGTTTATTAGATGTTTGTACAACCCATTCCATGCATGCGTGATAATGTGTAATTAAACTAATACAAGACTTAGTTGTTATTGTCTGTAATAGATTAGTATAAGAGTTTTGATTTAAATTCTAAAAATGGTGTTGTCTGGTTGGGACTCTGAACTTCATTTTGTCTATATAAGATTGTTGAATAGGTTGTCCACTAGTTGGGTAAACTTGAGGATGTTTTGCAAAGATTTTTAATTCATTCATTTTAAGTATAGACATTTCTTTCAACATTTCATGTCTATGTTTAATTGAAAAGAGATAGATAAGAGTTACATGTTAAGCAAGGTTGACATGCATTGTTAGAAGAAGAACGATGTTGGTCGACTTCCCGCCACATCTCGAGCCTAGTGAGAAGGTGCTTCGGGATGGGTGTGACAACTTGGTATCAAAGCATTACACTCCAAGAGAACTAGAAAAAGTGTAGTTCAAAGTGGCTAACTCCAAGGGAAGCTTGTGAATTGTAAGTAAAAGTTGAGTTAGTCATGAGTGACTAACTAAGAGTTAGGTTAAAGTAGAACTAGAAGAGTAGAGTTCTAAGATGAGTCTTCGGTTTTACCGAAGGGAGTTAAGAATTGAGCTAAGAAAAGAAAGTCAAGTTTGTGTTAAAATCTATCAAGTAAATCATCATGCATAAGTCAGAGGCATCTATAACATGTCTAATGGTTTGATGTGTTATAGGAATCATGCTCCACGTATTAGCAGACGATATAGGCAGAAGTAGGGTGGAAAACAAGATCCTACCCAAGGGAAGTTTGAGGGGAGATCAGTATCCCTAAGGCTCAAGCTGAGCCAGAAGGGGACCAATTTGCTAGATTTTCTCGTTAGTTATTTCAATAAGTGGGTTCGGTGCCTTGACCCAGAGAAGAAGTTTGGCAAAGAGCTGCTTAAGGCTCTAGGTGCACCAGTTTTTTAGGGTTCGACAGATTCGGCGAATGCTGAGGCATGGTTGAGCATGCTAAAGAAATATTTTGATGTGATGGATTGTCCTAAGAAGAGAGGAAGACCATATTAGCCACTTTCCTGCTTCAGAAGGAGGCAGACAGATGGTGAAAGTCCATCCTAGTGAGACGCAATGACACCAGGTCCCTTGATTGGCAGACCTTCCAAGGCCTATTTGAGGACAAGTACTACTCGAGTACTTACTGCAAAGCGAAGAGAGATGAGTTTCTGAGTTTAGAGCAAGGGTCACTATTAATGACCGAGTATAAGAGGAAGTATATCGATCTCTCCAGATATGCTGAGGTTATAGTAGCATTTGAGAGTGATAGATACAAGAGGTTTGAGAGGGATTTGCGACAGGAGATCCGTACCCTAGTTACAACTATTGCTAAGTGGACCAACTTCTCCTAGTTGGTAGAAACAACTTTGCGAGTGAAGCGGGATCAGTAGAGATACACACCTGGTGTATCAGGTAAGCGAGGTTTTAAGGGCTCTTTAAGTGAGTGGCTAGCAAAGGGGCTCCTTAAGTGACTAGCTTCAAAAGCTGAGATCAGCAAAGATACACACCTAGTCTATCAAGTAAGCGAGGTTTTAAGGGCCATTTTAGTGGTTCGCCCTCTAGGCAACATAGTTCAAGGAGTACCTCTCAGAGGCAGAGTCAGAGGACTCCTAGTCAGCTGGTCAGGTCCACGGGAAGGTTTAGAGTGGGACAAGAGTCTGCAGCCAATGCAGGCAGAAGGCCATTCTGGTAGATTTCATCGGGGTTCATGTCTTGTTGGGGCCAGTATGTGCTATCACTACAAGTAGGCAGGAAATTTTAAGAGAGATTGCCCACACTTGAGGGCAGAGATACAGAATGACTAGAGGCTCAAGTCCCCGTCAGTAGAGTAGTCAAGAGCTTCAGTGGCTGGAGGAGAAGAGACTAGTGGGTCAAAGCATAAGGGAGTTGTGGGAAGGCCTTGCCAACAGGGCAATGTGTACTATATGACTCAACATGAGGTAAAGGACACACTAGCTGTTATTATCAATACAGTTCTCATCTGTAATTTTCTCGCTTATGTTTTGTTTGACCCAGGTGCTACGCATTCCTTTGTGTCTAACATGTTTATGAGTAAGTTGGGTAAGAAGTTAGAACCCTTAGTTGAAGAGTTAGTCATTTATAATCCAGTTAGTAACGCAATGCTAGTTAGCGAAGCATTGTGAGGTTGTGAAGTATTAGTGGAAAGTGTGAGTTTGCCAGTGGACCTTTTGCCACTTGAGTTACAAGAACTAGATGTAATTCTTGGAATGGACTTCTTGTATGCCCATTTTGCCTCCTTGGATTGCCATAAGAAAAAAGTGGTTTTTAGGAAACCAAGCTTGGCAGAAGTTGTCTTTCGAGAAAGAGGAACTCAAAAGAGAAAGGTTGTTCCTTCAAGTTTGATTTCAGCCTTTAAAGCTAAAAAGCTGTTGAGAAAAGGATGCACGTAGTTTCTTGCACATGTGTTAGTAGTGCATAAAGCGAAGTTAAGGCTATGCAAGGAGAAGGCAGACAAGACTAAGTAAGCGGCTTGGGGTTCAATACAGGCTAGAGTTGGGCATTAAAGAGTTCGAAGAAGTCGGGGAAATTTCCTAATTAGAATTAATGGGCAACGTGTAAGAGTGTAAGCTAAAACATGGTCATGAGGAATACTAAGCTGACACGTGTAGCACTATGAGTAGGAACTAGCAAGTTTGTGAGAGCTTAAGGATGATTAATCCAATTCGAGATTAGTATAAATAAGACAAGAGGTTATAAGAGAGAGGTTATTCAGAAAGATTATCAAGAAAAAGCTAAGTGTAGAACTGTTATTAGGTAAGAAGAAAGTCTGAAGCTAGGCATTCAGAAGAAAGAAGATTAGTTCGTGAGTGATTTTCCAAAATGTTTATGGATCTAAAAACTTTCCTTTAAGTTTCTTAATGCTTTGTAATGTTGTTTTTACTTGAAGTTTTTACGTGAGTGATTTTCCAAAATGTGTTATGTTTAAACGATTGTATTCTATGCTATGTTTGTTATAAACCATTAGTCTTATTCCTATCAATGAAGCTAACTACTATGAGCACATAAAAAGTAAAGGCAACCATGTAGAAAATGATTACATGGTGGAGTGAAGTTGGGCAATGAGTAAAAGGAGCGTATCGAGCATGGCCTAAGCAACAGGTACTAGAATCAAAGAATTTTCCAAGAAATGTTGTTGATGAAAACTTAAAAGGACATTATAGTAGTCTATGCGTGGGAATGATTCATGTTCTTGGAAGAAAGGAATATGAAAAGCTAGTTAGTGATTTCTGTTTAATGATAGGAGGCGATGAAAGTCATGTTTATGAAATGATTTCATATGTTGTATGCCAAAAAGGTTTTCAAAACTCACTCACTAAGTATTTGACTTATGTTCTAAGTTTTACCTCCCCCAGGTTTTCAAGCGTTAAGACTAAATTTGGATGAGGAAGGCGAGTTGCTACACGATGAAACGGTGCAAGGCATTTAAAGCTTATGTTATATTTTATGTACTTAAAAAAGCTTGTAAATTGTATTGTAGAATGTATGACGTTAAGTTAATAAAGAAGTTTTTTTGTTATTTCCGTTGCATTCTATTATTCTTGTCGCTTAGTAATTAAAGGAGTTAATTTGAAATAGGCGATAAAGGCAAGATTCAAGGACTTAAGTTGAGTGTTCTAGCGTTTCATATTAAGGTGCTAGGGCTGCTCGGGTCGAATCGTGTGCCGCATCGCGAGATTCAAAACGCATGTGGGATGGGGTGTGACATAAATTATAGAGAGATGAAAAAAATAAACCAACTTGCAAACCCAAACCAGATTTTTTGGGTTGGGTTGACCCTTGCATATTAAACCAATAAGGTTCATTTTTTACCAACCCGGATACTTTAGGTTGGTCCATAATTTTCCTCCAACCCTGCTAATGTACACCCCTAGGTGGCTCTCAACACCTACCTCACTGCAAGATAACATGTAGGGCGCCAAGTAAGCATAATTACCTTGTCTCTTTAACATGTACCACAGACTTAGTTAATTTAGCGGAAGACTTCAATCTATGAAACACTTAGACACTAACTTATTACTATAATGCCTAATGTTTGTACCACGTGAACTAATTCCGCATAAGATATGTATCATAACACATGACTAGCTCATAACACATTAGGCATTTGGAAGCGGAACAACATTATAAGGAAAGTACTACATAACAACAGAAGATTTTACTTAAAATAGTTTAAGTACAATAAACTTAGGTGCAAAATATCTCCTTCTTGGTCAACTAGTTTATGTGCACTATGCGACAAAGTTGGTGGATGTCATTAACAAGATGAAATGCAACTTATGGCATATCAGGCGATTAAGGTGGCAAATCAAACGTTGGATGCCCTTCACTACCTTGGGTGGGGAACAAAACATTTCAAACCACTTACAATCAAGATAAATTTCTTTAGCTCTTACTTAGCTCATGATTCAAATTAAACTCTTAAAACTTGCTCGTGACTATTCTATTTATAGACTTTTCTAGTGAATACTTCAAGACCGGCATGATTACTTCTACCTAGCGATGAGCTTCAGCGAATCGTGTACTGCCATGTACCTCTTTCACCGTCCTAATTCTGATCACAGTAGGCGATAGGTTCAGAATGTTGACTTTCTAAGCACCGCCTTTCAGACGTAAGAATGACGTCAATTACCTTCTTATTAAGAAAGCTCTGACCACCAACTACAAGAACGCATAGGAACTTCCTCAATGCCGGATAAAAAAGGCTCATTACGTTAAGTCGCGAGAAACGCTTCCACTCTTATCACATAAAATCTTATCGCGTAGCTTAAGAAGCAATCAGGGTCTCACAAAAGGGTTGGAGAGAGAGAGGGAGAGAGCCGAGTTATCTTAACTCACTCCACGATTTATATAATTAACTCCCTTGACATGTAGAGTTAATTTAATTAATATATAAAATTAATTAGTAATATTATAATATGGTTTACTAACTATTTACCAAATCATATTATATGCATCATAATCACATTATAGTGTAACTCTCTCTTATAACGTTTAGTTTTAATATGAATCATATTCACATTAAATTTAACCCAAGTATTGATACAAATCTTATTTATACATATACAATATTTGAGTCTCATTCTAATATTTACCTCTCGCATATTATATAGTTTTAATTATAAATCATATTCATAATTAACTATATATTATAATGTACCAATGTCATCCCCCTCCGGCCTCCTAAACTACCTACTCTCAGCCTAGTAAGCGATGTGAAGCCAACAAATCTCCTCCCTAACTACTCAATGACATTTGTTGATTCTATTTTAATTGAACAACCAAGTCTTCACATGAACTTGACTAATCTCCAAAATTTATTTAGTGGTTCATTATTACACACAACAACACTTTTAAAACATTAGCATGTCGCTAGTATTAAGTTTCCTTTTACATACTAAAATAAAACATTATTAACAACTAACCAACTCTAGGAAATCCCAAGACAAAATATACCTGGCAGACACATCAGTGAGACATATTTAACATTCTCGTCCATAGACATATTTACAACATATAGACTCAGCTCGTAACTACTAACCACTGGATGCACAAGTGTTAAATAATAAGACTAGCATAACAGACTATTGGCAGCAAGTCAAGCTTGGGGATCACAATCTCTTCCTGAAAAGTGGAAAACGTTTGGAAAAGGTTAGCTAAAAAGTCAAGTGAGTGACTTTTTGAAAATATTTAGCTTAGCAAACCATGTTTTAGAAGATTTAGTAAAACAATCAACAACTTGAAAAATTATATTAAACAAAATATTTAATAGAGAAACTTCAATAAAGCTCCCTTGTTGTGAATAAAATAATTCTCTGTTCCTTCTATACCTTGAAGCAAACTCAGTCATGCTAGCTTGACAACTCAATACTAACGTGCCTGATAAACTCAGTCATGATATTATCATGCTTGAACTCGGTCAAGGTAGTAGAGTAAAATCGATATTATCCTTCATGTACTCGGTGGTAGATGGCTAAGTGGTCAACAAAGTTCCATACCCCTGATACTTTATGCACAATGACCACATATAACTCGGTGTATAGAATGGACATGATTTAAAAATTTATTTATGCTTGTAAACTCCTTTCTAAAACAATAGTCAACATTACTTTAGAAACCTCAAACATTCAAAGAAATCATTTAACTGGAAACTTGGTTCCTTTTTTAAAATCTAAGTTCATGCTTAGAAACTCAATTATGTAAACATAACTTATTCAAATATTCTTCTCAAAGCATAACATAGAAATAGCTTAGCAAAGCAAGTTAAGAAATAAGTTTGACAATCATTTTGTCACACTCACAAATGGTAGCTAAGTCCTTGGCTCATAAATTTGTCAAAACAACTCTCATCCTGAAATAATGTCATTTAAGCCTAAATTAGCCCTAGTAAAAAATGGAAAGAAAACATAAAAATTGGCTAAAAAGTGCCCTTTAGCATGGCTAACGTACAAGGCATGGGAGGCAGAGTGCACATCCGCTCAGAACTCTAAGTAGCCTGGCCACGTGCTAACCTTGCACCTAAACTTGTCGTGCACCCCATGGCTGCACGCCTTGTGTGTTACGTGCATTTGCTCATGCAGGGCATGTCATATGGCATAAGCGCATTCCTCACGTCGCTTGGTCGTGCACTAGCCATGTTACTCGCATGCTCCAAAACCCATACTAACCTATTTTTCCTATCTTGCGGGTGTAGCTCACCTCGTTTTCTATGTCACTCAGTCAACCTTCAACTCTACTCAGAATTTTTTTTTCCATTTAAAATCTAAACCCAACTTTGGAGGTTAATAACTTAAATGAGAAAACTTCCTTATTCAAAGGTTTTTAGAATTATCTTAAGTATCTTATCTCCAAATTTCAGCTTAAGATTATGAGTAATGCATTATGTAGTCTTCACAAATTCAACACTGCTCAAACTTGCCCGAAAAATTACCTTTTGTGCTTTAGCTCAGAAGTTGAACACCTTTCTCGACGCTTTTTAGTCTAGCAGTCCTACCTCAACAAATAAACTCACTCACGATTCTTTCGAGACTAATATGAGTAAATTTGCATGAGGGAAATGGAAACTCTGGCCACTTGAAGTTACCTATTTATAGTTAACTTTGCATGACAGTTTTTTGACACCTCCTAGTTGCATGGTTTTCTCTCCACATCTCCTGCTTGTAAAACCTAGATATTTACATGTCATGACACCTGGATCCCACTTCCACCTCCTTCTCCTAATGCCTAGAACCTCTTCAAAACACCCATGACCTTTCTTGGACGAATGGCTTGTCTCACGTAGCATACTTTGCTTGGTTGCATGCCTTTGGCCGCATTGCATTATAGGCTTAGAGGTTCTTGGCTCCTTTAAACACCTAGCATACTCCTCAAATGACAAACAACCTTCCATGGTCACATAACCTTGCCTTAGAGGTTTTCATGATATGGTTGGTTGCCTAGCTCATCTTCAAAATGCCTAGCTCACTCATGGTCGTCTGCTGCATGTCCTTAGAGGTTATTTTGACTACCTTGGCCGCCTAGTCTTGGCTCAAAACGCCTTGTTTGATACTAAGTCTCTTGTCCACCTTACTAACCTTTGTTTTGTGTTAACACAAACACTTAACCTAATTTCCTTTAACCATGCTTACTTTAGGCTAGAATGACACACCAACTATGTCACTTAAACCATGACACCTCAATAATGTCACTTATCAACTAACACTCATAACATCACTTATCAATTAACACTCTTAATAAAATTTCTTCTTAACTTCCTTTCACTAAGGCTATTACAAGAACTTTTAAAAGACTTTAGGGATTCTAAGGTTGAGGATTTACAATCAATATACATTACATTAAGGGGTTTTTAAAAAAATTTAACAAAGTGTTGAAATATCTATACTGTATAAAAAAATTGAAAAATGAAAAAAGGCCACGGGTCCACAATGTGAAATACGAAAATACCCCAGCCAATACGTGATTAATCGACCACACGCGCGTGAGGAATCATCTTCTCAATGATCGTGCACTACAGTTTAAACGATGGTTTAGATCATAATACACGATCGTGTAATTCATTTTAAACAATGGGGAAAAAGTTTCAAATTTTAAACGATCGTATAATAAACTCTAAACGATAGCGAGAAAGCTTCAGACATAGACGATGGTATAATATAATCTAAAAAAATGATTGTCGGATCCATATACACGATCGTTTACCATAACTACACGATCGTTTAAGATATATTACAAGGATAGACAATCGTGCAGTGAAATATTATACTTTAAATGATTGTGTTTATCATGGTAAACAATCGTGTTGCTAATGGTAAGCAATCGTGTAGTCTAATGTAAATGATCATAAAAAACTTTAAATCTAACAATCGTGTTGACCATGGTAAGCGATTGTGTTGACCATGGTAAACGATCGTGTTGATTATGGCAAACGATCTTGTTAGTTATGGTAAGTGATCGTGAAAAACTTCAAATCTTATGATCTTATTGACCATGGTAAACAATTGTGTTGATAATTTAAAACGATATTTAAACAATCTTGATATTTTCGAATATGAGAAAGATGAAGAAGAATATTGAAATAACTGTTAAATAACTTCAAAACATCTTACCAAAGATGATGAAGATGAAATAAGAGATTTAAATGATCAGATCTTATACTCTAAATGCCGAAGAAAGGAAATCTGGAAAAGGAGATGAATAAATCGCAAAAAAGAAGAAGAAGAAGTGAAGAAGTACACCATGAAGATGGATTTAATCAACATTTGTTAACTAACGGGTCATTCCACTAAAGTCTCGTAGTTGCACTCCTCTTGCTATAGATATATTTGAGTCCACCTGATATAACCCTTCACAGTTGTTCGTAATCTTGACTAGGTCAAAAAACCGTTTTATTCCTGAGATTACATCTTGCTCTTTAAACCCCACTATCACTATTGAACAATTGGTTTAATGTCCAACCTATAAAAAAAATCCATCTCGAGCCAATGAGAAGGTAGGGCCCCTTGTTCAAGACCTAGATTTAGTCCTTAAGGGAGCAATCTATACAGTTAAACAGTGTTATAACGTAAAAGTGACTATTTCATGTTTCAATCTTATGTAAACTCTTTATACAGGGTGTCCCCCACTTTTATGCATGTCTCTACATGAATGGTTCAAGATCATATCATTTGTACAAACTACAAAGCAGGCCGCATCCATAGTATCCCCGAATAAAGCGTCCAACCTTATTCATCTACTACAGTTCGTTTAGGCTGCATACTCAAACTTGATTCATGCTTATGTCTCCATATAGAGTTTAAGTTTACTCAAGATAGTCTTGAGATCTTAGTTTATTGAATTCAAAATTAAAATATTTATTTTCACTAATAATTTCTCAATAGCAACTTTATTGAATAGAATATGATTTTAAATTACAAACTACGAGCTTTAGGACATTAATTCCTACAATAAACAATATCGATTTTGTTGTGAACAAAACAAGTCTCTTGTCTTGGTTTAACCAACCGTAAGCCTTATGGAAAAAGGTTGCTAAAGGCAAGAAAGTCAATCCAGAATAGTTTGCATAACTAATTGACTTAAAGAAAGAAGTGTTAAGCAAAATCAGAGAAGCAGAAAGTCAAGCTCATCGTTTGTTCCCTTGTCACATGGGTAACTTCACTTCCTATAAGTGCTCATATCTCTACTACTACTAACAAATAGCTTGCTTGTCTTTCTAAACATTATAGGGACTGGTTTGCTACCTTTCCATTCTATCAAACCAGTGCTCATTTGAAGTATTGGAAATAAATAGCTTCTACGCACAAATCACCCATTTCAGTTCAATGAAGCTAATCCTTATACTTGGAGGTGAACAAGGGTACCTTTGCTACATAGATTCATCAACAACTGTGATCTAGTACTTGAAGTAAGAAATTCTATACTTGAAGGCAGTAAGCTAATACTGTTTGGCCAACGTCTCTTCTTTATAAGATTGGGCGTCTCTTCTTCAACTAATTAATCGTCTCTTCTTTAATAAATTGATAACCTTTTTATCATTTGCAAACTGAAGATTGACCGTTTCTTCACCATCTACAAATTGAATGTTGATCCTCAAAAAAGATCAAGTCCAAAGACAAATCATCCAAAAAGATCAACAAGTTTAAAATTTAAAATTTATGTATTGAGAGAAAACTTTAGAGGATTATATATTAGAGTCTTTATGCGACTACAAAATAATAAAATCAAATTCATTTTCAAGAATTAAATTTCCTCTGATGAAATCTCGTATGAACAATTACTTTTCAGTTCTTAAGTATCATTGATTCTCTAATGAACAATTTCTTTAGAGTCCAGCCGTAAACGAAATCTCTCTCAAGGGGCCACATTATCCAAGATCCAAAATTAGCACTCAAGAGAATATTAATCTATTTTTTCCAAAATAGGAAATGAGTGAATTTCATCTTGTATATTTATGTTTCTAGCTCTCTATTCGATTTCGTTCTCAAAATAGGTTGTCACTTGAACACGATCCTCTTATATGTCTCTATATACTATTCAAGTTACATTGGACAACATCAAATCTTAAGTTTATTGGATTGAACTATACGAACTAAATGTTGAATAAAAAACCCCTTATTTTAGTAAATAAATAACTTTTTTATTCAATACAAACCACCGGACTCAATTTTTATTTTGATTCTAAAATATTAGTTCGTAAGTTTGTTTGTGCTACACTTAATTAATTCGAGGATTTTGGGTTCAATATTTTTGGTTCATATCCCTAGACCATCTCCCAGAAAATGTGCATAAACTCTTTTAACTAGTAAATGGGTTCATTTTATTGAATGTAGAAGTTTGTCCCAAGAAAAATTGAAGAACAATGTTGTAGACTCGGTTTTTATTTGTAGGTCCAAACTAGGAAACCAACCATACCGTGACCATTTGTTTAGTGCTACGCCTTAATTCAAGGATTTTGAATCCACAAGATTTATTTCATATCTCTGAACCATCCATAGCAGATGTGCATGAACTATGGGTCGCAGATGGTGCTCCTTGGGGAATGATTAAGGTACCACTCTATAGCCTACAAAACATGACCAAATTTTGGCCAGGGAAAAATATTTTTTAACTAGTAAATGGGTTTATTAAGGTTGAAATTTAAGAACGATGTAGTTTTTTATTTTGGATCAAAATTAGTTGTTCAATGGTTTCTTTGACTTTCTTTCTTTTTTTCATTTTTGTTTTGTTTTGTTTTTTTTTGGGCTTCATCTTCGTAATTCATGATTTTATCCCTAAGCCATCACCTTGACCCTTGATAGAAAGATTCATAGAAAGGGATAGAAAGATTCATAGAAAGGAGAACAAACCTACCCATAATTTGATACCTCTAACTTCATGTACGACTTTCTCTTCTTGAAAAATTTTCCTTCACATTACCCTTTATCTTCATTGCGTAGTTTCAAATGAATCTCGATTAAAAAAAACAAGAACAATTGGGTTCACTAAGTTTATCCTCAATAATTCTTAGTTGATTTCATTAGACCTCAAACATTTTTAATTGCCGTTGATGGACACACAAATGACAACACTTCTAAAGAAACAGACCTTGTTTCAATTCAACTGAACGTTTAGCCTTTTTTTAATTTTTTTAAAAAATCACTCTTTTCCAACATTACATCTCAAAAGTAAAGCAAGCTTTGATATACAAGATCAACAAAAATATTTTGAAATTTAACCATAGCAAATTAAAAGTTTAAAAGCTAAAAGGAGGCTAAATGATAACCTTGCACAATGGCACATTTTACAATATGATAATATTGCATTGAAAATTGATAACAATATATTTTTCCAATCCTATTGATCAATACATTAATGAGGCTCACAAGAACAAAATTGAATAAAACAGAAAATACATAGTTCCTATTATAAATTTAAACATCTTACAAAAACGAAGCAATCTTACTTGCTTTTGGACCTGAAAAAAAATTGGGAGAATTTAGTTAGAAGTATTATTCATCGTCAGAATCATTGAATGTAATCTTCTTGGACTTGGGGGCATCTGCCGTAATTTCCTTAAAGTGGGCTCCATACAGCTTTGATTCCTGCAGTTAATTAACTTATATATCATCAATTGAAAGCTTCTAAAAATCAAACAATCCCTATTCAAGCATTTAATTATTTCCCTTCCTCTTTATGTTTAAAAAATTACGTATCTCAATCTGTAATTATTGTATTAAAACAACAGTGTAACTTTTGAAAAAAGAAAAATGAATGTAGGGTGCTTAATACCAAAATCGTTTACATGTTTGAACTAAGCAGTTCCACAATTTCCTAGCAATAGTTACTTATCTTTCTTAAAGAAATATTAAAAATATTTGAATTCTTACTCAAATTCTAAAAAAAAATTAATATTTTCCTGACTTGTTTTTTACAACATTAGTAGAAAATATATAACAAAAAAAAACTTTACAAGTAGGTAAATGGTTATAAAACGAGCCTAATCATGACTTCTTAATCGGTCAACTCTTTCTTCAAGATGCAATGAGTGACACGTATTCATAACCTTCTAACATTCAAATCGATTTACTCTAAAACATCATACCAACCTATTATTTAAGAGATAGGGAGGGAAAGAAATAACTTACAAATAACTTCCATTACAGATTAGACAAAAAAAAACTTTGATTACAGATTAGAGACCAAAAAAAAAAAGAAATACCTTTTTCTTCACATGAGTACCAAATTTCAAAAGTGCATCAGGTACAACTTGCTTAGCTTCGCGGAGAACATTTACCAGCTCCCCAGCAAGTCCCTATAAGAATTGGAACAAAGGGTAAATAAATTAATTAAATCAAATTATTATATTTTATTTAAGAAAGAGGTGTAAAATATATAAATATAACCAAGATAACCTTGTTTTGCTGCATGAAGAATGTATGAGCAACACCCTTCTTACCCGCCCGTCCAGTCCTTCCAATTCTATGGACATAATCTTCCGTTGTAAGAGGAAAACTATAGTTAATTACTACTTCTACATCTGGAATATCCAAACCACGAGCTGCTACATCAGTAGCTATCTATAATTACAACAAAATCTACATGTTAGCAACTCACAATTGACTACTAAAAGTAAAAATGGTTTAACCCACAATTGACTACTAAAACTAATTTTTTTTTTTAACTGTTGACTAATAAAAGTAAAAATTATATCTGAACTTAGTGTTGCAAGATGTTAGATAAACACTACGATGAATCATGTCAAAACAACCACGAAGGTACAAAAAGGACTTCAATCCGAAACAAAAAAACAAGTCATAATTACAAAATAATCTGTAGTCTAGTGACCAATGCCAAACAATAGCATTAAACCTCACCAACACCCAAACCTCTTTATTAGATTTCTCAACATCTTTACAGATCATCCGATTCTTCTAAAGCCAAAAGCCCAACAAAAACTAGTCATGAACATTAAACAGTCAAAGGAACAAATATTTGCAAACGCATACCATTAACGGATAGCTACCGCTTTTAAATAATGACAATGCTTTTGTGCGTTCAGTCTGTGCTTTGTCACCGTGTATAGAAACAGCCTTCCAACCCCTAGAGCATAATTAAAGGCAGAACAAGAGTGAGAAAGAGAGATTGTTCGATAAGAATTAAAAATCATGTCATGAATCAAGAGCAAAAAATTGTTAACCCCAAGATATTGCGGTGTAATCTTACCTTCTCTGAAGCATTCTTTCAACTCGTGAAGCCTCATTCTTGTACAAGACAAAAACTAATACTCTGTTCCTGAAAAGAAAATAATACGTTGCTAACAGACCATTATTCACAAATGCACATAAAGTTATATTAAAAGTATTAATCTCCAATCATACGACATCACATTGAATTAAATGATTTGGTGTTCAACAATATAATACCTCCCCTCTTCAGAATGCTTTAAATAGTTTAGGATTGGGTTTGAAAAATAATTGTAACACAAACCTATATAATAGATGAACAAATTAATAATTAGAATAGTTTCAGATTTTTAAAAAACTGCAATTACCTTTGGGATTTATGGTATTTTTCAAGCAGAGCCCCTAAACGATCATCACGTAATCGATCATCCAAGACCTATTCATGTCAACAATTGATGATTGTTCACTCTGTCTTGCTTAAATTAGATCCATAAAGCTCAGTCTGGATAAGAAAAAGATACCTCAACTATTTGCATGACATCATGGTTGGCAGCCAAATCCTCTGAACCTACAACCACCTGTCATAAAATACTTCCTTCTTAAAAAGTTGAAGAACAAAAATTTCAATTATTGCGAAGTGTTCACACCTTTACTGGGTCAGGATCCATGAATTCTTGAGCCAATTGATTAACTTGTAGAGGCCATGTAGCACTAAACATAACCATTTGGCGTTCTGCAAAGAAACTAAAGCTTAATGAGTGCATAGCACGACAACCTGTGGGAGAATGATCGAGTAAAAAGTAACAAAGAGTGCAAATGAAGACAAATATGTCAACCTGTACAAGTTTGGCTTAATATAGAGCGCACTTCCGGTTCAAATCCCATGTCCAACATTCGATCTGCCTCATCAAGGACCTAAAAGAGTTTAAGTTTTCTTATTAATAGGATTACAATACAAAATTGACAAAAAAAAATCGCCATATAACCAGCAACAAGATAGTATGTTGGACCTAGCAAAATCTATCACCACTAATCACTACTCTTTCAGAGCCATTTGTAAAATAATCAACAAAACTATTAACTACAGATAACATGCGCACTGTTCATATAGCTGTTTAATGTTTCCTTAACAGCGCATTCCACCCTTCAATCATTTATTTTTAAATAATCATACCCAATACAAAATTAACTCCAGAGGCTTTTTTGCAACACAGGATCTGGAATTTATTTAGCTCTTCATATTAATATTTCTAGAGAAGTTTTTCGCCCATTTTGAGGAAGAAAAAGTAACAAGAAACTGACTTCTCGCAGAAGAGAAAAATGAAAGAGTAAAACGACAAGCAAAAAGTCTAAAAAAGAGAGGACAGCAAAAGAAAACTCATAACCAACTACACAAACGGGGATCCTATCCAAAATAAACTGGAGGGTAAAAAAAAACTCAATAAAAACCAAAACCTAAAAAGAGGCATTAATCCTAAAATTCAACCATACTCCGCTGAGGAACTTGCTGAGTTGGATCAATTGATCTTATTAAGTTTCAGTCTCTGTGGTACAAGATCTTATAGTTCACATATTCCCATATAGATGAATCATGTCAAACTAGCAATCCTACCCCATGCCTTAATACTTCAATCTTTAATGAAATAAATAATAAAGATGTTATTCCATGCTGTAGGGCATTCTTTTTTAAATAAACCTATATAAATGCACAAAATGGAAACTAAAGCAACAAAAGAACTCGAGAAGAGATAAACATCATTAGATTTAACTAAAAGTGACATCAGCTAAGATTAGGAAGACACAAGTTCTCATATGAATGGTACCAAAGATTGGTCACATACCACAAAGGATACTTCTGCGAGTCTGCAGACCTCCATTTCCATCAAATCCTTTAAACGTCCAGGAGTTCCAATCACAATGTCCTGAGTGTACGAACATAACATGTGGTTGTCAGGAGGGAGTGGGACTGCGTAGTTATAATTTGTTTTGAAAAGGAACCAAACTCGTGAATTAATAAAAATAGGAGCAATAGCTCATAGCACAAGAGGGTTATACAATGAGTAAATGCTATGACAATAGAACAAGAAGGATCAGCAAGTGCATCTGGACATCTCAACTAGGTTGACACCCCATAACACTCTTATCATATCTAAACAAAAGGAGACCAACTAAGTAATTAAAGATCAAAAGGCTACACGCAACCAATACAAACCAAGCAAACATATGATCAATCCGAATTAAACATAGCCAATATGATGGGAACCGGATATAGAATGTAGTGATCTTTATTAACAGCCTCTATCCATAGCAATACAAGTTGGAAGTACTCTCCTTCTGTATCTTGTCTTTCAAAGATGCACAGAAGTCTCTTAGTGTTTCCTCTCTATGATTTTTCCTCCTCCTTTTTTCTTTCTTAGTTTCTCCTTTTATTACAGTCGTACTAACTAATTTCTTAACTACCAACTACTGTAACTACTACTAACTACCGTAACTTCCTGATTGACTGTTTGTGTCAACAGTCCTCTAACAGCCTTCTAACTAACTTTCTTTCTTCTGCTGTATTGGTATATGACTGGGGGTCTATCACAATACAACCCAATATAATCTGAAAATAGATACAGAAAACTGGAAGAAGGAGACAGCCATCATAAAGGTCATCTAAAGCTCGAGTCCAGAAATAGAGCTTCAGTCAACGGGAAAGATGAAACCCTTCCAATTTAGCAAAATATCTTGTAGAGAGAAATCTTTGAATTGTTTACTGAGCAAGCACCACAAGGAGGCAAGCCAATTCAAATTTGTCCTTCCAGGAGAAAGATTTATTATGGAAGACCTGTCGGTTTCTCTCGAAGCATATTTCTACCAAGATTGCCTTTACTGCATTACTCCATAACAAAGATATTGATTTGTCCAGAAGCGGCCCAACAAGAAGCTGTCTGACATTATTTTTACTTTCTTAATCAAAGGACCAGCTGAGACTTGTATTAACCAAAAGGAAGTAAAAAACATGAGACTGTGTAGTTATAATTGTAAACCTATTATCACTAAAAGGGGAAACATAGACTTGAATTAACCAAAAGGAAGTAAAAAACATGAGAGAGGTATGAGTATGTGTGTGTGATAAAAATTATAAAGTGCTTGAAACCTTATCATCATCCAAAATATGGAACAAGAAAAAGGGCCATAAAGAAAATGACGATAAATTCCAAATTGGTTGATATCTACAACATAAAAAGAGTCACCAAATCACAAAGAGGGAGCAGAAACATCATACAACACCAGATTTAAGACAAGATATTTGGCTGCCTTTGGAAACTCCTCCATACAAACAAGTAGCCATCACACCACAAGGTTTTCCGGCATTTTCCAGTACACTTGAAATCTGCCATAGCACATGAAGCCTATGATTAATCGCAAATCTGAGTGGTAAAACAAGATTTATTATTTATAATTATATATATTTGATTTTACATAAGAAACAGAGTTTTCATTGTGAAAAATGAAAGAATGGTAAAACAAGTTCAACATAAGACAATAATAGCATTGCAACAAGAACACAATTATTACCAACTAAAAAAAACACAATTTAAATTACAAGTTTAGTCCTTAATTTGAGTTTCGTGTTTTGCTTGTTGCTAGTACCTTAACTTACAAGAGTGTCAAATAGGTCTGTAAACTAACACTTTTGTATCTAATAGTTCTTTGAAGTTTCAACTTTGAGCTTAACGGGTCCATGAAAAATTTAATATTGTTACAAATTAAATTATCTATATATATAAATTTCAATTTTATGTCTAGATCCAAAGTCAACATTTCGTATAGATGTTTGACATAGAAGGTTGGATACCAAACTATAAGTACAATATTCAATCCAAGAGACTTCAATTTCGTAAGCACATACTTGTTGAGCTAATTCCCTCGTAGGTGATAGAACTAGACAAAGAGGACTCCGACCCTTTGGCATCTTGCCCTTCCTCTTCTTTAAGACATGCATAATACCAGGTACACCAAACGCCAGAGTCTTGCCTGAAACAACATTTAACTAAAACCTCCGCTACTGCTACACAATATAGATGATTGCGATCTCATCACAAAATGCTAAAAGCCAATTTCACAAATTACCTGATCCAGTTGCGGCAATTCCAATAAAGTCTCGACCATGCAACAAAAACGGCCATGCATGGGATTGAATGGGCGACGGGCTCTTGAAAGTTCGACAACACTCCAATACTTCATCTGGAAGTCCCGATTCGACAAACGACTTAAGCGGTACGAACTTTGCCTCCTTCACACCTTTACCAGTGACCACCACGGACCCATCGGTGGAATTTTCATCCACTTTCGCCTCTTCTTTCTCGTCGGAGGTTTTGATGTCTAAATTTACATCTTTTGATTTCTTGTGCTTTTTCTTCTTCTTTTGAAGCTCTGAGTCAGTTCCTTCCTGTACCTTCGTCTTGGGACTAACTTCATTTTCTTCTAAACGAACCGAGTCCCTGTCTCTCTTCTTCTTCTTCTTCTTATCGGCTTTGGAATCGGGTTTTTCGAAAGGCTTTTGGGCCAGTTGTTCATTGATGGTAGAGTCCTCTTTGAGCTTTCCAACCATGGCGGCGTCTGGTAAAGGTCGACTCCGGTCGAGTCGAAGAGAAATCGTCGAACGAGAGGCCAATTTTCTCAGGGAGAAATTCGGAGGTTTTTTAGGGTTTTGACTATTTGACTTTTAAATATTTCTAAATAATTATAATGTAGTTTGTTTTTTTGGAGGGAATAATATATGATATAGTATAATTTGTTTATAGAAACACTATTTTTTTTTATATATTGTGAGTTTTCGAATCAGCTTATTCTAATCTATACAATTTGTTTATAAAAATATTAATTATTAGATTTTAAATGAGATTCTAATTATTAGATGTTATATTAGAATTAAAATTTTGTCGTAAATATTTTTAATAAATTTGCCTTTTGACGAGGTTTCAAAAAAAAATTAGACAAACTCTTTAGTGGTTGGTTTCAATTATATTTATATCTCGAAAATGGTCAAAAATAGACCAATTTTGGAGGAGTTGATAACTTTTTGAAAAAAATGTTAAGATTTAAAGACAAATTATGGTGAAAAGTCAAACCCTTAATGAAATTTAAAAAAGTAAAAAAAAAAAATACATTTTTCACTCGCGGTTTCCTTTCCTCCACCTAAAAGTCGTATCCATCCTCTCCCTCAGTAAACATTAGTGTGGCAACGGTGAACGTCAAAGCATGTTTTTCCATTGCCTTTCTTCCATTTGTCTTGGGACATCGAAGCACGCCTTTTTTTGTGGCAGGCGAAGTATCAATTGAAACCTCTCCTCCCCTTTTTCAACTTAGGAAAACCTCTCCTCTGATGGACATCAGTGAGGCAACGGTGAATGTCAGAGCACACCTTTCCAAAGCACACTTTCCATTATCTTTCTTCGGTCTCCCTTCGATGCCTTTCTTCGCGACTCAGTTCCTCCAATGATTTCATTGTTCAATTTCTTCGCCAAATCCCGATAGGTGATCACCCTCCCTTTTTTTACCATTATACAAATAAATTTAAATTTGTGGAGGGGTTGTATTCATACTCTATGGTTTTTCTTAGCCTGTTTGAAAATTTTCTACCACTTGGTTGCCTATTTTTTTTTGTTGAAATTAATTATATACTTTTGTTTACTAATTTGGATGGATTTAGTGTAGATTATCTATTATTCTTACCTTAGAATAGTTGAGGTTGTTTTGGTTTAGGTTAATATGGAATGGTTGTAGATCAACGTGGAATAGTTTGGGTGTTTTATGAAGCTTTGCACATGTTTTATGCATGTTTAGGAAGCCTTTTAGTAGTTATATGTATCATCTCGCACATTCCAAACTTTCACTATGTGTTTCGAAATCAAATTCATGTCTTTTTAAGTCTTTTGGATTGCTTTTATGCATGTTTAGAAAGTTTTTAGGTACTCGCACGCATCTCGCACATTCCAAACTTTCTTTATGTGTTTCGAAATCAAATTTTTATCCCTCCTAAAGTCTTAGAGGTAATTTAAAGTGCTTTCCCATATGGCATATTTTCTTCATTTGTTTCTTTGTATTTTCCATATTGGTCACGATTGTTCATTTTGGGGCAACTTCTCTAATTAAACCATACTTATTCCTTTTTCTTTTTTGGGCTTCCATTATGACATCAACATCGACTAGCACACCCATGTACAAGATTCAATCGTCCCATCGACTAGCACACCTATGTATTTTTGTTGGAGAATCTGTATATCATGGATTTTATTACGCTTTTCTTTTCGATTGAATCTGTAATGAATATCATTGTAATTTTGGGATTATGAGTTTAAAGAACATATTTAAAATTTATTTTGAGTAGTTGTCAAACAATTTTTTCCAAAATGACTTATTATTAAAATTAAACATTTTAAAAATGTATTCCAAACACACTCACAATGTGATAATTCTAATTAAATTTATTTTTTATTCACTAATTTGAGAGTTGAATAAAGGTACGAGTAGTTAAGGCTTCCAGAGAGTGCTTTTGCGATTGGAGTTGGGAGAAAAAAAATTATTTTATTGGTGTTTCTTCGATGAAGTTCTTTCTGCGTTAATTTTATGTTTCTAGTTTTATTGCTTTCTTTTAGTTTATTTGTCATTTTTCTTTTTATTTTTTTTCCAAACACTTAATACCTTGTAAGTTGTAACTTTATAGTTCAATTAAATTAGAAAAACTAAAGGAAGTTTAGGTTAATAGTAACCAACATGCCCTCCTTCAATGAATTTAACTTTTTGGGATATTTTTAATTGTTATTCAATTTTGGCCATAAACGACCCATTGATTTGACACACAAACATGTGAACCAATTAAATAGAGAAACTTCTCATTGAAGACTCACGTAGCTGGTTGAAAATATGATGTTATTTCAATTTAATGTCAGATCATAAAGAATAAAAAAAACATAACTAAGATTAAAACTAAAGGGAAAAAAGGGAGGTATAAAATGGAAGTATCTAGTCTCAACTTCATTCGTATCGTTCTATTGCCTTTGAATTTGTTTTACTTGTACGACTATGATTTGAATAGAGAATTCAATCTTTCAATTTTAAAAAATTGAGTTCATTTCAATCATCGTTGAGCAAAACTCGCTTTAACATATCTGTGTATTTGCTTTATCATAGTTGGATAATTAGTTGTGATTTTATTTTGTGTTCGACTACTAATTTCGACTCTGCCCTTTCTGATTATGGAGAAATTTCAAGAAGTTGTGGAAGTATTTGTAATAGGATCAAGGTATATGTCAACATTGTACCAATATACTTAACACAACTTAAATAAAACTTAACAAAATACCACACAACGAAAATTAAATTAGTAAACTTCTCTTACTAATTCCAACCCAAGAGTTCCTACAACAGAATAGGACATGATACAAATTTTCTTAACAAAAATTAAACAAAGAAATGCTGAAAGTCTTCAACCTTCAACGATCGTTTAGGATTCCAGTCTGATCATGTAGCTCCTTGACCAATTGCTTAGCCCTGATCTCTTACCCTTTCAAACACGATCGTTTAGCTACTTGAACGATCGCTTACCTGTCTACATGAACACTTACCTTTCTAAACAATCGCTTACCTCATACAATCTGGAGAGGAAAAACTTAAAATGTAAGTCAAAAGACTTAGTGGGTGATGCTTGAGAATTTTCCGATTCATTCCTTGTTGCTCAAGCTTCTTGGCATAATACACATCTTTTATGCATTATCCCGCCTCATTCCACCATGCAGGTCTTCTCTACATGGCTACTTTTACTCATGAGTATGTGCAAATAACAGCTAGCTAATGGTTTGAACACAATTCCACATTCATTTGAAACACATAAAACATAACATAAGCTTTCATTCGAAATTTCTTTGCAAACATTCATGTATGAAATATCAATACAAATCAATATAATATTAAAAAAAAAGATTTTAAAATTTGTAAACATTTTGGAAAATCACTCAATGTTTAAACCCCCTTTCTTAGAATGTCCAACCCTCCTATGCAACGCATCTGATCTCTTAGCTTTTTTTCTTTGAAAAGTTTCAGATTAATCATCCTTTCCTTTTGTCATCTTCTCTTATTTATATTAATTCTTAGTTGGATTAGTCATTCTTTAAACTCTTATAATTTTGTCAGCTCCTGCTTAATTAAGTTATGAGCATCGCATGTCATGACACTTGAAAACATCCCCACTGATTTAGTAATTATAATGCTTTTTGACGGACATAACCCCAGGGACTTCTTCAACCTTCCTACACGATCGTTTAACATTTTACACGATTGTCTATCTTCTTATACGATCGTTCAGTCTCTTATACAATCATTCTATCTCTTTTACACGATCTTTTATCCTCTTTTTTTTTCTTATACGATTGTCTAGCTTGTCTTACATGATCATCTAGTTTGTCTTACACGATCATTTATGTTCTTATACGATTGCTTAACCAAATTACCTTTTATTCAGAAATGAATCTCACACTATATTAAGCTATCATGGTCAAATCCTTAATTGATTAAGTTTAAGATTAGTTTATTTGATTTATTAAAACTAGAATTGGTTTCTTTGATTAGTTATGATAATGATTAATCTGCTTTTCAATTTTCTATAAATAAAAAATTTATTTCCTTGTATTGATAATAAAATTAGACTTTAATTTGATTCATAGAGAGAGTTCTTCTTTTTGTCTTTTAAGCTACATCATTGTAATATATATATATATATATATATATATTACTCATTTTTATAGAAAGTACTTCTAGTTTGAGGCGATTTGTTTTGGCATCTCTTCTTTGGGATCTGTCAAGGGGCGAAATGGCATCTGTTCTTTAGTAAGCCAAGGCAAACACATCTTTTAAACCTTAAGCCTGAGTTCCCATTCATCTTGCTTGAAGACCACCCTCTCCATCAATGAATTTTATGTTCATAAAATTTGTTTTGTTTACTATTTTTTTTAATTTACTCAAAAAGTAAAAAGTACTAGGCTTTTAGTGTTGTGTTTGTTTACTTCCTCAGATAAAACTTCAAAGTGGTTTTAATCACATATGTTAGACATGAAACCCTTCCTTCCACACATCTTTTTCCTTCAAGTGTACTTTGTCGTTCGCTCGTTCTCTTGTTATTGTTCGCTCATTGTTGATAAATTCTCCTTGTCAATGGGACTTATTAGCACCACTATGTGATCAGTTATGTACACCCATTTATTTGTGTGGCATTACATTATAACTCATGGACAATTTGATGCTAAATTATTGAGTACAGTGATAAATTTGTATGACGAGTTTGTGTGACCTAAGAGTCTCAACACACAAGCTCGTGTTTTGAGCACCATACATATTTGAATGGTATATATACTCATCCTTTCTATTTTTCTAGGGTGCTGCTCTATGAGCTAAGAATTGGTTTTGATAAGCTTATGCCTTATGACATTTGTGAACTATTTGCAAGCATGAGGGCTAGCCTTGTGATGTATCAAGGTTTAGTTTTGAATTCCTATTCTGATTTAAACTATTGTTTAATGATTTGAGTAAACTATAATATTTTTTTTCATAAAACATTTGTAAATTAATTGGTTGTTTTTTAACTTTATTTTCAGTTAAGCTTTGTGTTTTGCAAATCCTCTATGCATAGTAAAGTTTTAGGTCAATCTTAAAAAAAGGCCAGATTTTTGTTATAAAATGTTTAGAGATGAATAAATATTTGAAATATTTATAGACTAAATCATTTAACGACCTTAATCTATCTTTTATTTTAGTTGTCATTTTTCATTGCCAATTTAAGTATAGTACAATTGTTCAAAATTGAGTGTGGTTGGTTTGAATTTCCTTATCCAACTCATTAAACTAAAAGGAAGCACTTTTAATTTCAGTGCAAAATGGACAATAAATAAACGAATAGGACTCCCAACTGACCCAAGGGGTATTAGCTGTAACAACAACTCGGATATTTTATTTATTTTTGAGCAGCATGTTTTTAGGTTCAAGTCATAGGTTGGACACTTATTAATTTAAAATTATTATTACATGAGTTCAACTTCCAATTACTCTAGTCATTAAAAAAAAAAAACCCAACAAACAACACATTTAATATAGGTTTGATAAAATTTAAGTCAAATCCACACTTATTAAATTACAAATTTGATCAAGTTTATAGTTCGAAAAAAGTTAGAGTTTAATTTCTATAGTTTTAAAAGTTAGAATTTAGTCTCTATAATTTGATAAAACTTCATAACCTCTATATTTGGATAAAATCTTCATACGTAGTTTGCATTGTAAAGAAAGAATTTAATGAAGTACAAGTAAAGAAAAGGAGATATACTCAAAGATTAAAAAAAATATCATTTTATTATTGTTTGTTTGTTTTTTTCCTCGAATAGCATTTTTTCTTAATAATAATAATTTATCGAACTATTTGTATGACTGAAAAAACTAAACTACAATGAAATTAAACTAAACTGCAATATAAATGATATCATGTTCGACTCAAAATGTGAATGAATATTTCAAACCAAATATTACAATGCATGTTTGGTGTTTTTTTTTTTTTAAAAAAAAAAAATTAAAAGAAAGAAAGAAAATAAAGTGTAGTATGAGTTTTAAGACTCAGTTGGGGTATAGTATAGAGAGTCCAAAGATTGAAAGGAATTGAATTGGATGGGGAAAGGGAAAGCAATTGCATTCTCTCCATCTCTCCATCTCTCCTCCATTCCTCACCTCCCACACCCAATCCTGAACCAACCATACTCCTTCTTCCACGTGTCACTCATACATCCAAAATGCCAAACAAATCCCCACCTTGTTATTTCTTCCATCCCTCTTTTCTTCACACACCATCACACCTTCCTCATCAACAATTCCCCTCCTCCCCTTCTCTTCTGATATGCAAACTAAAATACCCCTCATTTTCTTTTCTTAATTAATTAACAGTATACAACAAAATAAACAAATCATACTTGTCTACATATGGATCCATACGTCTCCTACCAACCAATTCTTATACGATCACATTTTCATTGGTCTATGAAGATTGCATTAACCAGATAAACTAAACGTTTAAGCCACTAAAACTACACCATATCAAAAAGACAGTCAGTAAGTACGAGTTCTTACTTTCTCACAAGCACACAACTCAACTTTCTTTGCTTCCAAACAGATCATGATTTGTGGCTCTTTTTAAATTTCCCTTCTCAACCTCCTATTTCGGTTGTGTTCCTAATTTAGTCTTAGAAAAACATATATGAAAAGGACACAAACAAACCAAACCCAAAATCCACACCCTCATTTCATTTCTCCTCCATACACAAGAAGATAAGGAGAAAGAGAAAGGAAGCCCGCAACCCACCAAAAAAACAATACCCAAATAAACCTTCATCATCTTCTTCTTCTTCACTCCCTCAACTGCTGAGAGAGAGAAGAAAAAAGAAAAAAAGAAAAATGGCAGTTTGTACAGTGTACACAACCCAATCCCTAAACTCAACCTTCTCATCATCAACAAAATCCCACTTGGGATTCCACCAAAAGAACCAACAACTAGTTTTCTTGAGTAGCAATGGGAAGAAATGGGGGAGCAGCAATAAAAAAGATGGCCACAACACTGTGACTAACAACAATTCTTATCTTATAACTTGCTCTGCAGCTGACCAACAGACAGTTGTGATTGGTTTAGCAGCAGATTCAGGGTGTGGGAAAAGCACTTTCATGAGAAGGTTAACAAGTGTTTTTGGAGGAGCAGCGGAGCCACCAAGGGGTGGTAACCCAGACTCAAACACACTCATAAGTGATACTACTACTGTCATTTGTTTAGATGATTATCATTCATTAGACAGAACAGGCAGAAAAGAGAAAGGAGTCACAGCACTTGACCCAAGAGCCAATGATTTTGATCTCATGTATGAACAAGTTAAAGCAATTAAAAGTGGTGTCACGGTTGATAAGCCTATTTACAATCATGTCACTGGTCTTCTTGACCCCCCCGAGCTCATTAAACCCCCTAAAATCCTTGTCATTGAAGGTTTACACCCCATGTAAGTTGTTTCTTATTCTCTCTTTTCTCTTTATCTGTTAGATGATATAATAATATTAAATTTGTCTGAAATAAAAAAGGGTTATAAGAACATATTTAAATGTTTCTCCATTAAACATTTGAGGTCTGAATGAACCATGTTAATTGTATAATGTGTGTGCATTTGGTGTATTTTAAGAAGAGAAGAATTCTTTATTTGGTATCTACAACAGTTTATAGTTTTATTGTTGTGACACTTCAATAAACAAATATACCAATGTCACTACACAAAATAAATAAATAAAGACTGGTGGCATGTGAAATTACTCCCATTAATCAATTTGTGGCAGACTTAAGAAGCAGGGTATAATTGGGAAGCTAATTGTAGTTAACTGAACTTTTTTTTTTCTGTTTGAATAATGCCTAGCTTAACTGAGTATTTCCCTTTTTTCCCAAATAGGTATGATTCAAGAGTAAGAGATCTGTTGGACTTCAGTATCTACTTGGACATCAGCAATGAAGTTAAATTTGCATGGAAAATTCAGGTTCCTCTAAATAACTACCTTTTCCTTTGTTAATTCTACTTTTTGTAGTCTAGAAGCTGTTTGTGCGTAATAGAATTGTCATGTAGATCATCTTGTTTTAAATCAAAAAGTTATGAACTTGAAAATACTTAAAAAGAAACAAATTACTTTCATTTAGTTTTTAAATTAATCTTATAAACAATACTTCTATCTACTCTCGTTGGTTTTATTTGTTTAGTTATCAAAATCCAAGCTAAAATTTTAAAATGTGTTTGTATTTTTTAAAACAACAAAAAAACGAAATGGTTATCAAATAAAGTTTCAATTTTGAAACTGTTAAATTATGATGACACGATATCAAAAATGCAATATTCCTATTTTAAGTGTAATGTAATCATAATCTTTTAAAAATAAGATATAATTGTAAGTCAAAATTTCATTTCAAAAAGCACAAACCAGTTTGTAAACTCAACTCAAAAGCACATTTTTGCCCCCACATTTTTCTACAACCTAACTGCATCAAACACCATTTACAGAGGGACATGGCTGAGAGAGGACACAGTCTCGAAAGCATCAAAGCAAGTATTGAAGCTCGAAAACCCGACTTTGATGCCTATATCGGTAAGAGAGAGAGAGAGAGAGAGAGAGAGAGAAAAGGGGGTGGTTAATTATGATGAGATATAACTAATGTGTGTGAAAAAATATGAAATTGCAGACCCACAGAAGCAATATGCAGATGCAGTGATTGAAGTGTTGCCAACAAAACTGATTCCAGATGATAATGAAGGAAAAGTTTTGAGAGTTAGGCTGATAATGAAGGAAGGGGTTGAGTTTTTTAACCCAGTTTACTTGTTTGATGAAGGCTCAACAATTTCATGGATACCATGTGGAAGAAAGCTCACTTGCTCTTACCCCGGCATCAAATTCTCCTACGGCCCTGAAACTTACTATGGCCATGAGGTAACCTAACTACCACTCCCTCACTCTATTAAATTTCATCAAACTATTTCATGCACCTCGTTTAACACTTATGTCAGTCCATACATGCTTCTAGTTTATGTATAGAATTAGGATCGATGATCAAAGTAAAGGTGATTTTCGAGAAAGAGAGTTAGGTTAAAAGAATCAAATTAGGGTATATTTGTCTGGTGATTGTCCTACCAAGAATCACCACTCAACAATATCTTAAAGGAAGGTGATTTTGACCATGATATCCAAAATAACTCTATAATATATATTCAACATTTCCTCCTTTGTCTCTTGTTCTTTGTTTTCAAAATTTCGAGAACAGAAGTGCTTTTATTGTTTTTTTTTTCTGATGGTGGTATATTGTATAAATAGTTTAGACTGATCTGCCTTGGAAAATATTAGTGAAATACTATAAAAAAAATTTTGTACTTTTCATTTTCAAGAATTATGCTAGTTTCTTGTTATCATTTTTTCACCTAATATTTAACAAACTTCTAGAAATCTTTTTAAAGTTACGATCACATTACGGGATCCAAATAGTCAAAGTATGTTTTTTTGTTTTTGAAATTCATTTATCCATTGAAGCCAATATTTATTATTTTTGGCAAGTAAGTTGTACTTATTATGTGAAATTTTTAATATTAAACCCTACAAATTAGTTCTCTATCATTTAGGCATTTTTTCAATTTGATTTCTTTAAATTAAAATTTCTCATTATAATCTGTATGGTTTGAATTTGGTTGCAATTTGACCGTCATGGTTTTGATGTTACAATTTAATCCAATAAATGTTTCGTTTTCATCATCATTTGATCCATAGTTTACTTTGGTACAATTTGATATCTATTTAAGTACTAATTTTCCTTTTGGACTCACTACTTACTTTGAACTTTGGTTTATTTTTTATACATGTAACTTTAATGTTACTTCTACTTTGATTTATTTTGGTTTTTGAACTTTTAAAAAGTGATTATGATTTCTTGAAAATGAAAATGAAAGAGACCTAAATAGTTTTTTTTTTAAGAGTAGACTTATTTTGAAAGTATATAGACCAAAATGAATATTGTAAAAAGTTTTGGCCTAAAATGAACTATAAAGATGAAGAGAATATTCATTAAATTATAGAAATTAATTCAAATTATAAACTAATTCTAAGTTTATCATCCACGGAAACAAATTTACGATTTACAACGTAATTGTTTAACTTTGCATATTCACAAAAGAAATAATAAAAGAGAAGAGAAGGGAAGAGAACTCACAGTTGTTTGAGCGCACAAGTGTTTGACGAAATGTGTTGATGGAAAATTTCAGGTATCGGTGCTTGAAATGGACGGGCAATTCGACAGACTGGACGAGCTGATCTATGTGGAAAGCCATCTAAGCAACCTGTCGACAAAATTCTATGGTGAAGTAACTCAACAAATGTTGAAGCATTCGGACTTCCCTGGAAGCAACAATGGCACAGGCTTCTTCCAAACCATAGTCGGATTGAAGATCAGAGACCTGTACGAGCAGATATCAGCTAGTAGGGCCAAGGCGCCGGTTGAGGCTGCAAAGGCCTGAACTTAGAGGGTCGAACGAGAGGATTTTCTCAGTCCGTGGCCGATTTCATCTGGGTTTGGCTTTCAATTTAAGCTTTGTGTTTATTAGGCTGCTTTACAATGAATTTGTTGTTATGAATGAATTTACTGATCGGTGGAGATTTGTGATGTAAAAAAAAAAACACCAAAAAAGGAATCGAAAGTAGAAATGAAATGCAAATTGTACCAGTTTTGATTTCACTGTTTCTTGTTCATCCGGCATCAACTCATCGTGATTATGGAGTAGAGGGCTATGGTTACTTTTAAACTTTCAAAAAAGTTCCAAATACCATACCATCCCATTCGTTTAGATGACAATAGTTCATGGTTTGTTTCAACAACACTTTCTACCTTTAAATTTTTTAAAAAAGTACTCCTTAATTTGTCACATATAAACCTAACATTAACTCGACATTTTTTAAAATAATAAAATAAATTAAAATATTTATGAGATATATCAAAAATTTTAGATTATAGAAAATGATAAATTTCTATCACTTTATAACATTATTTGTAGAAATATATAACTGTTTATCGATGTCTATTATTAACAGAATCTAAAAATCTTGTAATATATTGTAAATATTTTGTCACATTTCTTATTTTTGACAATTCTCCCTGTTTTAATTCATCTTTCAAATTTTCTTTAAACTTTGAGGGAGTGTTTCAATTCCAAACTATGGTGGAGTGGAGCTCCACGATTGGAGTCCAAATTATGGATAGGTTTTCCATAATCCTTCCTTTCTATATTTTTCACTATCTCACACTCCTTCACCAATCCTTTCTCACTCATTTTCCAATCCTTTTTAAATTTTCAGAGATGGACCTTGCTTGTCATTTTCAACTTTTCTATTTCATTCTTTTTTTTTCCTCCGTTTTCTCTTCGTTTTCTCTTTCATTCTTTTTTTTTTCTTTTTCATTTTTTCTTTCTCAAATATATGTTTAAAGTTTATTGTAGACTTTTTCACTTCCTATATATGCATTATAATTGTTTTTTTCGTTGTTTATTAATACATTCAATTAACTCCTCTTTACGTTCTTTTCTTTGTTTTAGTACAATAATTTTAATAGTATGAGTTTGTAACTATATGTTTTCCATTATTACATGTGTATGCTAAAAATAATTAGTGAAAACTAATTATTCAAGTTAAATTTATGAAATGAACGTCGTAATTAGAAATATTAAAGAAATTAATTTGAAGCAAAATTTTGTATTTCATGAAAAATATATATGCATGGAAAAAAAGATTAGTACAAAAGGAAAATCAAAGCTTTATTTATGATATGAACGTTGTAATTTAAAAGATTTTTTCATTTGATGTACCATATATATGCCAGCAAAAAAATGGAGAAAAATAACGATTTAATAATAACAATTTTAATTTATGAAATGAATGTCATAATTAAGAAGATTAAGGAAAATATTTTAAAGCAAAATATTGCATTTCATGACAAATATATATGCATGGAAAGAAAGATTAGTGGAAACACAAGATCGAAACTTAAATTATTGCTAGAAACATCGTAATTAGAAGCTTACTTAATTTGATGTACAATATATATGCATGAAAAAAAATCATGAAACAACACGATTGATGCTAATTTATTGAACGAATATCATAATCAAAATTATTTAATAAAATCAATTTATGAAAATTGTGTATTGGATCTACAATATATATTTTAGAAAGAAAAAAAAGCTGTGAAAAACGTAGGTTATAATAGTCTGCACCCCAAACACAGTTTATAATAACACAGACTATCATAGTCTACACCCCAAACGCAAACTATCAAAATAGACTATAATAGTTTTAAGCTCCAAATGCAGATTGTCATAACATAGACTATAATAGTTTGCGCCCCATAAACAGACTATTATAATACTAAGACTATCCTAAATCACTCCTCGCCCCAAATTCCTCTTTAAAAGTTACTTTAACACTTTAAACCTTAAAAAAAGTGTTTAGAAATCCTTGGAGAAACACATATCTTTTGATATATTTATTTACACGCTACAACCTAATTTTAGAGAAGTCTAACTTGTATACATTTTTGTCAAATTGTAGATGGTCGGACAATAGTTATTGTTCCTTTCTACTTCATCTTAAACAAAAAGGAGGGGATGTAGCTCAGATGGTAGAGCGCTCGCTTAGCATGCGAGAGGCACGGGGATCGATACCCTGCATCTCCACTTTTACAACTTTTTAAATTTCCTAAAAATGTGACTTTATAAATATTTAAATTTCCTCAACTTTTAAAAATGTGACTTTATAAATATTTGAATTATTAAACTTTAAATTTATCCTATTAATTAAATTGAAAATACTCCAGTCAACATTCATTAATTGGCTACACATCGCACGTGAGTAATCTTCTTCTAAACGATCGTGTATTACAGTCTAAACAAATGATCTACGATCGTTTAGGTCATGATACACAATCGTATATGTGAGACCCCGATCATGTTTTGCCCTATGCAATGAGATACATGCGACAAAAATAGTAAGGGCGATGAGGTTGACATTTAAAAGTAACTCGCGTTTTACGAGAGGGCTACACGATAGAGGTTGTTTATTTGAAAGATGCAATGCGGTGAATTGTTTAACTTTGCGCTCACTTCACCAAGAAGTAGTAGTGTAGCCCTTATGTCAATATGTTGACAATTGATTTGACCCTGTCGCCTAATCCAAATCCAGGATAAGGATTTGGCAGAGACATGTGGTGTCCTGTGATTGAATTATCCTCACCATCAGTACAAGTCATCATTTTTACATGGAAAACGTCACTAGAGAGGCCTATAAATAAATAAAGCCTGACCATTTTGAAGCTGCTCTTACCTTGTGTTGAGTTAAGAAAGAATTGAGAAAATTTTCCAGTTTTCCAAGAATTCTCAGAAGCCTGAATACTGGCAAAAAGTAGCAAGAAAGTTCTTGGCTTAGGAGTTGGGCGAATAAGTCGGGTGATTGTTGAGTGTGAGTGGTTCTTCTCATAAAATGTTTTCAAAATACAAGGGACTTCTAAAATGTGTTTGAATACGTAAATATATTTCTTCAAGATCATAAGCTATATGATTTCTCTTATGTTTTCCAATTTTTAAAATGCATATGATTTATAAATGAATTGGACTTATTATGAACCAGATTGATATAATGAAATAATGTATTATGGAGAATGCATGAGATTTGATAACATTTGAAATGAGATGATTTTTTGTATCCTATGAGACGTAATGGCTCACGCTTGCTATGTGATCTCTTATCCTTCCTGTATGATCTGTGATAAGATGTTTTATCCTTGTTGTGTGATTTGGGATAAGATGCCTTATCCTTGATGTGTGATATGGGATAAGATGCTCAATTATATTCTTGTTGTGTGATATGTAATAGAATGTCTCATACTTGCTCTGTGATCTGGTATGAGATGCCCTTTGCTTGTGATGTGATCTGACATTGGAGGACGCATCACGTGTAATGGAATTGATGGAAAATTTGCTAAATGCGTTGAGACTACTCCGCGTAGCTATAACTTGGCAAAAGAGTGTAGCAAACGCTTGAGCTGAGGAAAGAGTACAAATATGTAATTATTAGGCATAATGATTATGTGATTTGATGGTGAGACTCTAAAATGGTTAATAACAAATGTGTTCCTTCTCAGCATGAGCCTTATGCTTAGTAAAAAGGGAATGATTTTCTATGTGATTTATAAATGTTTGATAATGAGATTTGAATTGTGTTAATCACCCTATATATTGAAGTAATTTGTTTTCAACTTGATACTCTATTATTGAAACACAAAGTATTTGTATCACATGATTTGACAAAAAGATTTTGATGTGTTAAGGCAACCTTTGATGAATCAAAGGTATTGAGAAAACACCACACTCACTAGACGTTTTTGTCTAACCTTTCATTGTTTTGTTTTATTCCCCCCTCCCCCAATCGACATGTAGCGAAGTACATCTGACGTTGAACTTGCAGCCTTGATCGCCTGTTGTGCCCTTATAATTACATCACTTTTGTAGTGCCCATTATTACCTTGCATCTCATGTAGAAGCTAGGCGAGAAGAGGCGAGTTGCTGTCATGAGTTTGTATTAGGCTTCTTTTGAAAGACTCGTGTACTAAAAATCAAATGTGCCTTACAGTTTGTGTATTAATAAAGTATCCTTGTTTCATTTAAGTTCAAATTTCGCGTTAAATTTGTAGTTGCATTTATTTCTGCTTACTAGGCGTTCAATGTCTTACCTCATGAGAGTTACACGTTGAGCATCTAGACGGCATGCCTCCACTTGGTCGCATAAAGTGATATTTGGGGCGGGGTGTGTGACAATGTTGTTCTTTTTAACAATGGAAAAAATGCTTCAATTTTAAACGATCGTATGTGTTGACCATGCTAAATGATCATGTTGACTATAGTAAGCGATTGTATAGATCATATCCACACAAATCGTGTAGTTCCTTTTAAACGATAGAAAAATGACTTTAAATCTAAACGATCATGTTGATCATGCTAAACTTTCTTGTTGGCTATGGTAAGTGATCGTTTAGATCATATCAACATAATTGTGTAGTTCTTTTTAAACAATGGAAAAAGGCTTTAAATTTAAAAAATCGTGTTGGTCATGGTAAACGATCATGTTAACAATAGTAAACGATCATGTTAACAATAGTAAACGATCGTTTAGATCTTGTCAAAATGATATTTAAACGATTTTGATATTCTCGAAAATGAGAAAGATGAAGTAGCTTCAAAGAATCTTACCGAAAACGGTGAAGATGAAATAGGAGATTTAAACAGAAGAATAAATCATTTAAAAATAGAAGAAAGAAAATCTGAAAGAGGAAATGAAGAAATTTGGGAAGAGAAGATGAATAAATCGAAAAGAAGAAAAAGAAAGAAAAATGACGAATCGTCCACAATATACAAGGGAAAAATCTAGAAATTATGAAAATATTGTACCAACTTCATGAGCTTTTGCTTTTTGTTATACGGGCCGTAAATATTTTTGTGTTTTCATACATTTATAAAAATTAACCTTAATTTAATCTATATATCTTTTACGCCCACATAGAAATATAATTAACATACTTGAATAAAAAAACTCAATTTTAAAACTAATTTTGTTGTTTTTTCTCCAAAACTTAAGTCTCTCCCATCTCCTTTCGACTCCTCACCCTTTAGTTATTTTTTTTTCAAACTAAAATATTGGAGCAAATCAGAAAAACGACATTAAATATAATAAAAAATAAATTGGAACTGACATATTAGTTCTTAACATCCATGGTAGGGTAAAATAAACAAGAAAAATAAAATAAGTACAACACTTCGTATAAAATAAACTATAGAAAATTGTAAATAAATATTTCCACAATGAATCACAAAACTCATAAAAGGAGGAAGAGGAAAAAAAACACCTCAATAAATCACAAAATATCAAAAACTTGAGGCGCTAAATATTTTTATATGGGGATGAATTGCATCTAGCATATGGGTTGAGAAAGTGAAGTAGAATGACAATGCACCACAATGGTGATGATCAAAATGTAGAAGACAGTGACTTTTTAAATTAGTGATAAAACATCAATTTACCATCTAACCTTTAATTAAAAATTTAAACTCTAGATTATTAAAAGTGATTATCTTATTTGGAGTCTTAATCATTCAAATATAGAAGTCACCTCTCCATTTCTTTAAAGAGTTAATGAAATTTTAATGTTAGGGACCAAAATATGCTCTTTTTAAAAGTTTAAACACTAAAACAAACATTTTTTAAAAGTTTAGAGACCAAAATAAAATAAGAGTATGTTTGGTAGTGATTTTGCATACCCAAATCACTTTTTCATTGTCTAAAATTACTTTTGCAAAAAAATATGGTGTTGACAACCCAAAGAAAGTGATTTTAGAAAAATAAGAAATCACTTAAAATTGATTTTTGAAGCATCACCTCTTTTGTGGTTGTGGAAATATGATTACCCGAGAATCATCACGTTATTTTATGTATTTTTTAAATACCTAAAATACCATTTATAGTAATTTGATAGTTTTAAAATCATTTTTGGTATCAAACATAATGATTGAAAATCAATTTCTAGAGTTTGTTACCAAACATAAATTTGATTGTTTAGAAATTAAATTTACTAAATCAATTATACCTAATATTTTTTTCTAAAATCACCACTCCAACTATCACTCTCAAACACACTCTAAGATACAAAGTTTAAGGACCAAAATATGATTATTACTATTATTGTTTTTTTTTTTTGGTAGTTTATCATATATTTGGAAAACTTGTAAAAAAGGTAAAACAAGTTATAATAATTAAGTCCACAGCACACACATTTATTGTTTGCAAAAATGACAAAAACAAAGTCCGACCCACATATACAAGATGTAAAATGTCACAAATGCCCTCACTACTGATACACATTTGATACACTTGATACGCTTGATACGCCTAATATCCTTTGATACACCTAATATACATTTGATACTTCAATGTATCAAACTTTCATAATAAAAATTATTACTATTAGAATCAAATAATAGAAATTTAATATATATCAAATATGCAAAATAATATTTATTTTATTAATTATAACAAGTAGGGGAAAATTGACATACAGATAGGATGACCAAAGGAGACGACCTACTTTGATGGGAGGAAACGACAGAAGCTCGTGTTGATAACGTGTTGTAAAAACGGAGCACAACCGAAATACATAAACCGAGAAAATATAATATTTAAATAATAAAATAATATACAATATATAATAAAAAAATAAGAAATTTGGAAGATAAGAAAATAATTCAGAAAAACCAAATCTCAAATTTCTCCACTATCTCCTATTAATTTAGAAACTCATCTAATCTTAGTGTGTATTTATAAATTCACCTAAGTCCTTTATAAGATGTGTACGAGATAGGTGCAAGATGTGTACGAGATAGGTGTGAGATACGTTCGAGATAAAACACAAGGACCTACTAAACTTACTAAACTTACTAAACATACATAAAATCACTCTAAATGGATTAGGAACTGTAGCAATTTGATTGTGAAACTCATAGTGAAAGTTTGAAATGTGCGAGATGGGTGCAAGATGCGTGCGAGATAAAACAAAATGACCTAATAAACTTACTAAACATGCATAAAATCACTCTAAATGACTTAGGAACGGTAGCAATTTGATT
>CM046886.1:10190217-10421148 GCA_025688845.1 Cucumis hystrix
CAAGGACCTAATAAACTTACTAAATATGCATAAAATCACTCTAAATGGCTTAGGAACGGTAGCAATTTGATTGTGAAACCCATAGTGAAAGTTTGAAATGTGCGAGATAGGTGCAAGATGTGTGCGAGATAAAACGCAAGGACCTAATAAACTTACTAAACATGCATAAAATCACTCTAAATGGCTTAGGAACGGTAGCAATTTGATTGTGAAACTCATAGTAAAAGTTTGAAATGTGCGAGATAGGTGCAAGATGTGTGAGAGATAAGTGCAAGATGTGTGCGAGATAGGTGCAAGATGTGTGCGAGATAGGTGCAAGATGTGTGCGAGAAAGAGATAAAACACAAGGACCTAATAAACTTACTAAACATGCATAAAATCACTCTAAATGGCTTAGGAACGGTAGCAATTTGATTGTGAAACTCATAGTGAAAATTTGAAATGTGCAAAATGCTGTGAGATAGATTCGAGACGCGTGCGAGATAAACTCACTTAAAAGGGATATATATGTTTCCAAAATTAGAAGAATAACTAAAACATACAACAAAAATTCACTTAATTTTTTTCCATACTCCACGATGTCATTGTTATACATCGAAAGACTCACATGTATCATTGATTCAACGTTATCCTTGAAAAACAACTATACACAACACATGAGTTTTTTTTTTAAACTAAACTTCAAAATTCATATCAAGTTCAAAATTATAATGTATTAAGTGACAAATTATAAAAATTCAGAAGGTCATCAAATACCAAAATCTCTTGAACCAAAAAAGGGATATATATTAACAAAATCTCACTACAAAGCATGATGAAAAAACTAGCATTCAAGGATCTAAATTGTTCATTTATTTGGCAAGATGCTCACTCAATCATACATTATTTGATTGTAAAATGGCAACAATATTCACCTAATGACTACGGAACTACTACAAAAGGGTAAAAGCAAACAAGTTTCAGTATAAGATTTAATGAAAAGGGTCATCATCTCTCAAGTTTTTTTCCCTCCCATTGTCTAACAAGTGCTTGTACTTGAAATGTCAAAATTTTCCCACATGAATTGCATCTTAAAAACCATCTAAGGGGGAAAATTACCATCTTATCTTGATAATCAATTCCCCACAAATTAAAATACACACCATTAGGCAGAAATCTTCCAAAATCTTTAAATTCTTGCTCAATTTTAGCTACAGTAACAACGAGCTGCAAGTTTTTAAAATAGACAGATTTTAAAAAATCGACCAACCACCTTCACCATCTGCTTCCGCGATGTTAGTCAGCAATTGGGTCTTATGGAGCTGAACGGTACCTTCTTTAAAATCTGACAGAGAAAGTCGTGGGCGACGACGTTCCGGTGAGGAAGGTTGAGCCAAAGAGAGACATAGCAAGCTAGGCCAAAACCTCCAACGCCGATTTGTTTGGCGACATTGGTAGTCCAACCAAGAAAGATATCGAAGATGATACAGAGTGGGGGACGACCATGGCAGCGAGCTGTGAGAGCTTAAATGGCTTCTTTGAAAGAGGATTTGATTTCAAGAGAGGAAGAAGCTTGAAAAAGACAAAGGATGAGGTGATAAGGAACGACATAGTTTTCAAAGGCCGGTGGGAGGCCCTGGGAGGAGGTTGAGAAAGGGATTTCAAGAAAATGAATTAAAGAATGGAAAAGGAAGAAAAAGGAAATTTTGTGAAAATGGGGGAAAATGGAATACACAGAGGGAGAGATGAGAGAAAAATGAAATATTTTTTTGGAAAGTGGGAAAACGGAGGGAGAAGGAGAAGAGAAAGAATTCATAAATTGATTTTTAGAGTTTTTTTTAACTTAGGGGTAATATAGACTTTTTCCAATTAATTTGTCCTAAAAACCATCTTTTTAAAAATCCATCCCAAAACTCTTTATATCCTTCAAAATTATCCTATTTTTGATAATTTCCCGTATAACTTCTTAATCAGAAACTTTAACCTAAATTTTATGAAATGGCGTTCACGAAAATGAAAAGAAACATATAAAGCTTGATGTGGAAATGGAAAGTAAAAGTAAGATATGTTTTTTTTTAATTCCAATTGAATAGGTGGGGAAGCTTAAATTAAAGTAGAGATGTTCATTACAAATTAAAAATATTATTAAATGAATCACGAAAGGGGATGTAGCTCAGATGGTAGAGCGCTCGCTTAGCATGCGAGAGGTACGGGGATCGATACCCTGCATCTCCACACCTTTTTTTGATTTACTTTTTTTTTCTATAATGAAAACAATAAACAAGTTTAAGTACGTGACAAATATTTTTTGTAGTTTAGTGGTAAGTATTCATATATTACACGTGTGTGTCCTTTGGTTCGATCCCCGTCACCGGTTTATATTTTTTTCGTCTTTTTAAATTATAATCTTATTTTAGGATAAATAAACATGTTTTCTTCAAGGAGTTTGCAGGTTGCAGGTTGGGACTGGAACACCCCTAGGGGGAAAACCATCTGTTGAGGGAAATTTAAATAAATAAAAAGAAAGGAATAGTTAGCAAATTTAGCAATTAGATTTAAACTAATTAAGTATATAGTAATATTTTAAAAAATTTATAAATATAACAAAATTTATCAAATTTTATCAATGATAGAAGTCGATCACTGATAGACCATGTTGTAAATATTAGTCTATCACTGATAGACCATACGAATCTATTAGCGATACAAGTCTATCAGCGATAGTTTTACTATATTTACAATTTTTTTTAAATGTTACTATATCCTGACCATCAATTACAATTACTTTATAAAAAATGAAAAGTAAAAAAACAATACTTTAGGTTTGGGTTAAAATTTTGATTATCAATTTAATTTTGCTCTGTACCGTAAATACTAAATAATTTGTCAATTATTCTATTTTTTAAAATTTCTCGTATTATTAGATATGTTTTGACTTTAAATAAAAAAATAAAACAAATAATAATAATAAATAAAGTCGGAACGCTGTCATTTCTATTGAATTGCGAAAACTAAATATATGGACAAGTTTCATATTTTATTCTTAATAAATAATACATATATATATTTTTTTAATACATGGGAGTAGGATGAACTGCAGGAAAGAACAATTAAAACAAATTCCTTTTTAAATAACGAATTTTCAGATGAAAAAATCAAAATCAAAATCAGAATAAAATAAATGAACAAGAAGATCAACATCTTCTTCTTTGTACAAAGTTCATTCTTCCCTCATTTTCCTTCCTTTTACCAAACTGATTAGAAATGAGGTAGAGAGCAAGAGATTTTAGCTTTATATCAACCAGCAATGGCAATCAAGCTTTGCCTAACTAATGGAAGTGAGCAAAGCAAAGAGCCAAATATCCCATTCAATGCGTAGGCAATGGCGCAGAATGGGAGAGCCTCTGGTTCCTTGGCCGATAATGCTGCTGTTCCGAGCCCGTGTGCACTGAAATATGCAAACCACTTGGTAAACACATTAAGACTCAGCTCACAAATACACTTACTGTGTTCTTCACAACAATGCCTAACGTAATGATGAATACCAATGACTTTGAAGTTTCTAATCACAAATCTAAGATTACTGGAAGGGAGGCTGTAACGAATGAGTAGCCGAAGTCCGGAAATTAAGTTATATAATCATAAAAAAAATCCCCAATTGCGGAAAAAGAGAAGAAAATGGGATCGAGGAGAAATTGAACTGATACAGTTCCACAAAATTGCATGTTGTATAATATATGGCATGGATTTGATAAAACCAAATTGCCTCCATTGATTCAATGGCTGAATAGCACATACCTAGAAGCAGTTGCAATTCCCCGGGCGATAGGATCACGAAACTTCAGATTATCAAGGGTTGCTTGGACAAAATTTGCCCCAACCAAACCAGTGACGACAACCACAGCAGCGGTGACAGATGAATTGGTGCCTACAATCAAGATAGCACAGAAAGTTATGCTATGAATTGAAGTAGTTGAGTATCATACAGAAATAACAGCTTCAGGTAACAGTTAAGAGCGTAGAAACATATAGCAGCTATGCATTTTATTACTATTGTTTTTTGTATAAATCAAAGTTTCGACACATGTAAAAGAGTAAATAGACCTAAAACTATAAGAGTATTATAACTATACGGTTGTACTTGTACCTTCAAAAAATGTCACAATGCTGAGTGCCAATGCCACAGTTATACATCTTGGTAGGATTGAAACAGTCAAGTTCGATTCTAATCCAATAAAACGTCCAATAAGAGCAGTTGAGTACAATGAAAATATAGTTGAGATAATGACAGACGTAAAAATCTCAGCCGAATGCCTTTTAACGAGCTGCAAAATACAAGACAGAATTTTAAATATAGAAAAACGTCCAATAAGAGCAGTAAAAAGGAGAAGAAAATTTTGAGTGTTTGTTGTTCCTATATCACTTAATGGCACTGCTTGTTGGAAAATGGGACGGCTATGGACAGAGTATTGCACAAGGTTATATTTGTAATACAATACTTTCTTCACCAAAAGTAATCTGATGGTTCTTCATCCCCTAATTTTATTAGCGCTTTCTCCTTTCAGTGTTCTTAAATCTTAATAAAAGCTCAAATGAGAAAAGGAACTTTTGGGACTTAAAAATTTATTGTGCATAAAATTCATTCGCATGGTCCATGGACATCATTCTAGATGTGTGTTCCTGAAGCCACAATAGCATTGACATTAGCAGCCCAAAGAAAAGTTTACTACTCGATTTGATTGAAGAGTTTTAAGTTTTCTAAGAATTTTTTTTTACCTTTCTTTGTTTAAACATTGAGAAAGCAAAGGAGAGGATAACAGATCCCAAAAATCCCATTAGAATATCACCAGCTCCAGGGTTAGATGATGTTTTTGTCAAATATGAAGCTGAAATTGTGTAAAGACTACCAGTCATACAAACAGAATAGGAAGATATACTTGCAAAATAGTAAGATGTGACTGATAAAAAAAAACTTGGTATACGAGCTTAAGTAAACCATCTAAAACACAAAACATAGAACCGTTTATCTAAATATAGTTTGATATATAAACTATAACCTATTTCTTATTCATGCACTACTTACACTAGGGACACTACACTAGGGACACTATTAAATGCAGTATAACTTTTTTCTTATTCATGCACTAATTACACTAGGGAGACACTACTAAATGTAGTATCTAGCAATAATACACGTTTTGACATCTTAACATCTTTTTGGTTTTCCTGATAACTAAAGAGAGATCAAAACGTGAGACAAATATCTTGACTGTAGATTATACCTAGAATTGGATCAAGCCCAGAGCGAGAAAGGTATCCAAAAGCCAGTGCAGCGAGATCGGCAGAGACTGCACAACAGATGATTGGGTGGAAAACTGTCTTCACGCTGCCCGGTAAACTGGCAATCATACACCAAAAAATTATAAGATGCAAAATATAAAAAGTAGAATCCATATGTTAAGAAAAGTTTGAATAAACAGAATTTCCCAAAAGAGTGAAGAGGCCATTTTATCCTTTTTAGCTATATGAAGTTAAGTATAATAGAACTTTACTTAGAACCAACAATATAGCCTAAAACAGTTGATGCAAGGAGGAACGGAAGGAATGTTCGCGCACTTGTCCCTAGTGCTGTTGGATAAAACAAAGCAGCAACAAATGACGCCAGAAAAATTCCAGTCCAACTCCACATTTCAACTAAAGAAAAGGGAGATGGTTTCTTCATAGGCTCAGCATCAGTCATTTCTGTTTTTACAATATTTCTAACAGCTATAGCCATGTATCCTGCAACACAGAGAGTAGCTAGCCAACCTACAACTGCAAGGACCAAGGAATAGAAGAGGTTAAGCCATTCTACTGAAACTCAAAAACATATAGTAAGAGAGAGCAAAAGTCGCTATGCATATTAGGAGTGAACAGCTTTTTGGTTTTCGGTTTTAGAAAATTAAGCTTATAAAAACTGATTTCACTAGTGAGTTTCACTATTTTGTTATCTATGAGTTTCTTTAGTCTATGATCTAACAAGGTTTTCAAAACCCATGCCAAATTTTGCGAACTAGAAAAAAGTCGTAATTGCTTTTAGAATTTGGCTAAAATTTCAAACGATTCCCTTACCAAAGACTAAATCTATAGTAAAGAAATTTCAAAACCCGTTGACAGAAACTTAATGATTATCAATCGAACCTAGGCCAAGTAAATAGAGCCAACCAAATTAAACCACCGGCAAAGGATATGTAAGGCATGTTTAAGATTTGCTTAATCAAAATCTGATTCACACTTAATAAAGATGCAATATATCATGACAAAATTATGTACCTATAATGAAGCAAATTTTGATCCCAGAAGCCGCAGGGATATCCTTCACAGACAAGGGTAAAATAACCAAGGATGGAACATAAAACAAAGGAAGCCACCTCTGAATAAACAAGAGAGCCGGTTCAAAGAAGTTCAAAACACCAGTAGCAGCAGCAGGAACAGTAGAATCAAGAACCAACAAAACAGAAAAGATACAAAACATCCCAAACAATGCACTAGGAAACTTAATCGCAGCAGCCACAAAAGCCCCTTTCAAAAGCTTATCAGTCGCAACAATAATTCCAAGAGAAACAATCAAATGAACAACCCCAAGTACCTACACAACATTTAAAAAAAAAAAAAAATCAGAAAACAAAACAAAATGAGAATCATAACTCAAAAACCTCAATTCCATTTTCTACATTGCTTACAGTTTGAGAGAGAGAGGAAGAAGTGGAAACACCACCATCTGAAGCAGCCGATTTCAGAAGAACGTCTCTGTAAGTAGGTGCAGGTTGTGAAGAATCCATGGGAAGAAACCTTGGATGGGAAGAGGGGAATCTGAAAAGGGGTTTGTTTGATTCTTTGGGAGAGTGGGATTTGTGAAAACATCGAGAGCTAGCACTGAAAGAAATGGATGAAATTTTGGAATGGGAATGGGATGGAAGAGAGAGAGTTGGATGAAGGTAATTGGAAAAAGAGAGAGGTGAAAATGAAAGATGGGGTATGGTGAAGGAGGCCGCCATGGAAATTTGTGTAGTGAAGAGAGCGAGAATCTGCAGAGAAATTTGTGTGGGAATTTGGAAGTTCGTTGAGTGGACGTTGATGAGTCTTAACTCTTGGCGAGCAGATGAACTGAATTCGGTTCGTTACAATCTGCCACGTCTCTTCTTTCACTTGGAGAACTAAAAAAAAAAAAAAAAATCCATTTTCAACCGCCAAAATGAACGGTCCGACTACTTAGGAAGTCAGAGTTTTTGGTTTTTTTTAAATATACTTTCAAGTGATTTACTTTTTAAAATCATTTATTTAGTATTGACAATCACGACTTTTATAGAAAAAGCTTATGTTAATCTAAACTATACCCTCTGCTTTATATATTAACAAAGAAATCTTTAAAATGGATTGATGCATCAACATCTAAAGGAATATCTATAAAATGTTTACATCCATGGATATTTATGAAAACCCTTATAATAACACGTTTAGAAAATTAAATTTCAATTAAAAAATAAAATAAATTAACATGTACGTATGTATGTATTAGTGATATTTTGCTTTATTTTGTTTAGTTTCATAAATTTTTTATCTATGAAATAAAGTAGATATCAATATTTGGAAGACATAAAAGCATAAAAATATCAACATGTTGATGAAAAATTGTATTGCATATGTCATTTTTTATATATGTTGTATATTTGAGTTTTTAAAATCAACAATTTTAATCATGAAATTTGCCTTTGTTATCATTTTGGCCAAAGTGAGCACTTTTTTATTTATTAAAAAAACATGTTTTCAAAATTTAATAACTAAATGAAAAAAATAATACACACGACCTAATACAGAATCCGTTTGATAACATTTACAGAATCCGTTTGATAACATTTATGTTTCTTATTTTCTGTTTTTCATCTAGTTTTGCCGATCTTTCATTTTTTATAATTCTTAGTTGGCTTATTGTTAGGAACGTGCATGCTGAAAACTATTTTTGTCCTCCAAGTCATGGGTTCAACGCCCAACGTTAATTATTTGGATTCTTTTTTTCTATTTTTCATATTTATATGTTTACTTTAAACAGTAAAGAATGACACAGAGACCAAATTATGATTTATTCCTAATTTATATTTTTCTTTTTAATAGTTTCTTTTTATGTTACTTTCTTCTATTATATTCTTAGTTCATTGTATTCCGATTCAAGATAATTGTTGAATAATGTTAAATAAAATTAAAATGGTATAATAGTTTTAAGGTTTTTTTTTTTCTCTTTAATTCAACTCTCCGTTGCCTTGATTTTGTCTTCACCGACTGTATCGTTAGTGGAGACAAACCAAATCTACTGTATTGTAATGAAGCACTGTCAGTTTAATTTGTCTTTGTTTTTCAGCTCCTCTAGTTTATTTCACCGTTTAACTGATTTTGTTTTTTGTGTTTTAGTTTGTTCCATATTCAAATCACAAAAGTTTTCTATTTCTTTTGCAAATTAGCATTTCGTGAGTTCTGATTTAGATCTCTTTATGAGAATCTTTATTTTCGACTCAAAATTTGTGTTATTTCTTCGTACGTATTATGTCCAATCCAATAGATTTTCGTCTATATTCTCTCCAATCCAAAAATTATCTATGCTTAATTTAGTTCTTTGTGACTCAGATCTTTCATGATTTGATTCAAGCATTTATTTCAGTTTCTGTCATTAAGTCGTTCACAAACTCAAATTGTTTCTATCTGGAGAGTGTTATTAAAGCAAATTATTGTTTTATTCCTATTGTATTTTCCTTTTTAATAATTTCCTTACATCTTTTATTGTATTCTTTGAGTCTATTTATTATGTAATTTTTTGTGAATTGTTCCAATTCAAGCTAATTGTTTAATAATATACACAAAATTTATGGATTTAAATGATTTACTAACTAGACAGAAAAAAATGATAAAAAAAATTAGAGATATTTTGTCATTCAACATTATATATTCAAGACTTTTCAACCGTTTTTTTTCTCCTTGTTTTTTTTTTTCTTTTAGATGAAAATTTCATTGTTTTACTTTAGAACTTGTAAACTATTCACTGATTAACCTTTGCAATTCCATTTTTTCTTTTTGTTAAAAGGTATGATTTTCTTTTTCTAAATTTTAAAATAACCTATGAACCCCTACATGAACTTCACTATTTAACTTTTGCTGCATATTTCTATGTGTTAGCACAATCTTCAATTTGCAAGTCCTAATAATCCCCTCTCCTTTCAATCACTCACTCCCTTACTTTCAGGTTTGTCCATTTTAGGTCTTCCTCAGTTAGGATTGCTACAATCTCAATTGTGTGTGTATATATATATATATGGCTCGATATATATCTTTCATAGTTCCAAAATGTTGTTGGAATGTATAATATCAATGAGGAATTAGCATGAGTTAACTGACTACTTTTTTCCAACACGGTAACGATGATGGTAATTGGTAAGGCTACGCTCGCAGTTTTGTTTATTATTGATGTATACACTTCAAATAATCTGGTGTTTAATTACTTTTTTTTCTTGCATGATTATTGTGGTTTTGTCAAATGAAAATCACGACTCTTTTATTCTTGACATTATGAGTATCTTTTTGCAAATCTTCTCTATGTGGAAGATTATTAGTTGTATACTTTAGTTTCAAAATACTCAAATATTCTTGAGACATGAATTGTAACTTGTCACGAACTTTTGTTTGAATGTCTCTATTGTTGAAGCAACTTCTTTACTTTGTCCAAATGTAATGTGATTTCAATAACCATAGTATTCATCTTTGCATTTTGATGTCTTTTTCTCTTTATCCTGTTAAAGTTCTATCTTTTATAAATGTTACCCGAGGTGGTAGTGTAAATTATCAATGAAATTGTATTGAATTTGTTTGCATTTTTCATTGATCAGAATGAATATTTATACCATGCTTGATTATACAAATATGGTAAAGAATAATTACAAATCAATTTACAATAAAAAGCTGGATTATAAGAGTAGATTTTGTAATATGATGTTATTTCCTAATATCCCCCTTCAAACGAAAGATTCAAGCGGAGTCAGTAGTTTATTTTGAAGGTGAAGAAATGTGGGAGACAAAAGTGGTTTTGTGAGTATATCAGAAAGTTGTTTGTCGGAAGAGATGTGTCTAACATAGATGTCTTAACAAAGAACTTTTTCCCGAACAAAATGGTAATCAATCTCAATGTGTTTGGTTCTAGCATGAAAAACAGGATAATGGGCCAGAGATATAGCAGAAGCATTATCACACCATAATGTTGGTGGGTTTGTGAGAGGAACATGAAGATCACAGAGAACTTGTTGGAGCCAGTAAAGATTGGTAATAGTAGTGGCGAGAGAACGATTCTCTGCTTTGATAGAGGAACGAGAAACAATAGATTGCTTTTTAGAAGACGAAGAGATTGGATTTGAGCCGAGGAAGACAATGAATCCTGAGGTGGATCGTTGGTCAGAAGTATCACCTATCCAATCAAAGTCACAAAAGGTTTAGAGAGAGAACGAACCTTTGTGAAAATGTATGCCAAGGGTGGGAGTACCACATAGATATCAAAAGATGTGTTTGACTGCAGAAAAGTGAATGACGACTATTGGTTTGTGCATGAATTGGTAATTATTATTAAAATTATATATTATGTATTATTTAATAATAATTAATGATATTATTAATAAATTGTTTAAAATGTAACAAACCCGAGAATCTTGTAGATATATTTGCCATTATTATAGGGGAGATTGCTATAATCTTGTTTAGCAACAAAATATACGGTCTCTCTATGAAATCTGTGATATTCTGCCTCATCTTGGAGCCATTCAAATAAAATGTACTTGTAATCCATGAATTATTCTATAACCAGGGTAGATTCAAATTTAATATAATTAAAAAAATGGGGCGTGTGGGCTCTTTTGCTATTTTTCTTATTTTTTTTCGTTTTTTGTCATTTTTCAAGTTGCTTTACAATTTTGCTGTTTCCACGATTATCTCAAAAAACAATACAACCAAGGGCGGATTTATTAAGGGACCACGGGCATTACCCCCTCTCACATTATCGATTTTTGTGTTTTAATATTAATTTTAAAGTGTTAGATTACGATATATTAAATTTAGCTTCATTTGTATGAAATAGTTTTTATTTCAAATATCAATAATTTTCTTTCCTCAAATATCAAATTTCTTCCTAAATTGTCACAAAATAGATTTTATTCCAAACATCAATAATTTTCTTTTCTCAAATATCAAAATTTTCTTTTCCTAAATATCAAAATTTTTCCTAAAATTTCAATAATTTTCTAAAAGAAAGATAATTTGATTTCCTAAATGGAAGACAATTTTTAAAAAAGAGGAAAAAAAAACTTATCTTAAATAAAACCCTAACACTTCCACTCTTTCAATAATATTCTATGAAAAAGGTATTGTTTTTTTTTTTTATGAAATTGTTTGATCTTTTTTTATTGCTACCGATTTAGTGAAGAATATTATTGGAATATCAATCAAACGTGGAGATGTTTTTTTAACAACTTTTATTATATAGTGTTCGTGTCCCTATATAAAATTTCTGTATCCATCCCTCAATACAACCAACAACCAAACTCATGTTTTACTATTGAGGTGAGAAATTATGAGTTTAGTTGAAAATGTCTCACCTTTTTACATCCTACTTTTACGTTTAGCGAAAATAAATTACAAATATGTAGGAAATTGAGTCCATTGTATGAGTCATTACAGTTGCTTTTGTGCACGACTTCTGTAGAGATTCTCGGAACCACTTTCACAGCCGTAAGTCACCGGAAACCTACCGGAGCGCGGAGGCTAAGGATTGAAGATGAGCGTGATCGACCTTTTGACCAGAGTAGATGCGATCTGCCAGAAGTACGACAAATATGACATAGAAAAGCAGAGAGATCTCAATGTCTCCGGCGACGATGCCTTCGCTCGACTCTACGCCACTGTTGAAGCTGACATTGAAGCCGCTCTACAGGTTTGACTCCGATCCCTCAGTCAATTTCTCAGTTTCTACTCGTTCTGTTTCTGAATGAGGAAATGAATGTTTTTAATTTTGAATTAGTAGCTTCTTCCGTTTCTGATCTAGGTTTTATTCTGTGGATAAATCTTGGTTTACATAGATGATATAGCATCTTAACTTTCTGGTGAGGAGGGCTGGGTTCTAATTTAGGAGTGTTTTGTGTGTGTGTGTGCAGAAAGCGGAGGATGCTTCTAAAGAGAAGAATAGGGCGTCCGTGGTGGCGTTGAATGCGGAGATTCGTCGTACGAAGGCTCGATTACTGGAGGATGTCCCCAAGTTGCAGAGGTTGGCTGTAAAGAGGGTTTGTATTCACTGTCTTCACTGAATTTATTTTGAAAATTCACTCTTGTAACTCAAATTCCATCTCAAAAATTGCAATTTTTATACTCTATTGAAGTTGAATTCATTATGAACTTAGGATGGTTTTGCAATTTTTATACTCTATTGAAGTTGAGCCACTGAATTTGAACTGTGTAGCTTCTACCAATAGATTGCATTGGATGTTCACATAATCTCTTGACAGGTTAAAGGGCTATCAACTGAAGATCTTACCACTCGAAATGATTTGGTACTTGCATTGCCGGATAGAATTCAAGCTATACCAGATGGAACTGTGACTACCACGAAAAATAATGGGGGCTGGACAACCTCAGCTTCACGGACAGAAATCAAATTTGACTCAGGTGATGTATTAAATTCAGTTGAACTTTGTTCAACGGTCTTTGTGAAACTTTCTTTCTACTTTTAGTCGTGAATACCATGAACTGATCCTATATTTGATATGGACATTTAAATTGATAAAAGATGGGCGATTTGATGATGAGTACTTCCAACACACTGAGGAGTCCAGTCAGTTCAGACAGGAGTATGAAATGAGGAAAATGAAGCAGGTAAATTATATGTATCCTAGTGTTGTCTCTTTGTTGAAGAAGGAAGGTTGCATGCTTATTGGCCAATTGCTGTGGTTTAAACCCTTTGTTTTGGTGCATATGCAGGATCAAGGATTGGACATGATATCAGAAGGGTTGGATACTCTAAAGAATATGGCACATGATATGAATGAGGTTAGTTATCTTCTAGGCGGGAGATCTTATTGTTATTAATTTTTTCCCCCTTACCAACATGTTAGTTGATAGTGATTGTGGCATGTTATTTGCAGGAAATAGACAGGCAAGTCCCTTTGATGGACGAGATTGACACTAAGGTAATGATATCTCTCTCATTAGATTTTTATATCTTTAATTACACGTATGTATATGTATATATGTTCTTGTAGTCTTGATGTTCATGTTTATGACAACCACCAAATTTTCTTTTTGAAACATGGCAGGTGGACAAGGCTGCATCTGACCTTAAGAACACCAACGTTAGATTAAAGGACACAGTTAACCAGGTTTTCCTCTGTTCCTCCAATCTCTACTTAACCTTTATTGTCAGTTCCTGAGGTGTATATTCCTGACCCTTGTGTACATATGTGCTTATCCTTATTCCTCGTGCATGCCGAATACCTAGATTTATATATATGTTTGTAAAAAGGTTGTAAGTTTATCTAACGTGAGTTTTATTTTGCTACAGCTAAGGTCCAGCAGAAATTTCTGTATTGATATCATTTTGTTGTGTATAATCTTGGGGATTGCTGCCTATCTATACAAGTAAGTTCTTACATTCTACCTGTCCCCCAAAGAACGATAGCTGTAATCGTTTAGCGTTTCTGAATCATGTTTAATTCCCCGCATGTGCCATCTTTACCATTTTCATCATGTACTGAAATTTGACATATGGCTATTTTATGGGGTGGCTGACCCGGAAGGAAAAATTCTCTTTTAGTATTGGAGATGTCATTTGATGATGTTTGGGAGTTGGTGAAGTTCGTTTCCTTTTGGGCTTCATTCATGTGGCCTTTTTGTAACTATGACTATAGTTTGATTTTGTTGGATTGGAAACCATTTTTTGTAGTTTTTCGAGGTGTTCCTTTTTCTTTTTGGGCTAGTTCTTTTTGTACCTCTTGTGCATTCTTTCACTTCTCTTCATGAAAGCTTGGTTCTTACCAAAAAAAAAAAAAAAAAAAGAAAGAAAGAAGAAAGAAAGAAAGAAAGAAAGAAAGGAAGAAAAAGGATTCGTGTTTGGTAAACTGATGTTAGGCCTGGATTAAGTCACTTTTTAGAATTGTTCGAGGAAGAGGCAATTGGAAAGACTAGAGAAGCCTGGATCTCTGGGGTATTGGTCAATTGAAATTTAACGTGCTTGGTTTCTTGTCAAATGTGCAATCAATCGGGATCCTCTCTTTCGGACTGTGATGATGAATGAGAATAACAATATTTTCCTGGGGAATGGCCTTGAGATAGGTACTGGCCCATAGAATCTCATATCCTACTATAGGGTCTTAACAGCCCGACCATCCATTATCCTAAGAAAATTTCTATTTAATTTTGTATGCTTCAACTTAGCAGTTCTTTAGGCAAGTGCAACTGAACTTTGTTATGGAATGTGGAAATAGTACTCTATCGTACAGGTTCATGATTCAGATCCTATCTAGTTGATGGAGCTTCCATTCCAACTGTAGTATTATTAACTGACTGGGATTTCTGTCAGATCTTCTAGGGAATTGTTGAAAGTTATGTGATTTTCGTTTTTTATTGATTCATTTTATTTATTGATTTACGTTGATCAACCTCATATATTATAGAAAGTGAGAATCCTGTTACCTAAGGAGGTTCCCAAATAAAGAGCTTGGGATGTCTATAACTAACCTTTGAAGGGTCTAGGCTCAATCTTTTAGGCTGGGAAGCCGGAACTTAAACGATGTCTTTGGACCTTGCTTCACTTACAAGGTTGCAAGGAATGAAAGAAAGTGATGATGTTCATGTCAGAACCATGGACGGAGGTTTCATTTTCCTTTGTTTTTCTGAGAGATTTCGTAATTGTATATCAAAACGCGAAACAGTTGATATGTTAGCTGAAGTTTTTATGTTTAGTTTAGTTAACTATGTCAAAATAATTTGAAGTTCTAAATGAGATTGTCTCTCTCTGCAGTGTGTTGAAGAAGTGAGCTAACAAAGGGAAAAATCTTCATGTTCTTGTGGAATATTTGTGTCAAGGTTGCTAGGAAGAGTATCTGTATCCAGTACATTATCTGATCGTGTTTGTGTTGTTTATAATATGTGTCTATCATATTCTTTTACACCGGACTCTCTGTGTACTATCAATTCTTGGTTATGTTGCTTGATTCTTTAATGTTGCACTTCTGTAACCTGTCTGTGCTTTTGGTTTCAAATTTGAATACTGATCTCCCATGCTTGACATTTTAGATCATATGTAGAAATCAAGACAACAATATGCATACTTAGGCATTTATTCATGTATTGAAATGCATCTCAGAGTCGATCATGTTCAAACTTTGATGGACAAATCGATTAAGATGGTAGACCTTTTGGCTTCTCTCTACTACCCACCCATTATAGCCCGGCAGAAAATGGAGATGAGGAATAAGGATTGAGACCCCTTGTTTTACTAAGCACTCTTAGGCCACAAACAGTGTTCACATAAAAGCAATAATTTTGCTCTATAATATTCAAAGGAATATATTTTATTTTTACTCAAAATTACTCAACCTCTCCCAAACGAGTATACTTATCTGACAATCGTTTAGGATATGTTAAACAATTGTTTATATCTAAAATTTTATCACATTCGTTTAGAATTTATTATTTGATCGTCTAAATTTGAAGTCTTCTAAACTTCACTACAAGATTGTTTATATATGAAGCTTTCTTGTCATTATTTAGAGTTTATTATATTGTTGTTTAAATTTAGAGCTTTTCTGCCATTGTTTAAAATAATTTACACTATCATGCATCATGATTGTATCATGATCAATTAATCATAGTTGATTGAGGTATTTTTGGTATTTCGCACTGTGAGTTTGGTGTAAATATTTTTGCGTTTTGTTATATTTTTGAAAAAGCTTCAAAAAATAAATATTTTTCTGTTTTGTCACGACGAATTAATAAATTAGAAAAACCAAATGAGAATTTTTCAAAGGAATCCCACATGTATTTCCATGCACTCATACACAACAAAATCTTAGTTGATGAAGTTACTAACTTCTACTTTTTTAACACAAGAACTCTTCAAGGATAGGGATTGAATTGCATTAAAGTAATCGTCACAAAATACCGTTATTACAGATATTAGGGGTGGTAGAGCCAATTAGTTATAAGGAACAAAAACAATGGCTGGAAGGTCATCATAATTTAGAAGCTGGGAAGTGTTTCTGTAGTTCCCTTCGAAGTACTTTCCCAGCAGCAGACTTTGGTATTGATTCCGTAAAAATCACTTTTCTAACTTTTTTATATGGGGCAACCTGCAGAGACAAAATAATATACATATAATTTAAACGTTTTTAATGTTTAAAAATGCATGGGCAGATTGATTCGAAAAATATGGGAAACCTGTTGAGCAACATAATCAACAACATCTTTTTGTGAGAGTGCACTTCCTGGCTTCTTTACCACAAATGCCACTGGAATTTCACCACATTCTTCATCTTTAGCCCTGAAAAAACACAAGAAAAATGCCTCTAAGATATGATCTGAAAATTAAATTAAAACAGTATCCAAATTAGCTTGGCTGATGCTGATTAAAATTTACAAGGATTGACGTCGCTTTGTCCCTCAATTTGTTTGTGTTTTCTTGTTTGACAATTTTGTTGAAGAAATTGGCAAAAGAAAAAAAAAAAGAAAAAGAGAGAGAATCACGTGGAACAAAGAAACTTTTATTAAGAATCTATAAAGATGGCCACTCAATTTTCTTCATCTATGTTTGTCTAACTTTCTAACTTCGTAGCTTTGCTTTGCTTTCTTCTTTTATTTTCTTCATTTGCTTTACAAATGAGAATAAAACTTTCTATTTATATGTGTGAGATCTTTGAGCTTAGCCATAGGATTTTTTAACACTTTTTTTTTCTTTATCTTAACTATTCTAGATATTTTTATGACATTATCCTTGTCTAAAAGAGTTTTAGAATTCCTTCGAGATTAAAGAGAGAGCTTGAGATATTTCTAAATTTTTTCTTCGTGATATTTTTTTACTATCTTCTTCATAAATCTAGGGATGTTTTTATATTCCCTTAGAAGTTATATATGCACACTTTTAGAATAATTTAATGTCGTCCTAGATTTTAAAGTGTATTAGTTTTGACTGAAATAGCACAGTAGCTTACTAAAAGATTAGAATAATACTTACACCGCTACTGCTTACTAAAAGATTAGAATAATACTTACGCCGCTACTGCAGTATCAAGAACTTCAGGATGTGTGATCACTACAGCTTCTAAATCTGTAGGTGCAATCTACAAAAATAACAGATTAAGCAAATTACATTACTAACTTAGCTTTATCCATCATGAACTTTATTCAAAGAATTGACATATCACAAGCAAGATCAGAGTGAAAAATCAATGCTTTAACTCCTCGAAAGGTTAAACTTGTATGTATTTAAAGCTCTGTTTGGTTTGGTAACCATATTTTATTTTCGTTGGTTGAGGAGTTAACGTCAGTTATATAAAAAGCTAGGATAATTGTATATTAGGTAGCATTTTTTAAAATAATAATTAAGTATATAACAACATTTTTACAGAATTGCAAATATAATAAGATTTTATCGTTGATAGGCTTCTTCAAGTGATATGATTTATCAGTGATAGACTCCTACAAGTGATAAGTCTAAATTTTGTCATCTCTGCAATTGTCCTTGGCTAAAAACAAATGTACTCTAAACTTGCACCAGTGTGATAACTTATAAGCTGTAGTAATATCTTTGACAAAACATCACATGAAACTTTGGATTATTGTATTGTACCTGAAAGCCTTTATACTTTATAACCTCCTTCAAGCGATCAACAACATACAAGTATCCATCTCGGTCAAAGTAGACAATGTCTCCCGTATGTAGCCAACTTTCTTGGTCTATTGTGGATGTTGTTGCCTCTGGATTATTCAAGTACCCTGTAAACACAAAACAAATCATGTTTCAGAATAAGCATTCCAACTGTAGTTAGTCTATCTTTGTGATCGTGGTGACTACAAAGAAGCACAAACACTTCAGTTTGACATTGCGTGTCTGTGTTCAACACACTCCTACATATATACTTGTTAGACATGTATCAAACACTTATTAATGCAACAAATGTGTTAACTTGTTGAAATAATTAATAATAACTTTTGAATAAATACATCAAGCTAAGTGTTTTTTGAGTACATACATTCATAAACATTCAACCCATTTGCTTTAAATTTTCCTTTTGTATAAAAATGATATATATTTTGAAAGATGTATATTCTAATAAATGTGGCATCGCCGTGTAGTGCCCTAGATGTCTAAAATATGGCATGTCACTATGTTTATGTTACGCCATATCCATATTCATGCTTCTTAAATGGTGAGGGTAGATACACAGTAATGGAGATAGCTATGAACTCTAGACTGATGAAAGTGACAGAAAAATACGAAAAGAAATGTGAAATTCACTACAGCCAACAAATAGATGGGTTAAGAATAGAAACAAAGTATTAAATATGTTGTGAGTTATAACTCATCAACTTCGACCTTTAGATTTAGTAGTAATATAAAACAAAGATATATTGAAACCTATTAGTATAAACTTTAAAGTAAATGGTAGTTAACAAGATCTTCGGGCAATGCGCAGATTGTGTTAGAAAGAATCAATCAAACCTTTCATTGAACCAGGTCCACGTAATAAAAGTTCGCCGGTTTTACCAGGAGGCATGGAAGATCCAGTAACCCAATCGACGACCTTAGCTTCTGTGTTTGGAGCTAAAAGTCCCACTGACAAATAATTTCTAGCATTTTTGGTATTGAAACCACGGGTTCCTACAGCTGTGGACTCTGTCATGCCATATCCCTAACCACAAATACACCAAACCAAGCATTGTTCAAACTAACAAACATAGCACATCAACATTATGAGTCAAAGTTCCTCTATTTCCAAACAAGATACAGAACAGGACTCGGACATTGTTTTGGATGCTTCACAAACAAAAGTAAGTCCACTATTTGGTAACCAATATGTTTTTTTGTTTTTTATTTTTGAAAATTAAACTAATTTTCACCCTTTTGTTTTTGAAATTAAGCCTGTTCTAAGTTATCTCATCCATCATAAACAGAATTAGTTTAATCAATACCTGAATGAAGTCAACATGAGGGAGAGCGTGCACAAAATCATCTATGGTCTTCTTGCTTGAAGCAGCAGCCCCACAAGAAACTTGTTTCAAACTTCGAAATCTATGCACACCAATTTTCTCTACAGTCCTAGCCAAAGCTGTCAATATAGGTGGAACAACTGGAAAATGTGTGACCTTAAATCTATCAATGGCCTTGACCACATCTTTGACATCAAATTTGCTCATTACAACAACACTAGACCCCAATGACATTAATCCCATCACAAAAATGGAGAGACCATAGATATGAAACATTGGTACAGCAGCCAAATACACATTCTTTGTAGGCAAGTATTCATACTGTGAAGCTTCAAACCGAACGAAAAGCTTGATGGTAGATATAAAATTTCTATGTGATAACATAACCCCTTTGCTCGCTCCAGTAGTACCCGAAGAAAACAATATAGCAGCTGTATCTTCTTGTCTGATCACTGGTTTTTTAATCAAATCAGAACCACCTAAAATAAGTTCATAAAAAGAAGAAAATCCCATAGGCCTCGTCAAGTTGAAGTTCGTATTTTCTGGTACACCAATTGTCTTAATTCCCAATGCTTCAAAATTCTTGATTTTCTGAGTTATTGTAAATGCCAAATGCACATTGCATTCAGTGATTCGTTTCTTGATTTCAGACGAGCTGCTTTGAGGAAACATGGTTGTAACAACAGCTCCCAAATACAGGGCACCCAAAATAATAATGGGAAAGAAAATTGAATTTGGTAACATAAGCAAAACTACATCCCCTTGTGATATACCTAAATTATGGAGACCAGAAGCCAAGGATTTTACCATAGGAAACAATTCTTTGTAAGATATTGAATTTCCAGTTGAGGAATCAATGAGAGCTGAATGTCCATTGTGTTGGAACTGGAAGGAGAAGATGAAGGAGACAACGTCAAGAAATGGATCAGAGGGAAGTTTTCTGTAGCCATGGACACTATGACAAATTCCTGTATCTGGTGAATACCAATTAGGATACTTGTTGGTGCGTTCAGAGCGAGGAATTTTTTTAGTGATAACAGCCTCATTTTCTGGCGTTTCAAAACTGAACTGATTGTTTATGAGCCGTGCCATTTTTCATAAACTGAAAGAAAAGAATAAGCAAATAAATATCAAAACATTACATCGTGTGAACTAAATATTCAGTGATCAAACGAATAAAACTCATAATGTTGGTCCACAATTTTTCTACATGGTTTAACCATCTTCATCTCATAGTTGATAGGCACGAATCATTCGTTTCTCTTCTCATTTCATCTAATATCCTAAAGTACTATAAATATTTCAACTGATCTTTCAAATATAATATAATAAACCAAAATATTTACAAATATATTGAAATTTGGGACTCTTGACATCTCCAATATACCCTTTAAAATGGTGCCTCTTTGGGTTCACCTATCTTGGCCCGAATTCCTGTTTGGGTTTAATAGACTCTAATACCATGTTTGATAGTATGAGGTTCATTCTCAAAACCAGAGGAGTAGCCCATCTATTTTACATGGAGTGAGAGTCTTCAGTTCTCTTAACATCTCCAACATAGAAGACACTCATTATATCTATCATATAATCTGAAATTTTATTATATTTTGTAAATATTTTAAACAATTTTGTCATTTATAATAATTTCTATTTATTATATAAGTTTTCTATTTACATGATATATCATAATTAGCTAATAATCTAATCATAGTAAAAAGAACAGATGAAATTACATTTTGACCCTTTAAAATTGATTTTTATTTGGTAGGTTCAAAAAAGTTACATTGTAGTTGTTAAAGTTTGTAAATTTGTTTTAAATGGAGATTGGAATGCATTGATGTGGCAATTACATATTAAAGGTATTTAGAGAATGAATAACAATGTTCTCTCTCATGATTTTCTTTTATAGAAGAGCCACATCATGCCTTGTCTGTTAATAATAAATACATTAACAAACTAACAGAATCTTAACAAATTCACTAACAAAATCAATTATACTCTACTAAACTATGCTATTGTTACATACTTTATTCTTTGATATATCGTGTCATATTCATTAGCCTAAAAAAAGTTATTTTTAAAGCTAAGTCAGCAATAAAATGCAATAGCTTTTGATGTGACATAAAAAAACAGTTTTCTTCTATGCACTATACATAAAAGCCATAAAAGAGAGAGAGCACAGGTAAATCATAAATATGAAAAGAAAAAAAAAAAACATAAACCCAAAATACTTTGATATTTTTTAGTTAATAAAAAAGAAAACAACACTAATTATTGCTATTTTTTAAAATAATAATAATAAGAAGAACCTCAAGACACAGAGCTCTGAGCCGTGAGGCCTCAGAAAAGGCACACGCCCTAGGCAAAGCGCCAAGCCTCATAATTTACTTTGTTAATTTAGTATATATAATGGTAAAGAAAATGGAGAGTTATAATTAGATTCAAACTATTAGTGTATATATAATAACATTTTTAAAAAAAACTACAAACATATCAAACTTTGTCGGAATCTATCAATGATAGATCATAGCACAAATGTTAGTCTACTACCATAGAGTCTATTAGCAAATAGACTTCTATATTTGCAATTTTTTCTAAACGTAGTTATGCACGTGCATTAATATCCCTAACATTGTTACTCATTATAATTAAAAAAAAAAAGAAGAAGAAGAGAGGAAGGTAGGGTATGTCTTCCTCATTTATGATCTTTTCCCTCCCCATTCTTTGAATCCAGTCTTCACTATTTCCAACAAAACGATGGAAGATATCGAAGAATGGAAATTATTTTCACTATGTCTCCAATTTTTCTCTATATTTGATAAGTAAATAGGTAATTAATCAAAGAAGTCTATTAAAAAAAATGCCCTAAAAACAAAAGCAAGCAACTCAAACAATATTGGAAAACAGACATCGGTGCTGCATCTGAACGACAGACAATGGTGTTAGAGGGAAACGGACCGGCGATGGCAACAATTTTGAATTACAAATTTCATCTGTACAAGTTAGAATTTAGTATTTTATCAAATGATATTAGGAGATTTATTATTATTATTATTATGTTTGAGGTAAGAATACTATGGTAACCTTTTAATATTTGGTTCAGATGTTTATTAAGTCTACGTTATCTCATTCTATTCTCCAATTATTCTCTACTATCGTAATTATCAATTCAATTTTCTTTTATCACACTCTAAACGTTTCTAGATAAGTTAAACATTTCAAAATATACTCAATTATTATTTATAATTTCTTGAATGGTACTGAATTATAATTTCTCACATCTATTTTCTTTAAAAGAATAATAACAATACTAATTCCTCATCTTGATAGAAATTAAACTTTAGGGGGTGAATTACCTAAAAGAGAGAGGCTATAAAATTACGATAGGGACAAGCATTTTTGGAACTTGATTTACAAATACAGTACACAATTCGAAAAATAAAACAAAACAAACAAAAGCACCACAAACAGCCAAAGAGATATATACTATAAAGTTAAAAAAGAAGTTAAATTTATTTTTCTTAAGAAAGAAATGTTTGTTTCAAATTTTAAGTGAGTATTTATGGGTAATGCTTTTCAACTCCATATTTCAAAACTAACATACTCGTATTAGTGATAGATTTCCAAGAGTTTTGATTTAAAACTTGTTATATTTACAATTTTTTTTTGTATCGACTAATACTCCTAGTGTAAAAAGTTTTAAGTTTTGAGTGATAGGTAATACTTGAAAAAGCATCGTATTTGTGCATTCCTTCTCACCGTTCACTAAAGAAAATATTAAAATATTTTCAAAAAATAAAGTAAAATTGGTTATAACATGTTATGTGATTGGACACAATTCGATCGGACGTAGCAATTTTTAAAAAAATTTTGAGGGGCCGGTTGGACTCAACTAAGAAATATAAAGGTTGAATTTTGTTCAAAAAGCTAACCAACATGAATTTATTAAACAAGTGGGTAAAATGAAAAATAAAAGATTTCGAAACCCAACATTGATTTTCAAAATGAAAACTCCATATTTTAATTCATCCTTTTGGGTACCTACCCTTTCTCACGTGACATGTTTTTGTGAGATTTTTTTTCCTTTCCTTTTTGTTTTTTCCCGTCCTTTGTCCTCATTACATTTAGAAAGGATCAATTTTGACTATCAATTTGTATCATCTTAATTAACTTCCAATTTTCAATTTTATTATATTAAATTTACTAAATTACTCCCAGTCTGAGTTAATTGTATAAAAGAATCAAATTAATAGTGTTGCCAACTTTTTCAATCTAAGAAAAGTGTGCCAACATCACCAAAATGTCCTTAAATCATTTTTGCCTCCTTCCTCTTATCAATATTTTTCTTCCTCCACCTTCCACCTTTTGCTTAGATTGTTTTTCATTACTAAATATTTACAGAATTTCAGATTCTAATACTAGGTAGACTTCTATCAAATTGGTTGATATTGATAAAAGCCTATCAAAATGTTCAGCATTGATATAATCTAAAGTTTTGGTATATTTTATAAATATTTTGGTTTACTTTAAAATGTTTCATAAAATAAAATAAAAAGGAAGATATATTTGATTTTAGGCCCAAATTCGGAGTCATCGACATAAACCAAATAAGGTTAAGTCCCGATCACCGTTTGAAGTTGTAATAAAAAGAAGGAAAGTTAATGTTAGAGGTGAAAGAGAGGATTGTTGGTATTGTGTGCTCTAAAGCAGGGGGATCAGTTTATTTCTTTGTGTTCCTCTCTAGTTACATGAGCCAGTGGCCGAAGATGATGCTCACGTTGCTGAAGTTTAGTTTCCACACCCAGATTATGGGTTCAAAGACAGACGACAATAATCAGAGAAATTTAAGCATTATGATCTCTATTTTTAATGTAAATATATGTTTAAGAACATACTGAAATTTACTTAAACCCCATTTTTGGATAGGCTTCGCCAGAAGATTGCCCAAAAGAATGGGATACCCTATTTCATTACATGCACTTAAGCTCAATCGAACACTCATGCATGTCAAAATTTGAAAAAAAGAAAAGAAAAGAAAAAATCAAAACCTATTTTGAGAGATGTCGTTTGGGTGATGGAGGAGGCATGCAAAACATTTAAGGGGACAAATGACAAGGGGAAAAATAGGGTATTTTTATTTAGTAAACAAATAGAAAACAAAAAAAAGAGCCCACGGGTGGCTTTATCATTACCATGTGTTTTCTGGAAAAGGAAAAAAATTTGCCACTGGTTTGTTATACCACTGGATAACAATTTGTCACTTGAACATTTCTATAAAGAAAATTAATGTAAATAACAAAACTACTCAAAATTATTTATAAAATATAACAATTTTTTTTTATTGGATTATACACATACAAACATAATTCTATCTTTTTTTTTTTATCTATAGAAGCTTATAAAAGTCTATTGGTGTTTATTCTTGATAGAATTAAAAAAAAATTCCTTTCAAAATAATATAACGAGATTAATAGTATAAATTTATTATATGGGTAGTGATTAATTCAATTGAGGTGTGGCTTCATTCTCCACTACAAAAAGGAAAAAAAAAGAAGACAATTTTTAGAAAAATATTTGTTAATTTTTTTTCTTTTTAACGTAGCGAAGAGATGAAGAGCATATCAAGTAGGTGCATTCTAGTGTACATTCAAGATTTTTTTCATAATATATTAGGACAGTAGTTTTGGTGAGACTCCCAACTATATCTGGTAGTAGTGTTCTCAGACTAGCTATACAATTGAAGAAAGGTTGGGTTAGGTACGTTAGTTCTGTTTTTTATTTTTTATTTTCTATTTTTGTTATTTGTGAGTTTTTAAATATATACTTTTTTAATTTAAAGTTTACAATTGCTGTTAAGAATATTTTGTTTTTTATAGGGAGTATTTTGTTTTTTATAGGGAATATTTTGTTTTAATATTTGATGAGATGTCAACTTGACCCGACCAACCACCAAACTAAATTTACAGGTTAGATTGAAGAAAAAACCCAAAGACCAAACCTGAGTTATGGATTCATGATCTAATACATTCTGACCAGATTTAGAAGGGAGAGCCGCCGGCAAGGGAGAATAAGAGAGAAAAAGAAATGGAAGTTGAAAGGGAGAAGGGCAAAAGGAAAGAGAAAAGAAGTCGGCGTTGAGCATATAGGTTTAGGCCTGGCATATTATTTATCATTCTTCCACGTGGTTCATGTTTAGTGCAAAACGCTTATGAAATTCAACTACAAAGTAACTAATCTAAAATTAATTTGTTGTTTGAGAATTGAGATTGTATCTTCCAAACAAAAATAACAAAGATAAAAATGGTTAAAATATAATTTTGTTATAAATAATAAAAATTATGTTAGTTTGACAACCCTCAAAATAAATTTTTGAGTGTTTATTGTTTAAAAAGAATTTAAATAAAAATAAGTTTTTTGAAAAGTTAATTTTAGGAGTTGTCAAATACTAATGCTTCAAAATGATTTTGTTTTTTAAATTAAAGATAATATATTTTAAATAGAGTTGATTATTATTCTATAGGTTAATTATTTTAATTCGAAAAGGAAATAACAAATACAATAAAAAAAAGAATAAAAATAAATATCAAATAGTAAAACTTTATTTTTGAAATAGTGTTTCCTACTGCAATTAAAATAATTAGAAAATTTTAAATAATATTTACTAGTTATTATAGCTTTATATAATCTAATTGTTAGAAAAAATTTATCCAACCAACGTGATTTTCTTCTCAAAATAACATTCTGGTCCACAAACTTGAGTTCTATTCCATTTGAGTTAATCTTCATATTTTAAATTTTGTAACGAAATTATTACAACATTAAAATAAAAGCCCAGTTAATATTTTTTTTATATATTAAGCTAACTTAATATTTTAGTTCATTTTGCTATTTTACTATATTTAAAATATAGGTAAAGTAAATCAAGCATAAATTAACCATTAAATTTATTGTTGTTTTCTTTCCTAGGAAAAAAGAGGGTAAAATGCACTCATTCTTTGTTTCACAACTCCCAGATCAAATAATTATATAAAAAAATAGATGGTAATCGAAATGCATTAGTGTTAATATTGGTACAGATATTTATTGGTGTGGACCGGTAGTTTTTGTTAGGAGAAAAAGAAATGGCCAGACTCTGATCGATACCCACTTGTCACCATGCATGACCAAAGAGATAATTATCACAAGATAATTATTAAACATTATAATCAAATTTATGAAACGTATGAACACTCGGGAAAATAAAAAGTAAAACAAATTAAGAAATTAAGTTCAAATTCGGATGTTAAAAGTGAAGAAAGCTAAATAAATTAAACTTTGCTATTTTTACTAATGAACAACAGTGAGCACTGTGGTTTATTTCATAGGAGGAAAAAAAGCAAAGATAAATTGGCTTATTTGTGATTATGTTAACTAACAGAAAAAGAATAAAAATTAGTTATTCATACAACTTTGATTCCGACGTTCCAAAACTTATTTCTAAATCCTACTTTCACAAACTGAATGTTGCATTTCAGCATTTCAGTAATGTATGCAATTTATAAGTATCAATCTGTATATAAGCAACTAAAAAGAAAGAAATCAGAGAACGAAACGCAGAAAAATTCATAAGAAAAAGAAGAATAAATACCGTATTCAGCACACAGATCTTCTTGCTCTGTTCGTTTCGATCGAGATCAACAAAGAAAATGAAGCGTTTAATTTATTAGACAAATGTTCGGGTTCCTAACCTACGTCATCGAATCGCACATTCAAATAACCAGGTTTAGAAGCAATAAGATCAGATGATGAATGAAAAGGAAGAAAACGAATCAAGAGAAATGAATGCGAGAATCGGAAAATCTCACTAAATGAAACCGTGGAAGGTGAGGCGTGAGAGAGGCCGGCGGCGAGGATGAGCTAGGGCTTTTTCTGGCGGCATGGGAGTACCGGGATTCAAGGGAGAGCTAGCGAAGCGCAAGTGGAAAGCGGTAACTGAACCAGGTCCTAACTCTGCTGATTTTATAGGCGGAAATTTCGTGTTCAAAGAAATCTGCCTCCACGTCTATTTTTCGAAATTTTCGTTATGCGTATTTTCTTTTAGCTAAATTATAATAAATACCCAAAAACTTTCTTTTGTTTTAAAAAGTACTCTTATGTTTTTTAAATCACAATGTTATCCAATCACCTTTCTTCTATATTTCAAAATTACTCTGTCCTTCCAAAACCTTTTTATAATTTTAGAAAAAAGTCTATTAATAACTATCCATATCTATTATTTTGATGAACTAATTTTTTTTCTATATTTTATAAATATTTTTACCAATTTGTTCATTTATAATAATTTCTCTATATTATATTTACATTATTGTTTTTTTGTTTTTTATTTTTATTTTTATTTTTATATGTTTTGTGGGAGTGAAATACGATTTTTTTAAAAATTAATGTGGTTTTAAAAAATATTGACAATAATAAAGTAGAAGGGAAACTATTGTAAAAAATAGAGTGGACTGGGTTCACGACTATGACCCAAAATTTGAGTGGAGTCATGGACCCAATGCATGACTTCTAACTGGAGTCATGTATCAAGTACATGACTCTGGTCGTTTTGGTAGTCAACTGTAGTGTTGAATGCCAGATTTGTTACAATTTGTCACGTAGCAGCGAAGTCGTGTACCGGGTACACTACTTCGTTCACGTGCATCTGCGACACTTGTCCAACTTCACCTCTATAAAACCCTAATAATCGAGCATTCTGCCTCTCATTCGAAATAAAAAAATTTGTTTATGCCTTTTTCGATCTCACTTTTCTTCTTCGCCATTCTGCCTTCCATCCTTCAACAGCTAATTAAATATGTCGTTGCGACCTGAAGATTTAGTTATTCTTAAACCTGGTAATGATGAAGATAGTGATATAGACGTAGAGATAGATGAATTATTTGGTAATGAAGAAAATATAGAGGAAGAGAATGAAACGATCCATTCTGAGATATTTACACAAATAGATTAGGACATTGTGAATTTTGTTTGTGAACAAGGGTCTACATCGGCAGATATGAATGTATCTGTAGACACATCCTGTTTAATTCATAAGAGAATGTTATTTGACTACAAGGAAGATCTTTAGTTGGCTGTTAAAAAGTATTGTGTGACACAACAACACTACGAAATTGTTGTAGTCAAATCGAACCAAAATATTTGGTATGTTTGATGCAAATATTGAGTAATGGTTATAACTAGAGGTTACGTGGAAGTAGGCGTAAGAGCCACAAATTTTTTGAAATCACTAGGCTCAAAGGAGAGCACTCGTGTCTGTACTCAAACTTAACACAAGATCATTTATAGCTAGATTCTAATTTCATGAGTGTTGAAATTCAAAATATAGTGAGAGTTGATCCTAGTGTTACTGTGTCTGTGCTCGTGAAATTATAAAACAATAGTACGATTACAATGTTAAGTACAAATGAGTATGGCAAGCGAAGAGAAAAGCTCTCATTGTTATTTTTGGTGATTGTGAGAAATTATACAACGAGCTTCCATACTGGTTGAGTGTTGTTGTACATTATAATATGAAAACTCGGGTTGATTGATTTTTCTTCCATCTGATGTACCAGGTACTACCATTTTGATAGAGTATTATGGTCATTTGGTCCTACAATAGAAGGGTTCAAATATTGTAGGTCATTAATTTCAGATCGTATAAGAGAAGGTTCAAATATTGTAGGTCATTAATTTCAGATCAATTATATAGAAAGTATAAGGGCAAAATGTTAACTGCCTTATCTATTGATGCAAATGGTCACATATTTCCTCTTGCATTTGCTATTGTGGAAGGTGAAAACGCGTCCAGTTGATCATGATTTCTTCATGCACTATGCCAATACGTTACTGATCGAGATGGTATTTGCTTGATCTCCAACAGGAATAGAGACATTCTTTCTGCCATTAACAATGAAGAGGTAGGTTGGAGTGAACATCGAGCAATCCATCGATATTGTCTTTGTCATGTTGCTTACAACTTTAGTCAGAAATACAAATCGAAGCAACTGAAAGTTTGATGTTTAAGGCAGACTATCAACACCAAAGACGCAAATTTATAAAGAGCATGAAAGAACTAAAACAATTGAATCCAGAGTGTCTTGAGTACTTTGAATATATTGACCTAGAAAAATGGACTTAGTCACACGATAATGAGTATCGATATAGGTGGATGACAAGCAATGCAACTGAATGTATGAATTATGTATTTAAAGGAGTTTGAATGTTACCCACCACTGTTTTGGGAGTGAACCTAGACGTTTAAGGTTCACATGGGTATGGGTATGATTTCTCCGTATAAAGACCAGCACACACATGTAGTAAGTTTGATGGAAGGGACATGTTCTTACAACAAGTGGAAATCATTTAAGATTTCATGTTCACATATAATTGTAGTTTGTAATTACATGCATTATTTGATGTACGAACCATACATTGATGAATGCTACTTGTTGTCCAACTTCAAACATTATTATGACTGTCGATTCCATCAATCCAACACCCAGACTATTGGCCAGAGTTATCATTCACTAAAGTTTGTCCAAATGCAGACTTGCTTAAAGGACCCGATCGACCAATAACTATTAGGATCCACAATGAAATGGATTGGAAAGAGTTCAGTCAATCACTTTAGATGTACACTCTGTAAAGTAGGACATAATAGACGTACTTGTCCTTAACATGCTTCTTCTACTTCAAGACACTGGTGTGTATATTTTAGACTTTTTGTAATTATTAATGTACTACTATTATGTAATTGTTTGATTTCATTGTTTGATGTATATTTTAGGGTTTGATGTATACTTTACTTTTAGTCGATTGATTTATAAATTTTACAACTTAAATTCATACTATTGTAATCATGTAATTATATAATTTTATGCCTTTGAAATTTTGTTTCATAAATTGGACATGTAATATTATTAATTCTTTAATTTTATGTAGTTGAACTTTTCTTTTTCATTGTATTACTGCAATATACATGTGTCATTAATGAAATACTTTTTAGGTTATTTTCACAATAGAACCTGGTCCATTTAATCCTACCTAGTTATATTTTCAGTCATCCTATCGCTCACAGTCTGTATGGAATACCTCCTCCACATTTTTTTGAGCTGTCGGAGGAGAGAGGTTGCGTTCTAACGCATAATCCCCTTTGATTAGGGTATTATGCCATATTTAGAGGCTGTTGGATTTCTAGGGTTTCCAGGTAGGATTTATGCGGTTGGACTGGCACTTAAGTACTGCTTTCGTCGAGCGTTGGAGATCAGAGACCCACACCTTTCATATGCCTTGTGGGGAATGCAAGATCACACTACAGAATGTTGCGGTCCAGTTGAGGTTACTAGTGGATGGTGAGCCTGTGGTAGGATCATTGAGATATAACTAGAAGGTACTCTACGAAGATTACTCGAAAGTTCTACCGCCTGACATGAAAGGTCAACGATTGAGTCTTCCATGGTTGACATAATAGTTCACAAAATTGCCACCAGATGCTGATGTTGTGAGCGTTCAGAGATACACTTATACATACATTATGCAGCTGATTGAAGGGTTTCTGTTTGCTGACAAATCAAACACCCTGATCCATTGTATGTTTCTTCCACTTTTAATCGATTTCGACCAGTCAGGTAAGTATGCCCGGGGCGCTGCATGCCTCGCCTGGTTGTATAGGAAATTGTATCGAGCAAGTAATGCACAATTTTTAGAGATTGCTAGCCCATTAATGTTACTTCAAGTATGGGCATATGACATATTTCCTATTTTAGCACCTCACGTATCACTACAGGTTCCAGTTGGTCCGCCTTTGAATTTCAAGTATTATTTTATGTATATATTGTTTTTTAAATAAAATTTGCATTATCTATAACTTATTAATAATTTATTTCACACATTAGATGGAGCAGTGTTCTACCTTCATCGGAATCGACGACAAATATGTTGTTGATCCTGAATGATATTTCATATGTTGATCACTTTCAAGTAGTAAAATATTATACGAATGTTGTCTAGGTATGTTTTTTGTTGTCAACTTATGTTTGTTTTTTTAACAGATTAATTGGACACCATACACGCCTGACATTATGGCATTGCTTCCCCCTCGATGTCATAATAGTCAAACGATGTGGACTTACGTGGGTCTCATGATTGCTTTCATATCGTATCAGCCAAACCGTGTGTTGAGACAGTTTGGTATATGCTGTAAATGCCATTAGATTTTAGCTCCACAGATCTGACCCTACACCAAATTGATTTAAGAGGCAAGCACGATCAAGATTGACGTAGGATTCATGCGGAGCATATAGGAATGTGGCGATCGAAATAATTTTTGTGCAGAATCAACAACAATACACAAGTCGATAGTATCAAATAACTATTTTTCCCGATACTCATCGATTATCAGACACTTCATCACACCTGATGGCACTTACTATTATCGCATGGTAAGAATTTTAATATGATTTGTTCTATAAATTTAATACAAGCATGCGCATTTTTTTAATTATATTATTTGCAATCTTTCAGAATAATTTTGTTCAAGATGTAAATGCTCTGTGGAAAACAGTTTACAAAACTTATGCTCAATGTGTGACCAAACCATGGAAGAAATAGAACAAATTATTTAGCAGGTCTGATGACTCAATGTTGCCGATATAGATCGTAGACGCATTCGACATAGACGACGACAAGGCAATGATGTCATAGAGGGAGATGAAGAAAATCCTTAGTTTGTAATCAAATTTGTAATTATTATAAATTTCAATTCTAAATGTATAATTATATTGAAAATGTATTTTTTATTTGCTCCAAAAGCATGGATATATTACAAACTTAATTGAAAAATAATCCTTAAAAGCTTAAAAAAATAACTTACCTAAAAATATACAATTTTTTTTAACTTAAAAAATTTATAAAAAATCTCATATAATTTTAATACAAGCATGCACATTTCTAACATACTTAAACATAGAAATTAAAGTTCATTGTAAATGATCATAATAATCATAATAATTTTGGTTGGATTAGAACAAAAATAAGAAATTGATTAATTAAGTTTTTAATAATTTAACCATAATAATCATAATAAGGACTTGATTGACTGATTAATTAATTAAATGTCTAAGTTTTTAAAAAGTACGTAGTTTTTTACTAAGAAAATAAAACATAATAATCATAATACGGGTTTGAATATTAAGTTTTTTTAATTATATATTTGATTAATTACGTTTTTTACAAATTAAACCATAATTTGATTAACTAAGAGATTTATTTATTAATTAAGGTTTAATAAATTAAACCATAATAATCATAATAAAAGCGTGATTGATACGTTAATTAAATGTCTAGATTTTCTAAAAATAGGGTAGTTTTTTCCAAAGAAATTAAAATATAATAATCACAATAAATATTTGAATATTAAGGTTTTTTTTAATTATATATTTGGATGAATTCTGTTTTTTAAAAATTACTTTATTTTTTTTAAGGAAGCCGTGTACCAAATACACGACTTTCCTAGCCAAGTCACGTTCCACGTGGGTCAAATTGGTCAATCATATGCTGTGTACCAGGTACACAACTTTCCTCGTTTTCCAAATTAACTATATTTTTTACAATAGTTTGTTAAACCATTCTATTCTTATTATTTTTTCTCAAACAACCCTATTTTTGACATTATTTCTAAAAAACACACATGATTTTTTAAAATACTTCTGAAAATACCCATAAAAATATGAACATGTTGATTGAAATTTAATAGTATAGTATGGCAACAACCTAACACAATGTAACGATTTAAACTTTTATTTTAGGTTATTATCATGTCAGTTCATATCTCATTTTAGGTTATTGTTATGTCATTTCATATTTCAATTTCTATCCAAAATTTTAAATTTATGCTTTTACAATACTTTTGAAACATTTATGAAAGTTAAAAGAAAACTTTTGAAAGTATATGAATAATTTTAAAACATTTAGCACAGTTCAAGAATACTTTTTTTAATAAATAATTTCACTTAATTCATGTAAGAACTTAGAATGCCATTTGCCTCTTTATTTAAAATTTGGTTATTTTATTAAAACATTAGTAAAAAGTGAATTAAGAAAAGTAAAATTTGATATATATATATTTTATTGAGGTTTAAAATATTGTTGTCAACTGAAATATCAAGGTCTTAATTTATAGAACTTTTGATGGATATATGGATAAAATGTCGATAACAAATTAATATTTATGAAGAAAAAAAATTAAAATTAATAAATAATAAATAAACATTAGTGACATTTTATTATAATATTTGTTTTTAAAAATATTTTGTCGATACGTCCCTTTTATTGAACCTATGAAAACATGAAGATATCTTGATATGGTTTTTGTGTTAGATATTAAAAAATTAAAAAAAGTAAACTATAACGACGAATTCAACATACATATTTTAGTGTCAATAAGAGTTTAACTAAACTGACGTCTACTTATACTAATTATCACAAAGTTTATAGTTTGAATCCCTAATCTCTAATGATACTTGAAAAAATAAACAAACAAATATTTAAAATGCATGTAAATGATATAAGACAACTAACACGAGCTTAGCTGATATCTATATGTTTGTCAAATTCTTCCGCTCTCAAATTATACTCCAGACCTTTCGAAGAAAAGAATGGCAAGTAAAAAGAAGTGGGTAGTTAGATAGGGGTAGAATTGTGAATTCCTCTAAAGGAAAATATAAGTAAAGAAGGGTTATTTAGAATCACACATAAACATATGCAATAATTGTCTCATATCACGTGAAGGGCATAGCAATAGCAGCCTAGTAGGCATGTTCTCATGTTTAATTAATGGTTTTTTTTTTCTTTCTTTGTATAAATATTATTTTTAATTCCATTTTATTGTGCTTATATAAAAAAAAATCAATAAAGTTGTCAACTATTTGGAATCTGTTCAGCATAATTATTGTGAATTTTAAATATAGTATATTTAATGAAAATATTATTAACATTTAAAAAAGGTGAGGGTCTAGTAGAAACTACAAACATCCCTTATTATGTTATTCTCCACGTCCACAAGAAACTCGTTCCCTTTTTCTTCTTTTCTTTTTTATAATGATATATAATTATGTATGTATTATAAATATAATATATGTGTTAAATAGATGCTCATTTTTAGTGTCCACGGCCGAGTGTTAAATTACTAGTAAATTTACATCAATATAACAAAGTGTTAAATAATCACAGCCTGCATAACAAATTAAGAAAACTCTAAGAAATCTGATTATTTTCTTTAATAAATTTTGTATTTGTCCTTATTTCTTTTGATTATTGCGGGGGATTTTTCAATTTTTTATCTTCTTTTTCTGTGTAATTTATTCACTTTCTTTGCGATTTATTCATTTGCTTTTTTACATTTAGTATTCTTCTTCATCTTCCTCATCTTCGACAATATGAAGATCGTTTATGAATCTCAATCAAGATTGCTGCAGTGAGTTTGTTTTCGATACTAATTCTAAATTTCATTTTCGTTTCAATTGTTTAGAAGATTTAAATATTACTGTCAGGATTCTGTATTTCATTATGAAAATCATTAGTTTGAAAATTTTCACGATTATTTACATTGAACTACATGATCATTTAATAATACCAACACGATCGTTTATCAATATCAACATGATCATTTACCTTACATCAACACGATCGTTTACTACATTCAATATGATCACCATGGTCAAACGATCGTTTACCTATGTCAATACGATAGTTTAATTATTACATTCAATACGATCGTTTACCGTATATTATTTCACTGTACGATCGTCTATCCTTGCATTGTGTTTATTATTATCGCTTTTTATATTTTATTCTTTTATTCGATGATAGATTTATATATATGTCTATCTATTTCTTTCCATCACTATTGAATACTTAATTATATTTTCTTTTTGCAGAGTACAATGTTTATTCCTATAGTTGGTTTTTTTTATAGTGGTTAATGGAATGAATGCAATGTCTGAGAATTACTAAGTTGCTGGAATTTTGGTATATGTCTGAATCCGCTTTAATTGTTTGGTTGATTTAATATACGAAGAGATTCAATTGGACGGCTTGGTAGAATTATCTATTTTACCTAATTTTGGTAAAAGCAACGTTCAGATTGTGGTGCCAATAAAAAAAGACAATGATGTTTCTTGGTATTTAGCTTTTGTTAAAGATGAAATTAGTAGGCAACTAGTAAACATCCATTAGTTCACTACTACAAAAAAAAGATTCTCTTAACATTTTTTAATTGTCAAGAATTATTATTCTTGACGATTTTTAAATCGTCATTGAAGCCAGCGTCAAGAACTTACTCTCCGACGAAAAATGTGCATTTTGATGTGAGGAACTTTAGTTATAGGGAAGGAGTGATGTTGACAGGACATCTCATGCATCATTACTGCTTTGAAAAGTTGACGTTTAAAAAACGTCAAAAAATTCTGAAAGTAACTTCCTCCGTCTTTTTATAAAAATTCTTGACATTTTAAAACGTCAATAATTTAATTCATATTTCTTGACATTTTTAAAATGTCAAGAATAAATATATATTACTTGACGTTTAAAAAATGTTACGAATGTTGAATTTATAAAAATTCTTGATGTTTTAAAAAATGCATTTTACTTGACGTTTAAAAAACGTCAAGAAATCTGAAATTTGAAAATTCTTGACGATTTATCTTTGAAATCGCTTCTTAAAAAAACGTCAAGAAAAGAAAACAACAACCGCCAAGAAAGTCCCTTTTTATCGTAATGTCAAGTCACCTATGGTCATCCTAGTGAAATGTAGTCTCAACTAGTAATGGTGTTAATAAGAAAGACTATTCATTTCACGGTCTGATCTTATGCAAACTCTTTGTATAGAATACCCTCGATCTTATATTTCGACATGAATGATTATGATCAAATCATTTGTAGCACTTTAGAACAATTGTAACAACTACAAAACAGGCCATATTCATAGTGTCACCAGGTTTCCAACCTTATCCATCTACTACAGACCATTTAAGTTATCACTTAAACATGATCCACTTGTATGTCGCCATATACATGTTTAGGTTATAAAAGATAACTTTGGATGTTAATTTATTGGTTTTGTGTGTTAATGCAACTAAATGTCAAATAAAATAAAACATTTCATTTTAATAGATAAATAAAATGTTTGTATAATATATACAATTACAAACTACAAGACCACGAGATTTAGGGCATCAACCCCAACATTGAGATCTTTTAAAAGTTTAAAACTTCAATTCTTCATAGCTTCAATTCATCCTCTAACCAAAGATGTCCAAAATGAATGGAAAAGTCTCTATTTATAGAAAATTGGGCTGTCAATAAGAATATCAAATTATGATTTTTACTTTGGGAAAATAGCAAATTTATTTTTAAATTGTTAGAATAGCAAAATTGAAAAATCTGAAAAATAAATAAATGGAACAATGTCTGAAATGCCCCTAACCAATTCAAAAACAGTCCTAAATACAATTGACCCTGTAATTAAATAACACATCCTTGTTGAAATTGTGCACGTTTAGGTATTCAAAGCCAAAAAGAATTTAGCTTCACTATCTTCCACTTTTCTAGATTCCACCAAATCTTCAAAGTCTTCGATCAGTTGCAGAAAAGATTGGAGCTTCAAGCTTCGTCCTCCTACAAACCTTCAAAGTTTTCATACATTCAGCGCAAATCAAAGGATTTTCTCCTGAAAACCTTCAAGGCAAGAAAGAAAAAAATGTGAAGTGTAATATCTTTTTAGTTTTTAATTATAGTTTATATATAGATACAGTTGTAAATATCAAACATCAACCACATACCAGTGAAAGAATGGTGATGAAGGAGACTGGCAGGGCTAGGCATGCAATGCATGAAGGAACAAGCGGGGCAAAGGTGCTCGGCTTCGGATGAAGTAAAAATATGACTAGCAGAGTGTAGTAGATGAGACGTTTCCTTACGACTAAGTTCTCAATAAACAGAATGGAGGGGATGGCTACAAAGGTGGTGAATGGAGGGGATGGCTACAAAGGTGGAGATCTCGATTGAACGGAGAACACTCGAACGGAGATGGAGGTGTTCTCGGTGGCTAGGGTTTGGTGAGAATGAAGAAGATGATGAATAGTAATAATAATAAATATTATTATATTATTCTTTTCCCTTAAATATCTTCCTTTTCCCTTTTTCTTTTCCAATTTAAATAAAACAAATCTTTTCCTCTCAATTAATTCCCAAAAATAAAATATTCAATTTTTTAAAATAAATTTTGGAATATAAATAATTCAAAAATGTTAAATTTACTTTTGCCATTATTTTAGAGATATGAACAAAATAACACGATTTGAGGATAATAAAAATTTTAATAACATAAGTAGATAATCTTAGCACGATTTTAGGGATGATAAAATTTTAAATTCAAATTATTATTAACAATACCTATTTTTATAAATTTTTAAAGCAATTTTAATATTTTAGCGGTTTCAAATCAAAATTTAAAATCTATTTTTAAAAAACAATTATGGAAAATAGAAAAGAGATATTAACAAGATAATCCTAAAATTTTGAAATTATGTTTGGTATCGTTTTAGGAAAATCAATCAAGTAGCACGATTATAGGGGAGATCAAAATTTTCTTAGAATAATCATATTAAATGCATCATAATTATAGGGGTAAGATACAATTTTAATTTTAATTTATTATTAGGTTAGATAAATTGTTATTAGAAATATGAAAAGTTTAGGGAAATCAATCAAGTACTACAGGAAATATCAAAATTTTATTAGAATAATCATATATACATTAAGTTCATCATAATTACAGGGGTAAGATACAATTTTAATTTTAACAACCACAACTAAATAAATTATTAATTAATTGATTTGAAACCTACAAACACGAAAATCTGGTATAAATTGCAGGCATAAATATAGGGATGTTGATTCAATCAGATCCATTCGGAAAATAAATATTTATTTAATATTTTTACACAACTGAATTATTTGCAAATAGATATATGTGATTCTGAGTTATATTCCATCATTTTAACCTACATGAATACACTGTACCTATCGGATATGAATTTTCCTCTATACAGGTAAAATCGGCTGAAAATATAAAAAAGTGAAATTCTTGTATTTTTGAGGTATTTAAATTCAAATTTTTATAAATATTTTGAAATATAAATAATCCGAAGATATTGAATTTATGTTTGCCATTATTTTAGGGATATCAACGATTATCCACTTATTCGTAATTAGCACGATATAATTGGCCAAAATTTCTTACTTACAGTATATTCCTGTATCATTTTTTACCTATACAAATATACTCTATTTGACGAAAAATGATTTTCGTATACAAAGGGGTATAATCGGTTAAAAAAAGTAAAAGAGAAGTCTACAACCCAGTTTTACTATAAATCTTAATATTTTTTAAATTTGCTATTTTTCAGTTTGTTATCCAATTTTTTTGTCATTCTCACGGTTATCTCTAGAAAATTTTCATGAATTTTATGTGGCCTTGGGCCCATTTGCTTAATGGATTTGGACTTATGCTTGGCCTTTTTGCCTGTTAGATTTGGACTTAGACCCATTTGACTGTAGGGCTTAGGCTTAGGCCCATCTGCCTATTGGGTTGAACTCATCTGCCTTGTTGGGCTTGAGTCAATTATTTTTGCCCAATTTTCATTTCTAGGGCTTGAATTCGGTTGGTTATGATAAAATCTAATTACCCAAATCCAATTAAATTATAATTATCACAATTTGATGTGATGACGTGATGATATTTAATTGACCAAAATTTCTTACAGAAAAACTGCATTCATTTATACACTTCTCGTTATAAGAATTTCGTTCCTTCAAAATTGACCAAAAGAATAGCTTAACATAGTGTTAAAATAGAATAACTTTAATACCCCCAACAATGAAAGAAATAATATAATCTAGAAATACATATTTTTCAAATCAAATAACAATCTTAAAAGAGGTCAAATTCGCGATATCATGAGCCAATTTGTTGTTCTCTCGAGGTATTCCCTATATATCTCGTTTTGTTTTAAAATATTTACTTTTTAATTCATGTGAAGTTCTTTTCTTCCCCATTTTGGTGGGTTTGATCTATTAGTAAAATTAACAACCGCAGAGTGATGGGGCAAGTTTATTGGCACGTGCAAATAATCTTTTGTTATCTTTTAAATTTTATTTTATTTTATTAATATATAATTGCATAATCAAAGATGAATCCATCAAATTGACAAATCTTACATATATTTAATTAGTTATATAAATTTAGACTGAACTTTCCAAACCATTAGATTTGATTTCCAACATTTTTCTTGATGATGTAATGTAATGCTTTAACCACATTTAGTATGTTGACTTCTTACAAAAAGTGCTTTTTCAAGGGTACAAAAATTAGTTTTCACAATGATAAAAAACATAATTGGAGGTTTTGTTGAAAAAAGAAAAGAAAAGAAAAGAAAGAAAGAAAAATACTCTTGGATGTTTAAACAATCCCATAGGTCTCTCCTTCCCTTCATTGTCTAGTTTATGTTCTTTATGCAACATTGATACTAAATAACTCTATGAAATTACTTATAGACTTTCACGCTAACATATAACACATCTATGTTTTTTTTCGTTTCATATAAAATGTAAAATAGAAGTAATCAAAATGATCAGACAACAAGAACAATGCAAACTATTGAACCCAAAAGTATAAAAGTTAAGTTGGTTTAATTTTGTTTTTGCACTAAGTTGAATTATTATTTTTTTTCAATTTTTGTTAGGTAGGGGATGGGTCTCGGGTTGAATAAGTTTTTCTTTTTCTTTTCTAATCCAACCTGCATTATATACATAAATGTATTTATTATACTTGAACTATATATATAAATGTATTTATCACAAGTTTTAATTTTTATACTCTATCTTTGGGTTGAAATTTTATGAGATTTTACTTGTAGATAAATTTAAGTATTTTAAAATAATAATAAAAAAGAAAAAAAAAATCCTCACGAACCCAACTAAATTTTAAAGGTTGGGTTGAATTTTTGAAACACATTTAATAAGTGGTGTTTGTGAATAAACGAAATATAAATTTTAAAAACACAAAAATAAAAAAATAAACGTCCAATTGATAAACATTTGAATTTTAAAATTAAGCTTATAAATAGTTTTTCCACCTAAGTCAATTTTAAAATTAAGCTTATAAATAGTTTTTCCACCTAAGTCTATATGTTTTGTTATTCACTAATTGACATAGAAATTTATGTTTTAGAAACCATAAGCTAAAGTTTCTCCAACAAATAGAAATGAATATTAATTGGTAAGGAAACAATAGCCTATTTTAGACATACATCCTCGTAACTTTGTTTTTGGTTTTACCTCAAAAGGTCTCATACTAATGGAGATAATTATCTTTACTCATATTATATAGCATGATCACTTCTTTTCCTAACCAATAGGAAACTATGTTTACACTCCTAAAAAATGATAAAAAGAACTCAATATATTTTTCATAAACCAAAATTCTTTTTTTTTTATTGTTTATTTCAGGTCATATTTACTTACAACTACTTGAAAGATAACTAAATTAACTTTAAAAAAAAAACAATTTTATAAACTACTTTTTCTAACTGTCATGTTTTACAATTCCATTTCCATTCTCTCCCAATTACACGCACATTCCAATCCCCCTGAAGTAATTCTAATTACATATAAGCTCCCCTAACCCCCCCAAAAATTGACACTTGATGACAATAAAAAGATAAACCTCTATTTGAAATCACAACCACCTCTACAATCACTTCATATAGTTAAGAAATAATTATTGTCCATTTTAGTTTGTTCTAAGAGCTTTGAATTCTAAATCCAAAAAAGGAAAAAGAAGAAGCAGTTGAATGGTGATGTTTGAAGCTCGTTCAATCCATATAATAGTACAAGAGAAGGAACAAACCAAATAACCTAACTGCAAAAGTTGAGCTTCTTCATTACCTTGGCATAGGCTAATGGGACAATGGCAGGTTTTCTCAGTTTCCGCTTTGATCTTTTAGACTACAAACAAAGAGAAAAATAATGTTCATTTCAAGTACAGTTTGCATTTTGCAATTATTTAAAGAATATTATAATAAAGAAAAGAAGGTTGCACTGCGATATAGGGTTTTTTTAAGTTGTCATTCCACATTAAAAAACCAACCAAACAAACAAGCTATAGCAAGACAAGAAAGAAATGGGGTTAACTTATATTTTGTCTTCAACTTTGAAGTTGCGTCCTTTTGATTCTTGAATTTCTATAATTACAAGTTTAGTTTAATAATGTAAAGGTCTACTAGATACAAAATTGAAAGTTTAAGATTACGTTTGCATTCACTAGAAAAAAGTGTGCACGCTACAACAGAACAAGGTACATTCTCACACACACAAGAAAGGAAAAAAGATATTAAATTACCGTTAGTCTTAAAACTTTAAGGTTCATGTCTATTTGGTCCTGAACTTTCCGAATTACAAATTTAGTCTACTAACTTATGGATCTACTAGACACAAAATTGATAGTTCAAGCTTTCATTATATACAAAACCTATACATCTAATAGTTAGATTGGTTTTTTAGAGTCTTTGCATTTGGTGGGATCTTATTAAACAAGATTGAAAGTTTATAGACTTATTAGATACTTTTAAAAGTTCATAAACCAAATAGACACGCATCTTGAAGGTCAAGGACTAACCTTGTAATTTGAGAGAGAGAGAGAGGAGAGAAGAGCAAGAGCACTAGGTACCATTATATTTTAGTGAGTAGCTAAAAAGCTTGAATCCATGACCCACAAAGAATGTAAAGTTCCCTAATGATTCATGTCCCTGCTTATCCTTCCAAGTCTTAAAAATCACGGTTTGTGTTGTTGGAGACACGAAACATTTCATAAAGAAGAAAACAGAGGATTTAGTGTTTAGGGACCATTGAGAAAGATTCTGAAAAACTATTGAGAAGGGTGGGTGGGCATTGATTATTCCACTTGTGAGTATATAGAAATGGTTAGGATCTCTGAGTGATAAAAATAGTTCAGTAGTTTTGTGTCTTTTCATAGTAATTTTACTCATTACCATAATTAGTTTTAAGACTTTCGTGGATGTATCGATAAGAAAACATTTTTGCACACACACATTGGTGATGGAATAAAAGCATAAAAAAATATACTCAAACAAAAGAAGCCAAACTAAAACAAAAATGAGACTTGGAAGGACAATTACAAAAAGCCTTGAACGCCATCGCCTAAAGAGAGAAACGGAACCTAACAAAAAGGCAACACACCCTCTGTATTTTCAACCTTTCAAGAACTCTATTGATCCTCTATATCTAAGGGCCACACAAAATTGCTCAAGCCACCGCAAACTACCAAAAGCCAATCTCCATACTCAAAAGGGTGGTTGAATCCTCAGCCACACTCGTAAAAAGAGGATAGGGCAATTTGGCCCAGTCCTATAAGATGAATTCCTTGAGACGGGGTCCAATGTGGCAAAAATATTTGCCAAACAATATACCTTGAGAAGAGTTAGGACCCTAAGGATGAATATCTTCGAGGACAAGTTGAGATTTTCTTAATCAAGGGTAGAAGGCCAACGATATCCACAATTGTCTTGTTGATCAATGGACAATAGAACATCCTAGAACGATAAAGACTAGAGGCCACAAACAAAGGAAAATGGAGCAGGGGTCTATCCCCCCACCCCTTGTCCTCTTACGAATGTATCCATCTCATCACTCACCAAAGACCAAGTAAAAGGGAGGAAAAAAGGGAGAAACCAGACGTAGGTCTACAAATTCTTGGATGTGCCTTTCAAAGCTCCGTTCAAGGTGCAGTCAAAAGGATGGAGAGCGTAATTGCTTGCAATAAACTAACAACATAACTATTTAGCCGACAACATCACCTTTCACACCTTTAAAGCGCCAATGCTAACCCCTCCACGGTCCACCACTTTAGACTCCACATCTTACCTCACTAAATGAGAGAACCATTCCTCTAAGAAATCCCTTGTAAGCTTCTCCAGGATCTTACTAACTAACATGGAGACTCAAAATGTTGAAAGCATGTTGGAATGCCACTAAAGCTGGCTGAATAAAAGAGTGCACCCTCAGGCCTCTTTAGAGAAAAAGCTTAATTTCCATGAAGTTAGACGCTTTTGCTTCTTTCTCACAATCAGATCCTTAAAAAGACATGAAAATCTGTAATTCCATTGAGAATGAATGAAATAATACAAAAATACAGGTCAACAAGCATTAAGAAAAACTCACTCCAAAGGAGTCAAGCAAATTTCATTTTATTATTTCTTATTATTTTTTAGAAGGGAGACAAGCAATTAACTAAACAAGAAAGGGATCAAATCGCTAATAAAAAAACCTCATGGGTGATTACAAAAAATCCTTGGGAGTTGGGAATTGATGCCCAAAAAGAGACATGAGACCTAAGTAGCAACCAAACCTCCTCCCACGTCATCTCCATGTATCTGCTTGACACCGCTTCTTTTGAAGCCAAAGACTCCAAAGGCAAAAAAAACCAGCCTACCAAAAAACTCGGTCCTCACATAAAAAGGAAGATACAATTGAATCTCGCTTCTCCACAATCATAGAACTACACTACATGCTCCTCATAATGAAACCTCCATGTTGTTTTCAAGAATAATTCTCTATTTCATTGATATTTTACTAGAGGTACAAACCTAATTATAGGCAAAATCAATACACTTGATGAAATAATATACAAATAATTATAAGAATAATTTTAGAATAATATCTCCTAAAAAATACTCTAAATACGGCAATACCCTCCCTTAAACTCAAGGTTCTAGAATGAACTTGAGTTTGCTAAGAAAAGAATCAAATGAGTAGATCTAGAATAGAATCAAAAACCCACAAAGAACACAAAGAACTTCTAAGCTAAAACAAACCCACGAAGAACAAAACAAAGAACTTCTGAGATAGAAACATAGACCCTCGTATAGAGATCAATAACAGAACCTACGAAGAATGAAACAAGAACTCTTGGGCAATGAGCAAAAACTGGCAATGTGACACAAATAGCCGCGAGGGTCTCGACAAATTTGAGATGAACAAGGGAGAAGTGCTATGGTGAAACAACGCCACATAGGCTGGGCATCACCGAATCTAGCGGCTTGGACATGCGACTAGGTAGTAGGGGAGGAACAATGTGTTAGGCTACTAACACTAGTTTTGACAGAGCACGAACGGAGATGAGCGGTAGTGGCGGGTCTGAAGGTCTTGAAGGGCAGCAGCTAGGTCGGATTGTTTTCGGTGGGTTTTTGGGTTGAAACAGAGGAAGCGACGACGACATATTTGCTTGAGAAAAAATTCAAAGAAAGCTTAATGGGGGATGGCTCTACCTCCGTTGACGAATAATCAACGGAGGCAGAGATCGAATGGGGATGTGGTGGCTAGAATTCAATGAGACAATAAAACCTTAGAGTTCTGATACCATGTTGTTTTCAAGAATAAATCTCTATTTCATTGATATTTTACTAGAGGTACAAACCTAATTATAGGCAAAGAACAATACACTTAAGGAAAAAACACGCAAATAATTATAAAAATAATTTCAGAATATCTCCTAAAAATATTCTAAATACAACAATACTCTACACAGTTGAAAAGTTGCAAAGATTAAGATCTAGAGGGAGATCTAAAAAATAAAGAAAGAAAGAAACGAACATGAGCCAACATCACACAATCATTCCATCATCGCAACAAAGATACCCACCTAATCACCATAACAAAATCACAATTGATGCCCAAAATCAAAGTCTTTCCTCTACTGATCTTTGGCCCAAAAATAAATTCAAAGGACATAATACAATTTTGATTAGCAAAGCTCTGTTACCTACCAATTCATAAGAGGATAAGTATCATTGGCAAACTAAAGATGAGACGACAAAAAAGTTATCCCTCCCAACCAGGAAACTTTCATGAATGTTGCTCTCCACCCTTGAGGCTTTCGACAGAGTGGATTGGGAAATTTTAGAAAAAGTAATGAAAAAGAACTTCGACGTAGGATATTGTGTTATATTGGCCAGCCTTTACAGCCTCCCCACCTTGAAGTCCTTGAGCATCAGGACTTTCGAATCAGCCCTCTACTTCAAACAGTTTTTTGCTCAATCAATCAAGGCTTATTCTTCTTTGTTCTCGACCTACTACCTTTGATTTATGATTTTGCTCTGGACAGATTATTTTTATCATTTTGTTTGGCTTTGTATTTGTGGCTTTTTGTTTGATCTTGTATTGTCGTTTTTTGGATGTGATGAGGGCACTAAGGGGGTGTCAACCTAGTTGAGATGCCTGGGTGCACCTGTTGATCCTCCCTCCCCCTTATTGCTCTTTGTATAACCCTAATGTACATTGAGCTTTGTCTCTTTATATATATTAGTAATAGTGAGATACTGAGACTCGTATCATTTTCAGAAAAAAAAATGTTGCCCTCCACCCCCTAAGAATGACTTTACTTACAGCGTTCACATACATAACGAAAAAAAAAAAGAAAAGAAGAAGGATCACCTAGACACATACAACAAACTGCTTGCAGGTTGAACAATGCTATTGGATTTCTATAAGTAAGGATGGAATACTTGAAAGACCTAAAAAGACTCCAAATCCCAATCTGTAACTTCCATTAAAACTTGAAATCCTCTTCCACACGACTTTGTCTAAAACTCCTAGTTCACAGGATTATAAAACTTTCTTAATATGGCCTTAAAAATGACGTCATCATGCTTACAAATACTATAGTCCCCTATATTAACACCCCCCCATCCCTTTAGTATTAAGACAAAAAAGAAGTTTAACCAAAGAAGCTATCATGTGAATACTTCCTCCATAAAACTCTTGAAAAATCTTCCAAAGGTCCTTCACACAATCCCAATTTTCCTTGGAAAAAATCCATAGTAAAATTGTCGAGCCTTAGGGCCTTATTCCTGTCAAAACTGAAAAATCCTTAGGAAGAGTTCAACTTGTCACTGTCTGTGATAGGACACATATCTAAACCCTCTATGAAAGGTCTAAAGGAACTGTTGAAGCACACAGAGAGAAAAAGGAGGCTATATCCCCATTCTCTATTCCTTCATAATACCTACCAATTATCATTCACTAAAGGGCCCAATGTTTTTGAAAGCCCAAGATGCAATAAAGTACAATAGTTTTCTGAGGCTTAAGAGCGAGCTGTTTTTGTGAAGTGCACTATATATAAAAGTACTACATCAAGAAGAGAAAAAAATGGCAATAAGGAGGGGGGAAAATAAAACACAAGAACGTTTGCATTTAGGCTTAGCAAATTTGATTCTTTTAGTTAATAAAGAATAAAAAATCCTCACTATTACTAATTTTTATAAATAATGAAAATGCCCCAACACTCAGGGCTTTGAGCCTTGGGGCTTCACAAAAGGGTGTGCATTTAAGGGGCACCTTATTTTGTGAGTCTTGCCTTTCAAGCCAAGTGGCAGGTGGCAGGTGCCAAACCTGGCCCTATGATATCCTTACTCCCACTAATAATTCTCCCTACCCACCTCACTCTTGGCTTTTGCCTCCAACTTATTGCCTCTTGTGTAACAAACTCCAAAACTCCTTCATATAGGCTCACTCATCTTCAAAAACCTATCTAAAGAGGGGCCTTGTTTTCAAGCCTATCTAAAAACTTAACCTCCCTCAAGACCTCTTGTTGCCTTGGAACCATCTTCCTTCTTGATTTAATCCAAATATCCCCACATATGTATGTCTTGACTCTTGATCCCAAGATTTCAAGGCCAATTTCAAGAAGGCCTAAATTGAATGTAATTTTTCCATAAAACAAAACCCTTTCCATCTGCCTGACACGTTTACCAACCACCAAATCGTTAAAGACTACTTAAAGGAAGGATGAGTCCACCACACCCTCCCACATTTAATCTCGCATTTTTATATCAATAATCATCTATAGGGATAAGAGCTTAATGATGGATATAAGATGATGGATATAAGATGATGGATGATAACGTTAGGATTAAAATGAAAAACACCAGTTCGTGTAATGTTTAGAAGAATTATAACAAGTTTCCACGTTCTTCAGAAACATAGAAGTATGAGTTTGTGACAATTTTAACAATTACTAAATTCTTTTTTTTTTTAAGAAAAGGGGGACAAAACTTTTCATTTAAGATATTTTAGCTAAAATTGATGCTTATGCCTCCTATCAGTTATCGCCTAATCTCTTCACGAAGAAAAGCTTTATTACCTATATAAAATCCTCATAGGTAATCCCCATCCCTCCCACTAACCAAATTTTTGCTTATCACTTATGTGCCCTATTTGTGATTGGTCATCATTCTTTTGAGTTTTGTAATCTATATCTTTTCCTAAGAAAAAAAAACTAACCATCATGAGTTGGCCAAATAATCATTGGTTAATAAAGGGCATTGGGTTTAATACAAAACTTAGAAATAATAAGTTCAATCCATGGTGGTCACCTATCTAGAATTTAATATTTTATGAATTTCTTTGACACCCAAATGTTGTAAGTTAGGGGATTGTCTTTTGAGATTAGTTGAGGTGTGTGTAAGCTATAGCTTAGACAGAAGGATAGAATTTTGAGAAAGAATTTTGAGAAAGAGAGAAACAAAAGTTTGAGCTATGAGAAATAAGAGTTTTGAAAAACAACAGTATACAGTCTGATGCCCATGGCACAAATCTAAAGTCTAAACAATAAAAGAGCTTGAAGACCTATGAGGACTACATTTATATGATTAATACAAAGTCTAACACTTGAACATTACTACCAGGATGAAGCCAAGAGTTCCAAAAGTAAACAGAAATGTGTATCGAATGGTACTAACCGAAGCATGGAAGTTGTGAAATGCAAATGAAATGCAGAAACTATGGATATTCTTTCTATTCTTTCTAATAATAGAAAATAGTAACTTATATCGGAAATTTATTATAAGATAAACAGTGCAATGCAACATCAATTGAACATTTGGTACAATTTCAGCGTCATATACTTAAACACAGAGAAAATTAGAATTATTTTATTGACAATTGACAAGAGAAATGTTATGATAATCTAAGCTAAGCATCTTATATACTTAAACCCAACGAAAAGTGTAGTAACATGAGCTAACTTGAAACAAAATTTTCGATGATCCAAATAATCACATTTCAACACCAATACGATACTAAACCAAGGAGTACATTTGACAAACAGAAAGACAAACCTTGGAATGTGCGTTGTGCCTTTTCCCTTCCATTCGACGTTTAATGCTCCCATCCTTCATCAACCAAAACCTAGACTTGTAAGACCTGATCAACCAACGAAGTGTCAGTTACTCACAAACTAAGAAGACAGTAACGATAAAGATCCAAAATTAAATAATAACAACCATGATATGATGAACTCACGAGTAAGCTTTCAGTTTAGTTTTCTTCAACTTGGAAGTGGCTGGCGTCGTTGGCTTTCTCTTATTCCGCCGGTCTCTTGATGAAACATGCCGCACTTGAACAACCTTAATTCAATGTAATCGAACATCGTTTTATATCAAGTGTTGCGAACAACATCGTAATAACAGGAATAGAGGCTTTACTGAGTCAATTTTTCCTAAATAATTCTTCTCATCAGCTCAAAATCAAACGGTTTCCCTACCTTCCAAGCATTTCCCCGGCATTCCAAGATACAACTAAGAAAAAAACTTTCAACAAACTAAACAAAATTAGCGACCTAAACTTACAGAGAGAGGCAAGAGCGAAGAGCGAATACACTGGTAAGCGGCGAGCGGAGAATGAGTTTGTTGAGATAAATTGAAAAGGGACCTGGAATTCAAATTATTCGAAGAGAAATGGAGGGGCTGGTATAGTGATGGAGCAGAGTGAGAGATCCTGCGGGTGGATGAAACGGAATTTAAAATTTGAGATGGCTTCGCCGCCGCAGATCGGAGCTTGGCACAGCACCTGAGCATCGTCGTCGCCGTCGTAGTCCAAGGGTGAAGGAAAATTTTTCAGAGAGAGAAACCTATGATTCGTAAATTGTGGCGCATTCCCATTTTTTCATGAATTTGGGCCACATTCGCAGCCTAGGCCCAATTAATATTGGCCCAAATCTAACCCAAATGGTGGAGGGGATCGATTATAAACTATTAGATTCAAAATAGCGGCTTTTGCATAAATAAAAAAAAATTATAATAATAAACTCTATGTCACAAAATTTTTTAAATTTGTAAAAATAGCAAATTTAAAAGTGATAACTTTTCTGATAGTCATGTGATTACCATTTGATAGCTCTCTAATAGCCTTATGATTATCGTCGGATAGTCGTCTAATATCACTAATTTTATCATATTCGCAATATACAAAAAATTGGTGTCATGAACTATTTTTTTCTAAATATTCTTATCATTTGATGCAATTTTCATTCAAAATATTAGTATATATAATAATTTTTTTAAAAAAAATGTAAATATAGCAAAATTTATCAAAATCTATCACTAATAAATCAGATTGCAAATATTGGTCTCTAATTAATAGACCATAAGAGTTTATTAGTGATAAAAGTTTATCAATCTATCACTGATAGACTTTACTAAGTTTATCAATCTATTATTGATAGACTTTACTATATTAACGATTTAAAAAAATATTAATATATAATTAATAATTCCTAAAGTTTCTATCTACTATAATTACTCATTTTACAAATGTCAAAATTCTACAAAAACTATAGTCGCATAAGGAAAATATATTGCACTCACGCGATCGAATCTAATGCTAAGGAGGTGGTGTATTTGCTAGTTGGACTTTACTAAGGTGAAGAGTATGGGTGATGAGATCGGTTTGTTGGCGAGGCATTTGAAAAAATTGTTGTTTGTGAGAAGAATCAAGGTGCTCATATGATAGCTCACTGTTTCTCTAATTTTTTTTCATACTTGTGTTTCTTCCGATTCGAAAGTTTGTAGAAAAAGTTCGAGCTATGTTTTTTTGTTTTGGCCTTATGTGTTTGTTGCAAGGTTTAGTACTTCTTAAAAAATCTACGAATGTTTACAGTTTTGTTAATGATAAAATGAAAAATAGATGTGTAGCTAAGCATATACCCATGATATGCTATATTTTATAATTATTCTAAAATATAAAGTTTATATTAATTATAATAAGATGTCATGCTTATATTATTAAAAGTTTTTCAACCATGTTAGGGTTGGGTTTGTTCACTACTTTATAAACTTCTATTGGGTTTTCTAACAAAAACCAATTCTAAGGGTTGGCATCTAGTGATCAAGACAATGCTTGTTGGGTGAGATATGGAAAGGTCAGCCCCACACCTCTAAGCATTGATGAGAAGCAAGCGTACATGTCAAATTATAGTATATTAACGTGACATTTAAACCAAGTATTGACCTTAAGAGATCAAACTCACAAATTTATTTACCTATTCTAAAATTGTTTTGATTTCTAAGGATTGGAAATTAGACGATGTTGTAAATTTTAATGATGGAAAACAAAAGTAAAACAAAGATTGAATCCGTTCAAGGGTGTTGGTTTTCTTACACTACAAGAAACTAGGGAATTTCTGATGTCAAGATGGACGTTGGAAAAAGAAACGTAGACACAAATCACCAATATTGACATAGGCAATGTGACGTTGGTTTAGTCGAGCAAGCCCGACGTCGTAATCCAAAATGTCAGGCTTGATCCATCATTTTCATTTTTCTTTAATTTATCATTAAGCGCTCTCCGATGCAAGCAAAAATCACATCAGAGAAACGTAAAATGTAAAATTTATTATTAAACGTTCTCTGACGTTGGGGACAAAAATGTCGGAGAAAGGTGATTATATTATTTAATTGTTGAGCATCCCCGATGCATTGGAGAATCACGTTGGGAAAGGTTTGAATAATTATATAAATTTTAAACTTTCTCCGATGTTTGTACAGTTATGTTAGCAGTTCATTAAACCATGACTGTACACATTGATTGCATCAGGGAAAGTTGATTAATAAATTTTACGGATTAATTTTCTCCAACACCATTAGTAAAACGTCAATGTGACGTTGGAGAACGCCCTATTGCCCGATGTTTTCGAACGACATCGGTAATTCCTAAACCTATTTGTTCTGGGTGTATCATGGAGAACCTGTGAAGTTGTATAGAGGTATGCAAAGACTTGATGAAGGAACGAGTAGTAGTAATCCTTTTGATGAATGAACTAGCAGTAACCCATTTTTTTGAAGAAAATGAAACGTGGGTATGCTGCACGATATACAAGTTAGTATTGAACATGTAGAAGAGATGGAGGAAGATTTGGAGAATGAGATGTCGTTTAACCGCGGGTAGATTTAGAAGAAGATACAACAAATGTAGTATTTAAGAAGTTATTAAACCAAACAAGTTGTGAGCTATACCCCGGCTGTTCAAAATTTTAATCCTTAAACTTTTTTGTTACGATAATGCATGTGAAGGTCCTCAATGGTTGGAGCAACAAGTCCTTCAACATGATGCTAGAGATAATAAAATGTGTGGTACCAATATCCCAGTTCATTCTATGAAGCCAAACGAAAATTGTGTGAGTTGGGCATGGTATATGAGACTATTCATGCTTATAAGTATGACTGTGTATTATTTTGGAAGGTGTTCAGGGATTTGCAATAATGTCCGACTTGTGTTGAGTCTTGGTACAAGGATAGTTCTAACAGATCAGGAAAAAAAAATCTGCAAAAGTATTGCGCTATCCTAAACTGGTGGAAGGATCGGATGTACGTCATGTGGAAATCATCCTCGAACATCTTGTGAACGAACACATTAATGAGGATGATACTCTGTATAGAACTGAAGTTGATCCTACACGGGTAAAAAGATCGGATGTCATGTCGCAGACGACTTCATAGATAACGATGATGAACAATTATCATCACAGTAAAGCGAGTCAAGCGACGATGAATAACATTGTCTTCTTCACATATACACATTAGTCATTTTTCTATACATTTAGTCGTTTGCGATACTCACATTTAAATTTGTTTAACGTTTGTTGGTTTTTATGTCTAGGAACTATGTCGTCATTTCTGAGTGGTATTCATGAGGTAGATGTGTACCTGAACTTGGACGCGTTAGATAACGCTGGAGGATTGTCTTTGGTGGACAACACTTTAGGTTTGTCTCGTTACCCTAAATACTTGTAGTATGGTTACTGGATTTAATAAGTGTGTTTTGTAGTAGATCCCTCTCAACCCTCTCCCACTCCCACTCCGAGAAAACGACAACACTCTTAAAACATTGAGTTGGAAAGGTATGTACAACAGAATGGCAGGATCCTCATTTCAATCCCCCCAAGAGGAGATAGGTTTGTCTTGCCACACGCCATTCATTTCAACTGCACGATCAATGTGTTAACGTGAGATACGTTTTTGATCCAGGCCATTAAGTGGATGTACCTCGAGAGTACATCGAGGTTGTCAAGGGTGGCTTAGCAGTAAGTTTGTAAATTTTTTAACATATATATATGTTGAACTTACATATATAGAAGACTAGTCTCAAACTTATTTCTTTTGTAGCAATGGTTCATGCTCGATCTCAAAGATCCAACACTTAATTGGTTTGTTGAGCATCAAATGCTCAGCGTGTGGAAGGAATTCAGGGGAGACAACCACCAACATTTCAAGAAGTACAACGAACCTGAAGAAGCACGTTCAAACCCATCGCCCAGATTCGTCAATCGCGTGCAAGATTGACACTTTCTTTGTGATCACTACATGATTGCATAATTTCAGGTAATTTATATCGTCTACCTTAAAATCAATTAATAGTACTTCATTTAATTTATTGTTTGAATATAACGTTTTGATCATTGCTTGAATGTAGGAGCAATAAAAGGTTTGTAAGGCTGCTAGAGCGAAGCAGCCTTACAACCACTAGAGTGAATCCAAGTTGTTCCTTCAACGACAGGCTAAGCTCACTGTAGAACGTGGTTGTCCAATTGACCGTGTTGAGTTGTTTCGAGAAATACACTCCAGTAGGATTGGCGGGTTCGTTTTGCAGGCAGTAGCGGATGCGCATGTAAGTTTATGAAAACTTTTTATTATACTTTCTATTTTAATTCTTATCATCTCCCAACTTACAACTTGTATTGTGCAGAATCAAATGATGAAACGTCAGTCTCAGCCCATCTCAGAGGGTTCTCAACCACTCTCTAGAGATGAGATATGCGAGACCGTTTTAGGTAGACGATCGGTGAGACTCGCTTCTAATTTGAGTATAAAAAGTAACATTTACTTAAGTGTTCAATTTTGGCGATTTAGACAAAGGAGTTTGGTCAGTCTACGCGATTAAGAGGATAGTTTGTGAGGAAGCTTTGAGAAAAGAAGGATTTTCGAAGACCTGTGAAGTGTAGGTGTTTACATGAGAAAGAGTCTTCGCGAGAAAGTTGGGTAGTCAGCCAGAAAAGTTACGCGTTAAGACCTTCAAAAGTTATGTTAAGCAGTTAAAGCTATTGGCGGAATGGAATTAGGCGAGAAGAAAGGTTTGGTGAGAAAATGTCAAATTTGATTTGACAGAGGTTAACGTGTAAGATTAATGATTTAAGCATGACTAAGATAAATATTAATTTTACACGTGTGAGGTTTTAAGTAGGCACTGGCAATTTGACAAGGATTTGAGAACGACTAATCTAAGTTAAAGAGTAGTATAAATAAAGGATTTAGATCACTAAGGAAGATTTTTGAAAAATTTGAAGTGCTGTCATTTTGTTTCTATGAGAAGGCTATGCGAGAAAGAAGAAGAAGAAGAGATTTCTGGTTCTAAGGTTAAATATTGTGAGTGATCTTTTCTTAAAAGTATTTGTGACTGCTTTCTTTCAAAGTGTTTTTTAAAGTATTTATATGATTTCAAACATGTTTTATAATGTTTAAAGCTTGATTTGATAACTATGATATTGATTAAGAAATGATGTTCAAACCATTAATAGCTTCCTTTGAATGAACTAACTATTATGTGCGCATAAGGTTAAGGGCAACTATGTAGAAAAGGCTTGCATGGTGGAGTGAAGTCGACCAATGTAGAAAAAGACTACATTGTGTTAGGCGGTCTGAGTAACCAGGACGAATATGTATATTCTTGGATGTTGTTGATACAGTAGTCTAAACGCGAGGTAATGAGACCAAGCGTAGAGAACGATTGGGGATCCTTGGTGAAAGGAATGATTGTGACTAATGGGTGTTTATGCGAAATGTATATTGATGTGATTTGCAAGTTGATCTGATTCTATTATAAAAATGATTATATACGTTTCGATATGTTTTACGAAATGATGTGTGTATTGATAAACTGATTTGTGTTGAAATTTATGATTTGACTAAAATGATTTATCAAAGGATATTGTGAAAAGGTTTTCATAAAACTTCACTAAGTCTTTTTGACTTACGTTTTAAGACTTCATCTTCCAGAATCAAGCGTCTAGGCCAAGTAGAGAAGAAGGTCGTTGAAGGGATTGCAACAAGTTGAGAAAGCTACCAGGCGTTTAAAAGTTTTGATTAATGTCATTTATTTTAGTCAAGGTGTTGTAATTGTATGTTCATGTTCTAAATACTTGTTATTGAATAAAATTTTAAGTTGACTTTCGTTGCGTTATGTTTATCTTTATCGCTTGGTAGTTAAAAGGAGTTAAGTTTGAGCTAGGCGATAAGACCAGTTTTAAGGTTTTAAGCTAAATCGCGTCCTATCCGCACTACTTCCTGCGTTCTTGTTGTTTTATGGATTGGAATGTGACAGCCGGGTTACTCAAAAGGCCTTGGTTGGTCTCCAAGCCCAAGTCCTCTAGAATGAGTTCTTCTTCCACTTCTTGCTCCTCTTATGACCACCAGACACACATGACGAAGTTTAGCGAACTAAGAGACAGTCTTGAAAACGCTAACCGCCTGATTGAAGAACAACGGATAAGAGAGAAGGAGAGAGAATGAAGAATGGAAGAAACTGTTCAAAGTGGAAAAGATGAAGAAGATGATCGAGGATGAGTCGAACACCCGGAGAGCCGTGATCACTTGGATACATATTTTTCAACATTTAATTTGTTTAATTTCGCATCTGTGATATTCTAACTTCTCATTTGTAGGTTTGACATTCTTTATTTGGCGTCCACGCCTACCTAATAGAAGATAGGTCTAGGTTCTTTTTTTTTTTTAAAAAAAATCTCAATGTAATTGTTTTTAATATTTTTGTTATATATATTTCGTATTTTGTTTTATTATAAATTGCAATTTTTTAATTTTCATAATTTATTGCAAATTTTGTTTCTTGCCTCACGAAGCGGAACCGAAAACAATACCTCGTGATAACAATGTTTTTTTAAAAAAATTCAAATAAATAACAAAATAATTAAAAAATAAAAAATATATATATTTATTCCGACGCATGACATACGTTGGGATCATGCTTTTCCCCGACGTTGTCTACATACGTCGGGGTAAGCATTTTCCAACGCAACGTCAGAATTGCTAGTTCTCCGATGCACTGAGATGACGTTGGGCTTAGTCCGTTACCGACGTCGTCTACGCGTCGGAGTTATATGCGTTCGGGGATACGCTCATGTTGACGTCGTTCATTTTGCGTGTCGGTCAAAGTTTCCTCAACGATGTTTTACCGACATAGAATTTGACGTCACCATTACTTTGACTGACACATTTTAAATTTTGGCTGACGTTTTAGTGCGTTGGAAATACCCTGATTTTTTTTGTAGTGTTATTTTTGGTTTACTCACGGATATGTTATATAAAGAAGTCAATCTAATTATCACATGCAAACTCACTAATTTAATTTCTTCAAATCAAATGAAGAAGCATGACATTAAACATAGTCATAATCAACTTCCATTATCAACCTAACTATTTTCATGATAACTTAACGATGACACAATATTATAGCTCCAATTAGACGACATATAGCATTTCTAATTGAATATTTAATTTAGGATTAATTAAATATTTTAATTTAGCATGGATTGATGATCAATGAATGTAAAAGAAATACAATAATATTAAAAAACGATCAATTTATTCCTAAAATATGCTAAGAAATAAGAGGTGACTTAAATCTATATTATAAGTTAGTTCAAACGTTTAGCCACTCAAAATTATTATAAAATTACTTTCATACATTCTAACAACCATACGCAAGGAGTAAAGAGTAAGGGAAAAGAAGAATGTGAGGGTATACCCTTACTTGAAATGATCCAAGAGATCACCTAGATCCATTTATCAAACCCAAGTTCTTTTCTAAGTCAAATTTTCATATGAATAATGTTTTTAAGTTTATTGGTTTTATTTATCATTCACGAACTCTTAGCTTGTTGCTCTTATTCATTTATTATTTAAGCTCTAGAAGACAAATAAATGTAAAGTGTGTTTATCAATAGAGATATATTATATACTTTTGGTTTCTTCCATGTAAAATATTTGACTTGCAATATATATTTTTTTAGTAGAAACAAGTACTTTCGTTGAGAGAAAAAATGAACAAATACAAGGTCATACTAAAAACCAATCCCACAAGAACCGAATAGAAAATGGGTTTTCTTCTAAGAATGGTATATGACATAATTACAAAATGTCTTCAAAATTGAAGTCCAAAGAAAAACATGAAACCTCACTAGAGACCTAACCTCCTCATGGTCGTCCTTCTCCCTACCATAAAATACTCTATTGTTCCTCTTACCTCAAATATCTCACAAAATTGCACAACTCTACCCATACAAAAAACTACCTCTCTCTGTTCAATGGCTGATGGAGGAGGGACTTCTAAATCATCATCTAATGAACATCCCTTTGCCTTGCCTTGCCTTGCTAGTGAATATCAAGCTCATAGAAGAGATTGCCTCAGTCAAAACTGGCAAATTGATACTCCCATTTTAGGTGTTAATATTATCCTACATTTTCTGACAATGAATATAACAAATCGAGGCTATTAACAGAGCATCTTCCTTCCCCACAACACAAAAAACACACAAGATGGAAAAAGGAAACGAAGTAGACAAAAATATATTTCCATGGGTTTTGGTGCGTGCTTTTAGCCCCTCCAGTTCCAAATTTTATTATTTTGACAAATTTGAAAATGTTGTAAAACCAAAGAACAACTGAATACGGAAATAATATATATATATATATATATATATATATATATATATATATATATATTATAATATATAAATAAAAAAGAAAAAAAATAAGAAAATTAGATATTTAGAAAATTCTCAAATTCTCCATTTTCTCCAACTTTTTTGGAATTCTTTTCAATGTGACAGTGTATTTATACAAATATGTGGGAGACTATTTGGCCACTAAGATAATGTTGAAATTTACAACACACATGTCAAAGGATTTTGAATGACTAAGATGGTGACAAGTCACTATGGACTAGGCTTGATTAGATAATATACATCTATTTAATATAATATTTAGAGGCGTACGCAAAAATAGTAAAAAAAAATTATGATAATAAGACCCATGTCACTATATTTTCTAAATTGCAAAAGTAACAAATTTAAAAGTAAATAACCTTCTGATAGCCATTTGATAACTTTTTGATAGCCGTGTGATATATCTAATTACTTGTCATATTTGCAATATACAAAAAATAAGTGCCATGAGTTGATTTTTTCTATTTTTTTTAATCATTTGATGCAATTTCCTTAATATTTTATAATAGAAAAGTGGTTGTTTCTTTTACAAATTATTTTTTTTCCGTCAACCGTTATTGTCAAACCCAAGGTAGTAGAAGTGTAAAATGTTGAAATTTAATTTACTTTCGAAATAAAAACTAAAAAAAAAAAAATTAAATGTAAACAAATAACATTTCGAAATTGAAGGATATAAAAAAATTAAAATATCATTTTTGATTCTTACATTTTACTTTTTGTCCTTTTAAAGTTTAAAATGTGTAGTTATTAAAATTTTAATAAATCTTACATTTCGTCTCTTCTATTAATTAATTGTGTTTTAGAAAACTTTTTATCGTCTATTAACTTTTTTTACTATAAATTTTTGGAAACATTCATATATTGTATTTTATTGCATACAATTTATTATTACTATTAAGAGGTCCTTGCAAAAATAGCAAAAAGAATTATGATAATAGGACTTATGTCACTACATTTTCTAAATTGTAAAAATAGCAAATTAAAAAATCGATAACAACATGATTACCTTCTGATAACCGTTTGATATGACTAATTTTGTCATATTCGCAATACACAAAAAATAGGTATCATAAGTTATTTTTTCTAAATATTTTATCATTCTATGTAATTTCCATATTATCAACCTATTATAATAAATTTAACTCTAAGAGACTAATTTTAAATTTTACCAAAAGTGCTTTAATTATTAACTAAATATTTCAAAATATAAATACCAAAATAATAATTTTAAAAATAAAAATTAAACTCAAAACTTTGACATTTAATGGGGAACTAAATGGGAAGTTGAAAACTATGTTACTTGAAAATAAAAATAAAAAAATAAAAAAATAAAAAAATATAAATTTTATAAAAGGAAAAGGAAAAACTCCTAACCCGAAACGACATCATATGGATTCAATAATGGCCTTTTCGGTTTCGACTATGCAACATACCCACGCGCCACGTGACTCCAGGAATATTCCTTCATCCGTGTACGCCGGCCGAATAATCCACGCTGGCATCCACGTGGCACATAGAAACTATACTCTACATTGCCCAGACGGTGAGCCTGCCTTCTCATCTCGCAGTATCCGCATTCTCCTCCGTCCAGTAAAAGACGTTAATGAATCGGACGGTTGGTAGTCCATGAAGGGGACTGGAAAGAAAAGAGAATCGGCGCTTTGTATAATTTTACTTGATTTTCCTATTTGGATTTAATGCTCTCTTCATATTCGTCGCCGTCCTTCGCTCCATTTGCTTCCCTTCTCCCCCGCCATTGATGATTCCTTGCACTGTCATTGTTTCTTATTCAAATTGACTGTATTTTCGTCTTGAATTTCTCTTCTTCACCCATTTTATTCGATTCACATCTTTGAATTTGAAGTGTAACTATTGGATTAATGCAAGTGTTATTTGTGTTTGGGCAAGTTAATCGAGGTTCCTACAGAAGTCAAGGTGTGTTTCTGTGTTTAATTTGTTGGCTCTGGCTTAACTTCCTTGCGATTGAAGTGTGATTGAATTGAATGTATCTGTTTTCGGGAGAAGAAAAAGGGTTATTAATCAAAGGTGAGTAGGGAGAGACTGAAATTAGAGGAGGAAGAAGAAAAATGGTGAAGTTTCAATGAGTGCAATTTTCCGTCCGGTTGACAATGGAGCGGAATTACCCCTATGAGAATGGAGTGATGATGACGAGAGACCCAAAGCCAAGACTGAGATGGACTGCTGATCTTCACGACCGTTTTGTAGACGCGGTCACCAAGCTTGGTGGCCCGGAAAGTAAGTTCGTGTTCATTTTTATGATTTGTTGATGAATTTGCAATATTTGTTGTAACCTTTTAGAATGATGATCTTGAACATTTGTTGAAGTCTTGTTCTTTGATCTTGTGTTGCTGAGACTGAGAGGTATTAGCGATTTCCTGGGCGAGTGTATGGGATATGGATAACTGATTATTTTCATGGGAAATGAAGTAGTGATTAAATTATGTTGCTGGATGGCAGGACACATAATTTAACTGCATTTAGTCGTTTTCTTCTCGACGGAGCTTCTGCGATGGATTATATGTTAAGTTGTTAGATGAGCATTCTCATTTAGGTGCTGTCAATGGCAATATTGTGCTCAAGTGTCTAGTTGATAGTTTCTTTTCATTTTGTCCCTTCACCAATTCTAATTTTCTAGGAAAGAAGTTTGATGAGAAAGACTAACCGATTCCCTTGAGGTGTTTGGAGAAAGGAGTCGGGAGGAGTGAGGTTGTGAACTCTACTCCCGAATTAGTATGAAGCAAATATACTAGAATTAGAAAGAGCGTGTATGTGGTGTATAATTGTAATAAAATTTCTCGATAAATGTGTAAAGTAAAGAAAAATGAGAAGATTGAATTACTAACTTATGAAGTTGGTGGGCTAAGTATTTGTACCTCCCAATTTTATAGCTTATTAACTCCCTACATTTTATGCCCAAGACTTTGCAAGACCACTTAGTGATTCTCTTGATATTCACAGATAATTATGGGACGCGAGAAATAGATAGCTAAGTCTAGCAATCGAATTAAGAAATATAATTTCGCGTTTATTGCGATACTTCATATCCTTGTAATATTCTACTATAGTTAGCTTATATATCTGAACTTTATTTCCTCTCCTAGCAATGAATTATATAATTATTATTGGGGGACTGTCTTTTTCAGAAGCAACTCCCAAGTCTGTGTTAAGATTGATGGGTTTAAAGGGCTTGACTTTGTATCACTTGAAGAGCCATTTGCAGGTAAATGTTGAAATCTTTGCTTCTTGATATCTCATTTTTCTCATTACTGATTGCGGAGGAATAAGATACTAACATAACTTTTTAACCTTTAGAAGTATAGACTTGGACTGCAAACACGAAAACAAAATTTGGCAGAGCAAAGGAATGAAAGCAGTGGTAAGTCTATATGGACATAGGACAATATGTAAGGACCTCTTGTTGATTGCATCTGCAAATTTTACCCCAAATTTTTACCCTAATGATGGAGTGGACTTGTCGAGTATATTTGAGTATTTGTGTCGTGTTTTTCATTTTTCGGGTAAGCCAAATAACCCATCTATTGTCTTTCTTTCTTCTTTTTTTAATATTTTGATATTCTTTCTGGATCTGAAATAAATTGGGGCACATTCGATGACTATTTGGTTTCTTAAAATTGTGCTTATTTTCTCACTTTCATCATGTTTTCATGTTCTCTATGTAAATATTTGAATTCTTAAAGCCAAATTTTACTAACAAAACAAGTTCTTAAAAACTTATTTAATTTTTTTTTCAAAAAATTTTGTTTGGTTTTTTATCATACTCCTAAAAGGTAGTTAATGAAACAAAGAAAAATAGGTGGAAGTAGTGTACAAGCTTATTTTTTCGAAAATAAAAAACAAAAAACAAAAGGGTACTTATCAAATGTGGCTTTACTTGTCAGTTAGTTTGTTGTGCTTCTGAGCATTTGTATTTTACAAGTCACCTTCTGGTTTTGATCCGTATATTCCTCTTGTTTGCATCTCAGTGTTCACCTCTATAAAACTCATTTATACATTCAAATATAAACTTTTCAGGTACTCTTAGTAATTTCTCCGGAGTAGAGGAAGATGACAGGTTTGTCTTGTTGTATCTCATCAAAATAAAATGTGCATATATGTTCTAATTATATTCTCTGGTTTACTGACATTCCAATGACTTCAATGGTATTTTCCTAAACATATTAGTTAGCATTATACTGGTTTTCTGATTCTCTTTATCTTGGATGCTAAAATTAAATCGCTGAGAAAAACTAAGCTTCTTGTTAAGTAAGGTTTTCTAAGAAGTTCAAAGTTTTCCTACTAGGTAGAAATTAAGATAAAAAGAACAAAAGTAGGAAAACATCCTTGAAACTGAGATTATCTATTTCATATAATAACATTCTATTTTTTATTTAACTTACTTGAACAGAGGGATGCAAATTGCTGAGGCTCTTAAATCACACGTTGAAGTCCAAAAAACAATACTAGAACAACTCGAGGTACACCTTTCTAAATTCTTCCAGTTACAACAAACTCAATCTCAAGTTTGTGATCAATTTTCATTTTGTTGGCTCTTGTAAAGACAGGTACAAAATAAACTACAAATGAGAATAGAGGCTCAAGGAAAATACTTGCAAGATATCTTAGAGAATGCACAAAAGAGTCTGGCACTCGCCATTAACAATAACCTTGGTAGTCTTGACCAAAGCACAGAAATGCAGTTAATAAACTTCGATGCGGCTCTGTCAGATCAAATTGAAAAATTTAAGAAACAAGAAATAAGAGGAAGTATAACAAACCTAAATGATGTTTGTAAGAAGACCCGTGATTCAATCATCCAGATATGCGAAATGGAGGCTGCAGAAGAAGATACAAACGAGTTTAATGTCGAAAAGAATATGATCAACTTTGATTTGAATTCCAAAGGTGGCTATGATTACAGTGCAAACGGGGCTGAAATACTTGAGCCCAAAGTGCTTCCTTGTTCAAGGTAATACTCATGCTATAAAGTACGTATTTCGTTGACATGTGCCTTATGACATATAGTAGTAGATTACTTTTGGGAGGGAGTAAACACTTCCGTATAGTATGTTCTATATATTCACTCCTCATCCCCGAAATTTAAGCTTTTTTTTTCCCTCACCAAAATGTCAAAACATACTTTAGTTCTTCTTTATCTGTTTTAAACTTTCTTACCTTAAATATTAGTCTAAACTAATGTCAAAATAGAAAACTAACACTAACTAATCTAGAAAGTTCTTGAAGCATCTACAGTAATGACATATTAATGTGTAAGTTTAACTAGATTTATGTTGAAGTATGTAAATAAATATCTCAAAAGAAAAAAAATCTATGATTGTTTTCTTTAGGCTCCAAAGAATTCTAGAATTCCTTTAGTTAAGGATAATGTTATTAGATCCTAGAAGAGCCTAGAAAAATCCTCCAACTTAACTCAAGGATCTCAAGCCTATCAATAGGAGTTGTAGAGAGTTAGACAATCTTAAAGTGGGTGAGTGTCCTATCAATAGTCTTAATCTTTGTACCATTTTAATAAAATTTCTTTTTTCCAAGTGGTTGTCTCTCGTTCTATTTTGTGCCAATTTCTTTGACATATAGGTTTGATAATGAGTTATATGATTGCTAAGAAGAAAAAGAGTTAAATCATAAATGATAACGATGCTACTTCGTGCCAAATTTAGTTGAAATTTCTATGTGCACCTACTAATAATTATCAAAAAGAGAAAAACTTAGATGCAACTAAGGCTATCCACCCGGTGTACAGCCTTTGCTCTACCCAATAAAAAACTGTATGTGGCAATTAGTTTTTACTTTTAAAAAGTAATTATTATTCTATTGGGGAGTATGAGATTAATTACCGTTAAGGTTTTAATTATTACCCTACTAAAAGTTTGTAGACACATACCCAGCACCTAGTAGCTCTTTCTCCTTCCACAAAGATACATGAGTAGGAGAATATAATCTTTCTTACCCATTTGGAATAATGATTTTCTTATTTAAGCACTTAGAAAGTCATCACTCCAAAATATGTCATTAATTTTATTTTGATAGAAGATATTCGATTAAAAAAATCAATCCATATACACACAAATAAATATATATATATATATATATATGAGTGTGATAAACAGTCGTTTGGTGGAAGGGGAATGAAAGAAGATAATTTTTAAAGTTTGAAGTGCACAAATACATGAAAACAAAATATATGTTTGTTTATTAATATGAGCATAGTTCAACTAACTTAACATAAACCTTTGAGCTCAAAGATTAGATCCTCCACCTGTCATTGGTCTCATAAAGAAAATGAAAAAAAAAAACAGTATGCTTTTGTATGTTTTGCAAAGTAAGTTCATAACTGCTTCTTACATCTTCAGGTAAATCAAATTCATGCATGTGTAGTTCGTTTCTTGAGATAATGTTTTGAAGCCTTTTCTCGTCCAGCCTTTGAAGAATATACGTGGTAAAAATGTCCAACTCGAGCCTCAAGTCTCCATTTGCATTTGCCACTTGTCTTTATTCATATGAATGAAGAATTTCAGAAGGTTGAAATACCACAATTTCACTTTTTTTTACCCCTTATTTTTCTCTGGTTGTAAAATAGACATGTTTTGTTTGGTATAATGTTATTGTTTTCTTAACTTATCATCATTTATTGGAAGTCTTTATATTTGTATACAATTCTTTTTCAAAACCCAGACTTTGGAGTTCTTATTAGGCTCACCTACCATTTACCTAGTGGAGTTGATCCTTGGGGATCTCTCATTTTGTATACATATTTGGTTTTTTTTTACCGTTTTATGTTTACTTTGTTTGGCATTGTGTTGTTAAATAATTATGGGCAGTTATGCTTTTAGAAAATTAAAGTTCAAATAAAATTAGTTTTCCTTCTCTCAGCTAAATGCAACGTACAAAAAAAAGTCGTGCGTTAAACTCAGTCTTCTCCCCCCACTTCCTTCTATCCTCTTCTTCTAACTTCTCTTTAACCTCTTTCTCTCAATGTCTTGTCAATCCATAGAATATTTAGTCAATCTAAGTTCTCGTGATATTTGATAAATTTTTTTTGTTTTTGTCTAACTGTGTTATATATAGGTTGTTTTTTTTAAAATATTTAGATAAATCACTTACTTTAAACATGATTTGACACACGTGTCTCAAAATTTCATTTATTTTCTTAATTAAACCTCATGTTTTTAGGACCATTTTAACGTTCACATCAATTATAAATAAAATTGATTTTTGAAATTATATTATACCACATTTATTATCTATTTTATAACTTTCATAATTAATGTAATAAATAATTTAGATTTATAAGATTTATATTTGCCTTTAATACCATGATATCATTTATTGGAGAAATAATTTCAATATGATATAAAGTTGAATCTAATATGATATATTATATTAAATAATTTCTAAATTGATTTTATTTAATTTCATCCGCAACACAGTTAAAGAAATCACCTTCCACCATTTTGGCGCCATCCACGTTTTCACCAATCAATTTTTTCGTTTATTCAATTTCATCTGTAACACAATTAGAAAAATCTCATTCAACTAATTTTTTCACATTTCCGTTTCCACGTTTTATATTTTTCATATACCTACATAATATACTATATATTTTTTCATATACCCTAATTTGTTGACCGGAAACTACATAATATACTATATATTTTTCATATATTTTAACAAATTTTGTATATAACTATTGGGGATGTAAGAATATGGATTGAACCCGAATAATCCGGACTACCCAACCCATATTATAAGGGTTGAGTTGGATTATGTTAAAATATGGGTTAAATTGGATTAAATTTTTTTGATTTTTTCGGGTTGGGTTGGATCTCGAGTTGGAGGGTTGAAAAATTCGGTTCAACCCAACCCAACCCAACCTGAATTAATATATATATATATATATATATATATATATATATACACAAATTAGGTATATAAACTTTGAATTTATATGAAATTTTGAATTATATATATTTGAAATTTAAATGTAACAATTTTAACTTTTATAACCATTAGAAACTAGAAATGAAAAAAAAAAAAACTATACAACCCGACAACCCAACCCAATCCATATTTTACGGGTTGGGTTGAGTTAGGTTAGAAACTAAATTCGGGTTATTCGGGTTGCCAACCCAAATAATCCGAAAATATGGGTTGGGTTGAAAATGTCTCCTAACCCAACCCAACCCGATTTCACCCCTAATAACCATAAACCCTTCCTCATTGAAAAAATTTGAAAGAGATGAACGAAATAAGAAAGAATGAACGAGAGATCAGATATCAGATGGAAGGAAGATTTTTTTAACAAAATCACCAAAAGAAAAATAATTATGGGTAGTTTTGATTATAATATTACCATTATAGAATTAATCACGTACCATATTTACATAGGATATCTACTAAATGCAAATCATGGTCCACTTTCCTTATTTTATTTTTCTATTTTTTAAATATATTATTAATAATAAATATGGGTAGTTTAGTCTTTTGGGCTCTATATTTGTGTAAAATTGAAGCTCATTAGAACATTTATGAAAAATTTGGCAATATTAGATCAAACTTGTAATAAGGCACTCTATAGTAGTTAAAAATATTATGGTGAAATCTTTTTAAGATAAACCTAATCTATTTTTTAACTGCTCTAAATTGAGTTAGGGTCGTTTCAAACTTATTAGTAAGTTTTTTGTTATTTTTTCATCTTGCAAATATCTCGCAAACATCTCTCAAATTCTAAAGTTCAAATGCTTAATCTCAAATGAATTATATAGATGTGCACTACAAGAAAAATGGTCTACGGCGACAATTATTTTCTGTCGCTTAAAAATTCGTGACAATTATTTACAGTCATAGTATCGCATGTCGTGGAAAGTCTTTCTATGACAGTTCCAAAAACTGTCACAATATGTGTTTTCATGACAAAAAATAAATGTCATTAATTAATATTTTATGACAACAAATAACTGTCATATTTTTTTTATGACAACAAATAACTGTCACCATTTACACATTTATGACAGTTACAAAAAAACCACAAATTCTTATATTATGACATTTTTTTACTGTCAAGAATATGCCAATCGTGACAGTTTTTTTGTAAAATTTAATTGTAATTGATTCGATATTGACGACAGTTATGAAAATGTCACGAATTAATATATTACGACATTTTTTTTACTGTCATGGATAGACCAATCATGACAGTTTTTATAAAATTTAATTGTCATTGTTTCGGTATTGGCGACAGAAAAAAAAATGTTACGAATTTGTATATTATGATATTTTTTCCCTGTTGTGTATTCCTCAATTTCTTTTTTTTTCTTGCCGCTGAACCATTACACTAACAACTTCAATAACAATAACAATGATACATCACACCCATATGAAAACAATAAGTCAACACCTTAATATATATATGCATAATGATACACTTTGTAGTATTCGTACACTCATTGACTAATAACCATTTGTTTAGTTCAAATGTAGTTTCCGTAGAAAAACAATATACATTGACATTGGAAGCAAGAAGCCTAAAATCAATACATTGAAAGCAAGAGTTTGTTACCAACCATACAAAAGATGTTATATCAATCAATTGCTCCAAATTGGCTTCAATGCTCCAAATGGATTCTTCCAAACCTATAAATAAAAGCACTAACACATAAGCACTAAACACTAATACAAATGGAAAAGATAAATAATAAATCAAACATTGCAAAAAGAATTTCTTCTCCTCAGTCATTGAATCACAAAGGTGAAAAAAGACATTAATAAACAGAAAAAAGGTATAGACACGGAACTGAAACTGCAATTATAAGCAAGTACACAAACACTCCCCCTGTCTTGCAAGTTTAAAATGGCTCCAAATGGGAGATACTCGAAAACCAGTTTACCATTAAATTTCTAAAGGCACCACAAAAGCAACAGAATCACTGACAATCAGACATATAAGTTTCGAGAGAACAAAGAAAAGGTCACACGATCTCCTAGTCCTCTCCTAACGCTACATTCAAAGAGGGAACAAAAGTAAAATCCGCGAACAACTCGTACATACCGAAAGGAAAAAAAACAAAACAAAAACCCAACCTGCCAAAAAGAACAGAATCACAATTTTTCGCATCCAGTTGCAAACAATGATGAGAAAAATGCTTGGACCCATCAACAGTAATGGAATATGAGGTTTTCATTGTCATAGATCCAAAAAAGTTAGCTCAAAAGTGACACATACCAAAAGATTGACTTGAATATATCTTCCAAGGGTGTGGCAGTTCTTGGCAAGAAATCATTCTAAACAAAAACAATCAAATAAAGTAAAAAAGAGAGGAAAAAAAAAGTTCTTATCGATAATTAAATTTACAATCTAAGGACAACTATTAGTAGCAGTAACTAGAAACAAGGAAGCCCAAAACCAAAACTAAAAATTACATACAAAAACAAGTAAATTACCCAACAGGAATTAAACTAAAAAACTGAATATCAATAAGCTTTAGAAAGAACTCAAAAGGCCATATGCACCTTAGCTTTTCTCCCAAGAAACCCTTTTATTCTTAAAAAACATCTTATTTCTTTCAAACCAAATACTCTAGACCACGTCAATTTAAAAAACAAACGAACAAAGAAACAAACAGAACTTTATCTGTAACAACTGAATTTATCCCTTCATGATGAACAAAAAATGGTTGAGCACTGATTCGAGAACAGCAAGCAAGTTCTTAAGGAATGACAAAAAAATGAAAAATGTAGACGTCATTTTCTTCTACTTTGTAAGAAAAACTTCTTCACCATGCATTATCTACCTAGTGTAACTTGGAACTATTCCATACACCAACAAATGTGCTTTAACATCATCTCGAGTTTTAAGTACTGCATTATTACATCTCTTGCATGGACAAGATATATGATTTGATGTTGTATGCATAAACTCAAAATCTAAAAAACTTCTAACTCCATTTTTGTATTCTTCCAATACTCGAGTTCCAATTTGCATCCAACTTCTATCCATGTTATCCAATAACACCTATAGAATAATTAAATAGAGGATAGAATTTAGAAAGCACATAAGATTCAAACATCCAAGTTATATCCTTGTTGATGGATTTAGATAAATTTAACTATTTATGATGGCAACTCTAGATTTGTCAACATAAGCCATGGATCGAGATTAGAAGATGGAGGGGCATTTTTGTATAAGCAAATCTTAAACCTAATATAGATAATATTCACCACACCACAATTATGATAGGATTAAACTCATGGTCTATGAAATAAATATGCTGAAAGTGGGTTAAGGAACACAATTAAGTACGAACTGTATTAATAATTCTATTAAGTTTCTGCTTTCCTTTCTTTGAATTTATGCTAATGGTTTGATTCTACGTTACTGGAGCATGGAGTTTGATAAACGAAATGATTAAGTATTGAATAGGTACAATGTGGAAACAAAAACAAAAACAAGAAACCATCAAAATGACACAATTTAAGGAATCATAAACCCATAAAATTAATACATTTCAATAGATCAAATGCTAAAAGTAGTTTTATACTACTCTAACCTTCTTTAGATGCTATCAAGGAAAGAGCATGAGCAAGGGACAAAACTTCTTCTTTGATGCCCTAAACATAAGTTCCCTACAAATAAAATTAAATTTACATTTCATTATATCAGTAGAGAAAGAAAACCTCCCAATCAACAAAAAAAAAAAAAACAAAAAAACAAAAAAAAGCAAAACAATCAAAGCGTATAAATAAAAATCTCTACATCTCATGAGCTTAAGAAAAAGTATCAAGTAAATTATGAGCAGAAAATTATAATGAAATCAATACCAATCCAGCCCTAAACAACATCCCTGCAAAAGTTTAATGAAAGAGATTTTTGCTTAATACTTATTCTATTTTCTTGTTTCTAAATATGTTTAGTCAAAACTCATAAATCACCATGATTTTTCTAGTAATTAGAGGGAGTTTCTCAAAACAAAGCTAGAAAAAGCAACAACTTCCATGGAAATTTGAAAGGTAGCATTGGATTGGAGGAAATATTCTATTATCTAGTGAAAGCATAGGAATCAAGATATTCTACACACATATATGATGTTATTATGGACAGTATAAATGGGTGTAAAAGGAGTATAACCCTCAAACTTAATTCTTTGTACTTCTTACAATCATTATATTATACTACATTATGAAAAAGTGATGGGTTTTACTTTTGTTCTTTGTGTTTCTTAACCTTACTTAAATTGATGGTTTATCAAAGCTTCCTATAAATCAAGATAAGTTCATTAGCAACATAAAGAGTTTATTTCTTGCTCATAGTGAAAACGTTCATAACTTTTTTTAATCTTCAATCACTAGTAAATCAAGAGTAACCAAATTACAACAATTTAGTAATGAGTTAGATAACAAGTACTTGTGTTCAAGTTTATATATATAGTTTGTTTATATTATAACTATAATGCAATTACGATACATCTCAATAGCAACAATAAACAAAAGATCAATAGAAAAATCAAAAGTACTCATATTCACTTGGGAAATGCATAGACAAACAAAAAGACCTACACATCATCAAAGTTTAAAATATCACATTTCATTTTTCATTCTCTTTTTCTCAAAGCTTCAGCCCACAACCATGAAATCTCCCTTGGCCTTGATTTCCTAATTCGAACGAACAAAAATCAATTAAAAATCAACCAAATGCTTCATTGAGACATTTCATCAAACACATTGTAAGCTATCAAAATTCTTCATCACATAGCCAACCATAAAGAAAAAAATGTAGATTCACATTAGAAAAATGATTGTAAATAATAATATTGAATAAGATGGTAGACAAAACAAACACATATCTCCTGTAAAAGCAAAACTATGAGGGATGTTTTTCATAAAAAGAACCATGAATATATCACATTGTGGGTAACATGAAAGCATTTGAAGTTAACATATTGTACAAATACAAACAATAGAAATAATGGTTGAGATTCACCGGTTAGTTCAGCGGTGCAAGGGGTGTTGGGTGGTGGCGTCGGCTGAAGGAGAGAAAGAGGAGGATTTCGGGCGTGTCGTTGACGAAAAGTCGCGTCGTTCCTCGCGTGCGTGAGAGAGGAAGAGAGATGGTTAGCGGAAGGGAGGAAAAATCAAGAATGAGGGGCGACGCGTGGATCTTCCACAAAGAAGAAGAAAAAAAGAAGAAGAAGAGAAGAAGAAGAAGAAGAAGAAGAAGAAGAGAAGAAGAAGAGGAAGAAGAAGAGGAAGAGGTAGGGAAAAGGTTTTTGAGATATTTTAGAAGTTTTATTTTAATAAATAAATTATTTAATGTTTTTAGAATTAGGGAAAAATCATCTTATTTTAATAAACTTTTGATTTAAAATGAATTTTATTTTAATAAATTAAATAAATTACTTTTTGTATATTTTATGACACCAAATAACTGTCACGGAAAGTGAAATCCGAAAAATTCCGTCTTTTTCCACCAAAAACGTGGATTTTTAACTTTCGTGACAATTTTTTCTTTCCTCCTTTCAATTTGGGACGTATACAACTGTCATAGTAGGTAGTTTTTCTTGTAGTGGTGCTTATGTGATTCATGGTGCTTCTATATACATGTTTAGGGAGTTTTTAGCTACTGTTTTTTGCATCTGTTAAACATCTCACAGCTTCGCAAACTTTAAATATCCAATGTCGAATCAGTCATATACTTGTTTAGGGTGCGAATATGCATGTTTTATTTAGTTTTTAGCTGTTGTTTTTTAATCTCTCAAACATCTTGTAACCTCTAAACTTGTAATGTATAATCCCAAATTAATTACATACTTGCTTTATGTTATTTAGAGTGCTTCTACACCTATTTTGTATGTCGCATGTATCTTGCAACTTTCAAACTTCATATGCCCAATCCCAAATAAGTCATATACTGTTTTATGTGATATGTTAACTTATACTTCAAATCAATTTTTGCAAGAACTAAAAAGTTTAAGATGGTTTAAGCATGCACATATTCGAATTTTAGTGTGTTACAGTGGTGTATGAGATGGGGGACGAATAAAATATGAAGGAGGCATGTTAAAAGACATTGTTGTTAGTAAAGAAATAACACAGAAAAATTTACTGGTTAAATGATACGATCTTGCAAAAAGTTGATCTTACAGAGTTCGACATAAAGATAAGAAGCATATATGGGATAAAAGTGGAAAATGAAGCTCCTCCATTTGAGTTAAGCAATAACGTCTTAGTGAAAATTCATTAGAAGTTCCCCTATACGTCTCATTTGAGCTTAGAATTAATCAAAGTAGTTAAATATGTGTTGCAATTCAGTATTTGGGAGCACCCAAATTTATAACTTAAACGCTCATCGTCCAATTGCAATGGATGCAATAAATGAGAATGGAGTTCATGTTGGTGAAGTTCAGGTTGTTTGTATGATAACATGATAGAGACCAGTTCAGCTATATGGGAATCATATGAGTCATATGATTCAAAAGATGATACTTTTACATGGGAGCCGGTTGAGATGAACAACTAATCTTTTGACATCCCACAATAAGGAGATAAGGAAAATGAACAAAAATATTTATAAAATATAACAAATCAATGATAGACATTATATTAATAGAAGCTATCGATTGACAAATTTTGTTAACAATGTCTATAATTGATAAATTCTGAAATTTTCAATTTTATCACTTACAATAATTTTTCAATATTCTATATGCATAATTCATAGAAATTTTATTGTTATTTTCATCTCCTTTCTCGTGAAATTGAGCCATTTTAAGTCTTGCAAAAGTGAGCCATTTAAAATCTTGTTTAAATGTGTAATTTACACAAGTGTATCAAAATCGAAAAATATTTACGGTCCGTATAACAAAATAAGAAAAACCCATGACATCCGATCATTTTTTCATAAATTTTATATATGCCGTTGCAATTTATATCTTTTTTGTGATTTATTAATCCTGGGCCATCTCGGTGCAATTAAGGCTCGAGATCGAATAACTAAAAGCTTGTCTTTCATCCAGGGACATCTTGGGACAATGTATGCCTGAGATCAAATAAAATAAAGGTAAAATTCCTTCATCTTAGGCTATCTTGGTGCCACTAAGGCTCGGGATTGAATAACTAAAGGTAGAAGTCTTTCATTCAAAGGCATTTTGGGGCCATGTATGTCTGAGATCAAATAACTAAACGAAGAATTATTTCATCCCGGAACATCTCGGGGCATGGTATGCCTAAGATAGTGTATCAAAATCTACAGGAATGTGTATCGCGCTCGTGTGACTGATTTATCGGGTGTTGACTGGAGTAATTTTGGTATTTTACATTGTTGGCTTGTGGACTTTTTTCTTTTTCAAAATTGTTTTATATAGTGTAAATATTTTACTGGTTTGTTACATTTTTGAAAAAGTCCCGGTTTAAATTGTATAATATGAATTAATAAATATTTAAGAAAAAATAATTGTTGTAAAGATTGAATATAATAGATGTAAAAAATAGATTAAAATAGTATCTTGTTTAGAAATTGTAAAGTTTGTTCCATTTTAATAAATATGTTTTCAAATGTTTAATTTTAGCATTTGTACTTTTCCACTAATTTTAATTTTCTGTCATTTAATTTAACTATTATTAAAATTATTTAAATATTAATAAAAAAATTATGCGAGAAAATAAAATACGTGCATGTAATGGTTACAAATGTAAATAAATAACTAAAAGTTTTATTTTTTATTTTTAAAGTCAAGAACTAAAAATTGTCTGTTTTAAAAAAAGTCAAAGTTAAGTACGTTGTCACATTTGAAATTGTTTGTGTCACGCCCCACTCCGAAGTCACTCTTTGCAACTAAGGAGAGGCATGCCCATAACCTTCAACACGTAGCTCCCATGATATAAACGCTGAATTTTTAGTTAGCGGAAACAAACCAAAATTTAAAAACACGAAGTACAAACATGAGTGAAATAAGACAATTTCATTGATTTTTAAAATATGGGGATTGTATCTGGTATTTAGTACAAGTTTCTCTTGAGAGAACAAAATACAACTTAACGACACTTATATTCTCTTCGCCTAGCTTCTATACTATATGCGAGGTAATATTGGCCACTACCAAAACGATGCGATCAAGGAGGCACGATAGACGATCAAGATAGCAAGTTCAATCTGAATGTTCTTCGCTACCTGGGGGGGGGGGGTATCAAGAATCACAAGAAAAAAGGGTTAAACAAAAATGTCTAGTGAGCGAGGTCTTTTCTCCATTACAAATAATTCATGTAAGAACACTCTTTTGTCAAGCTGCAATCACACGGAGTAAACTCAATGGCATTAGCAAATCTCGTAAATTTTGCTTTCCGTAGTGGGTCTTTCATTTCCAGATCACATAGCAGGCAAAGGGCATCCCACATACTAGTGCACACAGCAAGTATGAAGCATCTCATTCAAGATCGCACAACATGAACGGGACATTCTATTCTAGATCACAAAGTAAGAATAGAGTATCATATCGCATAGGGTACAATAGTTATTTAAAATAAATTCTTAAGGAGTTTCATGCACTCTTTAGGGCTCATTTGCTCCCTCTTTCCAAATAATAATAAGGACATTGCAATATGTTTAGATATACACATATCAAAAGGAATACTCCTAATACCTTTTCCCTCAAGGAAATCATTTACAAGACGTTCTTTTACTTCCAAAGGCTACTCTTCACATGCATCTCTTATATCCTTTTGCCATCATTCCTTGTGCGTGATATGGTTATTGCATTTTAACACATACTAAGTTCAATCCATGTATAAACCATTGTATTTTGAAATTGAGAGAAACATAAAGGAAAAGAAACATATAAAAAAAATCTTCAAAGATGCACATTTGAGGATTCATTCAACTAATTTAGAAGAATTTAATAAAGATAACCACTCACTATCACAACGACTAGCTTCTGCGTGTGACCCTTTTTTGCTCGAAGTTCTCCTTCGTACTAGCTTACAAGCTCTTATCGGATTCCCATTAGTTTTGGGTCTTCAAGGACTTCAAAACTTCTCTAATCCTTTTTCCTTTGGAAGCTTATGGTAAGATCAACCAGAAATGGTTGTGATTCCCTCTATTTATAGCTTTTTTATGATGGAGGCTCCCCATGCCATAATGATTATTATTACCGGCGACGGGGAGAGCTCCAATTCCAGAATGCCATGTGTCTCTGTCATTTTCTTATCTTAAATTCAGATTGGGTGGCAGAGACAAATCATCTGTCGACTTTCTTATGTGGACAATAATGTCATTACTTTTTGGTAAAGTAAGTCCTTTCTCGAGATGAGAGTTCTCCGTATAGTTCCTTTATTGTATAAGGTGACTCACAATTTGAATCTTGCACTATGAGTTAAAATTGAACAAAATTTCAAAATGAAGGAACTGAAATTTTAAGTGAGAAAAAAAAGCACACATTCATGCTAAATAGGAAAGTAAAGCTTCAATTATAATATGTATATATATATTTAACAGAAAGTTATTTTTGAATAGAATATTATTTTTGTTAATATATTATATTTCTTATGTTTTATTGATTTTTCTATCACGTAATGATACTCTCAATTCACTTGTTGGTTTTGAATTGTCTAACATGTGAACACCAAACTAATATTCTTATTTTGAAAAGCAAGTATACTAGCAAAACATGAGGATAACCAACCATCATAAAATGAACCATCACCTAAAAGATATGTTCAAATCTCCACACCATGAAATAACGTCTTGAAAGTGTAGCAACATAAATAATTAAAAGTACTTGATTAATTTTCACACCTTTGCTTATATAAATAATTTTGATTGAATTCTTAATAAAATAAAATCTCTATCACTAACAAAATTTAAATCGATTCGAGTTAAAAAATCATTTTTTTTTGACAACGTGAATACAACTCAATTAATATAAAAAATGTATTATTGACAAAGCAATATTTGGACCATAAACATAGTGTTGAATTTAAAAAAAAAAAAGAAATAATAAATAAATCTTTTTACTAATAATTAAATGTACTATGTTGGGTAGTTGGGAGGGTGACTCACTTGAACACTGGCCAATCTCAAACGATGGGATTTGATAGATACTCACTCTCTCTTAAAACATACCCACAAGAATTCAGTTTTAAAAATATTAAGAAAATCAATTGGAAAAACGAGTACCATGATGAACAAAAAAAAAACAAATTGGATTGATTCGAGAATAAAAAATACTATTTGATTTGTTTAAAACTAATCTAATAAATGCTATTTGTCTATGCATCTTTTTTTTTTTTTTTTTTTTTTTGTTCTTTAACGTTTAGAGGTTTGAAAATTCACGTTGAATTTTAAAAACTAAAAAACATAGTTTTTGTTTTCAATTTCTTGAATTTATGTATTTACGTTGAATTTGATTACTATTTTATCCTATTTTAAAATTATACTTATTGTATATTTGTGGTGTAAACTAAACACTTTGAATTATATATATACTCATTTTTAAAACCAAAATCTATCTACTTACCATAAAACTAAAAGATTGGATTTCGTTCCGTAACCATTTGATATTTGTTTTTTTATTTTAAAAATTAGTCTTATTTTTTCTGCACCTCTTTTAATTGTTTGCATATTTATTAAGTATAATGGTTGAGCCAAATTCATAAAATAAAAATAAGTTTTTAAAAATTTAGTTTTTTTTAGTTTTCAAAATTTCACTTGATTTTTTAAATTATTGGTAAAGTACGTAACAGATGAAAGTATGAACTTAGAAATACTATGATCTATGTACTTAATTTTAAAAAACATAATTTTTAAAAACATTTACTCAAAAGAGAGAAAAGAACAAAAGAAAGGAACCAATATGTCACGTGTGAAGTTTTGACCCCAAAAATTGCCCTCAAAATCGCGCCAGTACGTGCCACGACTCCTTTAGCAAGGCAAGGAGTAGCCCCAACGTGGTCCTAAGACAGCCCAAGACGGACCACGACACATGCCAACGACATTGGCAGGCACCTCTCGAGGACAGCTCACAGGCCCCGCACGCGTGCCACGACAGTGCTAGAATATAGCCGTGATAGACTTCTTTTCTTGATAGACTTCTGTAGTTGATAGACTCTTATGATCTATCAGTGATAAATTAATATTTGTAACATGGTCTATCATTGATAGACTTTGACAGAAGTATTTGCAATTTTTTTAAAGTGTTGCTATATGTGTTAATATTTTGAGTATAATTATTATATTCACAACTATCCCTTTAGATTACATAACAATCTTAACCCATTCCATTACTATCCTTCAAACAAATATGTTAAATTAATTTTTAAAAAATTGAATTTTACTAATACAATTCATATGGATCATCATCCATACCATAAACCTGTTAAATTTATTTATGTATAATATTATTATCTATGTGATCCATGTGCATTATTTGCTGTCTTATCTTTTAGGTCTATTATTTTATTAGGTTCATTAAATAAAAAATAATACTCTAATTAAATGTCTGGATTGAAGATGTCCTTCGCATTCAAGTAGTTCTTTTCTCTTGATCAAGAAACCTTACGGAAGGTCAAGAGAGAGAAACAGAATAAGACTATTTATTCATGGATCAAGGTACACTATTGTAACTAAGACTTATTGTGGAAATCATCTAGTTCATCCAAACATCTTAACATATTGTATTATACAATGATTTAGGATTTGATTGTATATTGATGATGAAAATTAGAACTTACAACAACATCTAATTCAAAAAGCACATTGAAATAGCAATGATTTTGATTGTTATTTTATCTTATAAAAAGATCTTGAGATAATCATTCATGGTAGTGTAATTCACTTCTGGAAAAAGCTTTGAAGCTTCTTCAGCTCCTTCTCCTATTTCAAAATTTGTCAAACAACCTTCAAAGAATATGTCATAAAAATGTCCAACTCCACCCTGCTGTGCTTCATCCAGATCTGCACCATCAAATTTACATTTTAATATATACGTTACAACACCATTTTCTTCTTTTTGTCATTGTACTGTCAATATAACCTTTAAACTTAATCTTTCACAGTTAATTTTGTTATAAGAAAATACAATATTTGATTCAGTATAATTAAACAAATTTTAAAATATAAAGACCGAAATGACATTTTAATACACATTATTCAGAAAGTCCCGTCTTAGATCATTTTTGTTAATGAATATTAAAGTGCATTCTAAGTGTTACAACCGTTTTAATTGGTGCTCACTTAATCATATCCAACCACAATTTCTCACATGGTACAAAAAGGATGCTGACCAAGATATGCCCAAGTATTACTATTTTTATTTTGCATTTTCTTTAATTTCTCCTACTTGATTCTTTTCCCACTTCAGGCTCTACAATTATTTCAAAATTTTCAAATTGGAGAATCTCTTCTTCACGTTACAATGATAAAAAATTTCTTACCCATGGTGTTCAAATTTTTTATTTGATAACTTTTCTTTAATCTTATTTCTCGTTCCCTCTATTATTTCTTGAAATGTAGAAATAATTTGAGAATAACAATCATATTTCTTTCTAAAAAGACCAAATGAAATAAAAAATTTGTTTACCTTCTATTTTGGCAAGAAAGTCTTGAGCAGAAACACTTATCTTTTTCAATACCTTTCCTGAAAGCTTTTCCCATTTCTCAATGAGTTCTCTTTGGGAGAGAATGTTTTTTGGAGGCCTAATATACACTGTTTTATTCAATGTTCTAGGATCAGTTGCTGCCTTCACAACGTACCTTGCAATGTCATCTTCGTCCACGTATACCACTGTAAGTTACACTTACATCTCATTATTTAAATTTAAACTAAACCACTCTCATTATTTTCATTTAAAGAAAACGACAAGATTTCGAGTATAATAAAATGAATCAAAAAATTTGTAAAACATAGCAAGGTATCACTGTCTATGTACAAATAAATCACGATAAACTTCTACCTATATCTATTTGATACTATGATAGACAGATATAATAATCTATGTTAGTTTAATCATAGTCAATATAGATTGTGATATTTTGCTATATTCGTAGATATTTTCAAAAGTTTTATCATTTAAAATAATATATAAAAATACTAGAAATTATCAAAAATAGAAAAATTGACAAAATATTTATACTTAACAAAAGTTAAGTGTGTAATGAATTTTTTCTTTTAATAATTTATTTTTATGGAGGGTAAATAGATTTTTTTTTTTCAATTTTTGAAAAACTTACAAAATAATGTAAATTATATTAATTAAAAAAATTAAACTTAATAAAAAAAATATGTTAGATAAAAAAAATTAAAATATTAATTAATATAGCCGTAAAAGTATTGCTAAAAAGATTTAGACATTCCCAAATAAAAACTCTACAGAATAAATCATAATTATTTGGAAAAGTAAATTATTCTTGCAAAGTGAAGGGCAATTGTTGCAATTAGAAAAAAGTGAGGGAACGGGCATGGGTTGGGGGGGTTACCTTTAACATTACCATCACCAAAAAGTGTGACTTGATGGGCTGGAGGAACAAGAGTATGCATTTGAGAGAGGTTAGCAGCAAAGTAACCAGCAAAACAGTTGGCTGACACATAAGTAAATGGAATATTTGCTTCTTCAATTGCCTTTCTTACTGCCATTTTTTGTTCAAATGTGTCTCTTCCTTGTTCAATTGCATTTATCATCCTTGCTGGATCTATTCCATATTCTGATGGCAAGAATCTCTGTACAAATACATAAATACAACAAGGATTTCCTTAAATCATTTTGATTACCCTAAAAGCTCAAGTTGTTAGATTACATAAAGTTTATTTCATAGATCATAATCTTTAATGGAGTGATGAAGCTTTTGTATATAATAAATGTTTGTAATGAAAATTAACCTCGATATTCCCTGCAGCTCGAATGGCTTCAACAAGTTTGAGTTGAAGGAGAATGCTATGGCTTCTAAAATGGACACCGGACAGGGCGGAGATGACGACATCTACACGCTTCACAGCATCGACGAGGCTCTGGAAATCGGAGAAAGAAGCCGGAACGAGGATGGCCCCTTGTTTCTTAAAGGAAAGGAGAAGTTGAAGCTTCTCAATGTCAAGTCCAATCTCTGGCCTTTGAACTACATATGTCTTATGCCCTTCCAAAAGGCTTGCCTTTACAATCTTCTTCCCTAAGTAGCCAGTTCCTCCAACTACAAGAACTCTCATTTTTTTTCCCCTCTTTCTATTCTCTTTAATTTTCTCCTCTTCTAATAAACTAAACTTTCTCCTTTTATAGCCCTTTTTCACTCTCTCTCTCTCCCTCTCTCCCTCTATCCTTCTCTTCCTCTCTCCCTCTTAGATTGCTTCCCTTTTAAATTGCTTCGATTCTAATTTAAAAGCACAAAACTATTCTACTTTTTAGAGTAGCAAATTTAAAATCGATAACCCTTTAATAGCTCTCTAATAGCCTTCTGATATCACTATTTACTTGTCATATTTGCCATTTTCACAATATGTAAAAAAGAGGTGTCATTGGCTGTTTTTTTCTAAATGTTTTTGTTATTCGATGTAATTTCTCTTTAAATATTGTCATTTTTTTAAACTTATTATCGAAATAGGATAGTTTGTAAACTTATTATTGTTTATTGTAGTTTAGAGGTACAAGTTTCAAAAGCTGGATGTTTTAAATACGATGAGTTTTCACCAATTTTGAATAGAAAAAAGAAAAATAAAATACAAAATAGGATGAGTGCTAAAGAAAAACGTAAAATAGGTGAAGAGTCCTCCTCACTAAATAGGTGGGGTGTCACGCACCGTTAATGCTTGGTTATCTTTTGGTCTATTACTATTTTTTTCTAATGACTAGAAAAGAGTATTGTTTGTTTAAATCTTATTTTATTGATTTTATCTTGATCAACTAATTTTCAAATGTTTTCATTACAACATTAAAATCTTAGTAACCACTCAATAAATACAATAAATATTAATCTATTTTAAAATATAAGATCGATCCCCTTTTATTTTCATATTTGTAAAGTTACTTTTATTTAATTCACATATATTTAAGTAAAAGAAACTTATGCCAAAACGAGTATGACTTGTAGAACAAAAATAAATGATAAATTCGAAGAGATGAACTTCGATAATCGTGAACATGAACTTCGCTCAATTACATTTACTGAGTTAGATATGGACGTAATAGATAGTATTCAAGAACATGATCTTTAAATTAACCAATATTTATTATACGACTAATATAATTAATCTAAAATCTAAAATATTAATTTAACAATATACAGGTGGAGAGATTAGTTTTGTGTGAGAATGTCAGCTCTGCATGTAGTGCTTCGGTATAGGTACATGTGTTTGACTTTCTTCAACCTGATTAGGTACTGTGAATGTTAAGCCCTGAATGTTATGTTTGAAATTATTTGAGAGCCATACAAAATTGTCATGAATAATTTGTCCAATTTCTATAAGAAAGGTCAAGATATTTGAGGAACAATTAGTCCTCTTACATGTTTTTACATTAGTGAGTGATATCATCCTGACAGAGTGATCAAGAAATCTAGTCTAAAATAAGATGTTCTATCATATTGTAATACTAAACCACTTCTACTTAACAATGACTTGAGAACTACGAATTGATCTGATAGAGTTGTACATTTGGTAATGTGATGACATTATAGTAGAAAATTTATTGCAGTAGGGGATTCAATTGAGGAATTTGATAGAGATGTAACTCAAGGAATACATCCCTTGGTATAACATTATTACAAGACTCTACATCACTTGGCTTGGAGCAGTTGTGGGTCATCTAGTACATATTTAAATATTATTTAATTATTTTTAATATATTTATTTTAATATTATTTAAATTGTTTTTAACAATTCACAAGGATCAAAGAACATTAGATTTCGTGATGTTGCGGATGATCCACAACAAGTTCTTAATATAATATTGATAATGAGAGGTAAATATATAGAGAATATACCTTATATGTATGATGTGCCCAATGTTCCTATACCAGTTCAAAGGAGACGTGCTCGAGTACAAGAGCCTAATTTAATGAAGTTGACCATTATGTGGTAGAAGTGCTTTCTATGACAGACACATAGGGAGACTGATTATGTTAGTCTAATGATGATAATGTTAGTCTTTTATACAAAATATTATAATTTAGACTGAATCGATCCATCATCGTCAAACTTGAAAATGGAATATTATTATAAATCAAGGGTCAGTCCATCATCATTAGACTTTAGAATAGAATATTATGATTTAGGGACCGTTCTATCATATTCATAGATGCATGGACATGAGCGCGGTCGTAGAGAACATAACAGATATTTGTACTATAAAGCACAGCAACTGGAGAACCAACACAAAGTTCAGAGTTGACAGCAACAACCAACTAATAATTGATGGCATCGAGTTGTGTGACACATTATTTTTTTTTGTTAATTTTTAAATGAATGAAAATTATTAAATTATTTTAATAGTATAAACATTCTATTCTAATTTGCATTTAACTATTTTCCAAGTATAAACAATTAATAAAAAAAAAAAATACAAAATCGTAAATTTTCATAAGAAATTAATTTTAAAAATGTTGGCAAATAGTTATATTCTTATGAAATTTCTTATGAAATTAAGAGGAAGCTCAGTGAAACCTAATAGAGACCTTCTTGACAGAAGCTGCAAGAGAAGGACACACTAGAGAGAATATAATCTCCTATGAGAAAAGAACCCACAAGGACAAGCACTCCTAAGGCAATACCAAGGAATGCTTAGAGGACCCATGAAGGAAGACCTCTACACCATTAATGGTGAAACCGTTCAGATTTTGAACGAACAAGTGTCATAAAGGGAACCATTAGGAGCATTCATGGAGTTTGCTATAAAAATGGTAATGAAACTCCCCATTCATTATAAGCTCAACGGTTGTGAAAGCTCAAGAGGTGTAATTACAACCTAAACATCAGTTACAAATTACTAAATTATATAAATGACCAATGCCATTGTTGACGGTACATCAAATTACGTCCAAATACGCCTGAATATTTACTATTTTCTCTATTATCTAGCTACTCTGAAACACTAGACTGAGTTGAGCGTCGAAGAGTGTGTGGCTAGACAACCACCCTCGTGCTTACTCTCTTTTGTCTTGCAGGCACTCATATTTTCATTCATTTTCAACTAAATAATTATCTTATAACTTTTAATTCTTTTCAATAAGATTTCGATTGAAATAAAAATTATTATAAAATATTTTAATAAAACTACACTACACACATAAGTTCTAAAATGTAATCGCTTGACTCTTTATGTTAATGGATTTTTTTTTGAACAAATGTATTGCTCTCAAACATATTTGGTTATCATTGAACATATTTTATCAACTTTTGTGTTCTTACTCGACTTTGATTATTGTTATTCTGTTGTTACAATATTGCGTCTTGTGCATTTTGTTTAATATATGTAATTTGACGAGTCTTTCGTTTCTTTCATCATCTATTAGATTTACATCTAATAGAAAGTTTCTTCCCAGAAATGTTAATAACTTCCTTGCTACTTGTTTAATTAATGCTTATTAAATTAGCTTTGGGTCCAAATAAGTAATTCATTAACCTTTATTTTTTATGCGCTAGAAGAAATTTTAGCATTATTGATGTTGAAATTAGGCTTGAAGTTCTAAATTTAGAATATATAGATATATACTTTTTTACAAGTTGAACTTGTATAATTCAAAACTAAGTTAGAATTTATGTTTTGTATATGAGTTTATTCTATCACTCACATTACATATATAAGTTTATCTTAAAGCTCCCATACTATAAAACCTTGCGCATTTATATAATATGCTTACTTTTTGTTTTGTAAAGTCAATACCTAAAATATTAGGTAAGTGGGTACATTGGAAAGCCCTATACCAAATACATATATTCTTTGACCTAACACACACAATGCAACTAACAATGCAAATTAACCCTTTAATTTATTTAATTCTCATGTTATAATTTAGTTGGTCACCTAACAATTTCCTGAGAAGAAAACAACCCAATGTGACCTAAAAGGAAGCTGCTTAGAAGACAATGGAAAGATCTTGGCATGGCTTGCACTTGAGGTTTAGCTTTGCTTGTTTTTGCCAACTCAACAACTACATACGCATGTGTTCAAACATTTACTTTTTGTTTTTTTCCAGACAAATAAGTATAATAACCACTATTTTTTAGTCATAAGTCAATGAATAAATGTAAAATCAAATTTGAGATCTACTCAATAGATAATCAAATTTGAGATCTACTCAATAGATACACACTTCCTTCCTCTTATATTAGAAAGAAAGGTTGTATCATTATAATTGTCGTGTTAAAAATATAAAAAAGTATCAATAAATAAATAATCTAGTTTTAATCGATGTTATCATTTTCTTGACCTAATAATAAATAGAGACATGATCTGTTAAAAATTAATATTTAAGTTAACGATAATTTAATTTCCACATATCAGTATTTAGAAAAAGTTGATATCATTTTGAAAACTAGAGATAAAAGTTGATTATATTATTTTCCTTCATTAAATTTAACAAAGAATACTAGTTTGAAAAGAGAGGCTGTTTGACCTGTTTCTAGAATGTTTGAAAACAAAATTAAATATAATATAATGGCATTTAATTTTGATCTGTTAATTGCCTTAGCTTTTGTAAAAGTAAAATAAAGTATACCTAATGGCAAAACTAACTGGTAAATAGCTAAAGCTTCTTGAAGTTTAATATGTTAATAATAGTCGCATTGAATAATTTTGAATTGGGGCAAAAGGCCCACAGGCTCTTTCAACAAGTATATATACCCACGAACATATTAACGTGATAGCCATTATATATATATATATTGGGATATTATAATATATTCATTAGTTTTTGTTTTTTTCTTGTATTTCCATTTATCACAAACTTGCTTTTAGATGGATATATATATTTTTTTTTTGTGTGTGTGGAGCCCAAATGATGCTTTAAAGGAAAAGAAAAAGCAATTTTGTTTCATTATTATGTGGTTTGGCCCTCTACATCAACGCTTCCGAGATTGTTGATTGCAAAGTCAAATGTATTGAAAAAGGAGCAATGTTGATCTTAATATATATTATATCTTTGTTCTTAATATATATTATATATTTGTTTGCAATTCTTCACCACTCCCTATACATTGGTTAATATATTTTATAATCTAATAATTTAGGAATTGGGTCACCTATATAATGTCTATTAGTTTGGTTGGTGGTAATAGTTTTAAAATGTAATTTTCATAGTCTTATTATTTTTTTTTTTTCAAAAATATGTTTTTTCATAACCATTTTAAGTTTAGATTAGATATTAGATAGTGTATATATTTTGTTTTATTCTTATTTTTTTGAAAATCAAAACAAAACTATAGTTATATATATATATAGATTGAAAGAGTATATAAATTATTTTAGGAAAATTGTCGTAAACAACATGATATTGAAATTATTTACAAAATATAATAAAATTTAAATATCACTAGCTTTACTTGACGCTTAAAAACTGTCAAGTAAAGGTTTATGTTAAGAGAATGATGAATTTTGTTATATTTTATAAATAGTTTTACTATTTTTTATTTTTGAAAATGTTTTTTTTTTTTTTTTTTTGTTTTTTATTTTTTTTTAATTTTAAAAAATAAATAAAAAAAAAAAAAAAAAAAAACAAAACAAAATAGCATCCACGACACATGCTAAAAAAATAAGGATAAATTAAATAAGATTTTTTTTTCTCTTGGTGTGATATTAAAAATATGGGATAAAATAATTTATTTAATGATTTTAAATATTAAATTACCTAATATACCCCTATAGCTAGTCATCCACTAAAAGGGACAAAAAGCTAAATGCTTTTTCTTCATAGCCGATCATGCTAGGGGTGTAAGTTCAATCTGAATAATCCGACAATCCGAACTACCAAACCCATATTATATGGATTGGATTGAGTTAGTTTAAAATGTGGGTTGGATTTGGTTGAAAATTTTGGTTTTTTTTAGTTGGGTTGGGGATTGAAAATTTTGGTTCAACTCAATCCAATTATAATTAATATATATATATATAGATTATTTTATTATTTATTTAATAAAAAGTAAAGTTATGAGTATTTGGTTAAACAATTGTATGAAAAGTTAGCCAAAATTAGCTGATCGTATAAGAAGTAGACGATAGTTTGAATGTAGAAAGTTAAATGATTGTGTAAGAGGGTAAACAATCCTTTAGAAAGCTAAACGTTTGTTGGGTTGGAAATGAAAAAATAGGACTGACAAGAAGAATGACAAATTAGGAGGTTTATTTTGGAAAAATATCAAAATTATTTTTAAATTGTTAGAATAGCAAACTTGATAATAAATAAATGGAACAAAATGCCCCTACCCAATTCAAAAACTTAGTCCTAAATACAATTATTCACTTAAAATACCCTGTAATTAAATAACATATCTTGAAACTCTTCAAAGCCGAAAGGAATCCAGCTTCCCTATCTTTCCATTTTCATAGGTTCCATCGAAAAAAATGTGAAACCCATCATCCCATTCAAATCTTCAAAGTCTTCAATCAGTTGCAAAAAAGATTGGAGCTTCAAGCTTCGTCCTCCTCAAAACCATCAAAGTGGCCATCTTCTTCATCAAATCGATTACAACCATCTACTTCATCAAACCGATTACAGATTCTTTTTCGTTTGATGCAAACGTGATCTTCTTCAAGGGATTTTCTTCTTCGCTCGTTTGAGCTCTACTTCTCAGGAAATTTTATTCTTAACACGATTATACTTCTCAATTGTTGCACGCACATTCAGGTGATCTCTGAAAAAAGAAAAAATGTAAAGTGTATTATTTTTTTAGTTTTTAATTATTGGTTATATATAGATAGAGTTGTGAATATAAACTATTTTTTTATTATTTAATTATTCTTTTAAATTACAGCAACAACATATCCCCTTGATTTTAGGACAGATACAGTGTAATTACATCCAAATACATTGTATTCGAGATCAAACATCAACCACATCTTGTAATCTACATATTATATCACACATACGTCGTGCTTTCCCTTTCCGTCTTCTATCCTCTTTGACCTCTTCCAAAAGATCTCAAAATTAATATTAACTTCGAGGGGTAATTAAGAAAAACTACAACAAAACCTCAAATTCACTAGAATCCGACAATTGACGGCGGCTGGAAGTTTGACAAATAGTGTAATTACACCCAAATACAATGTATTCAATATCAAACATCAACCACATACCTTGTATTCTCCCTTTCCGTCTTCTATCCTCTTTGGTCTCTTCCAAAGGATCTAAAAATCAATATTATTTTAACTCCAAGGGATAATTAAGGAAAACTTAAACAAAACCCCAACAACCAAAAAGTCACTAAAATCCGGCGACTGATGAAAAATCCAAAAATGTTTTGTAAATTCAAATTTTTTATAAATATTTTGGAATATAAGTAATCTAAAAATGTTAAATTTATGTTTGCCATATATTTTAGAGATATGAAACAAATAGCACGATCTCAGGGGATGATAATTTTTTTAATAATATAAGTGGATAATCTTAACACGATTTTAGGAATGATAAAATTTTAAATTCAAATTATTATTCAATACCTAGCTATATTTATAAATCTTTAAAGAAACTTTTAGTATTTTGGCGGTTTCAAATCAAAATTTAAAATACATTTTTAAATAACAATTATGGAAAATAGATAAAGGCTATTAACAAGATAATATAAAATTTTAAAATTATGTTTGCCATCCTTTTACGGAAAATCAATTAAACAACATGATTATAGGGGAAGATTAAAATTTTCTTAGAATAATATATACGTTAAATGCATCATAATTATAGGGGTAAGATACAATTTTAATTTCAATTTATTATTATGTTAAATAAATTGTTATTAGAAATATGAAAAGTTTAGGTAAATCAATCAAGTAGCACGGGGAAGATCAAAATTTTCTAACAACCACAACTAAATAAATTGTTAATTACTTGATTTGAAACCTACAAATACGAAAATCTGGAATAAATTGTAGGCATAAATCTAGGAATGTTGATTCAATCATATTCATCCCAAATATTAAATATTTATTTAATATTTTTTATAAATCCCAAAAATAATTTGGCCTAAAATTGTATACCATATTACAAGAGATTGACCTAAATTTCTCAAAATTTTCAGAAATATCCTAAATTAACTAATATTTTATATAAATATAGGGCCCAAATGACCAATTTACTCATTATTATTAATAATAATATATTAAAATAGAAAAATGAAAAAGAAAAGTGGACCATGTTTAAGATTTGCATTTATTAGATATCCTATGTAAATATAGTAAGTGATTAAATTCTATTATAGTAATATTAATAATAAAAATTGTTCCTTAATTAGTTTTCTTTTTATGATTTTTTTTCAAAAATTCTCTCATTCTGATTTTTCTCACTTTCTAATCTCTCTCCGTCCATTTTTTCTTTCATTTTGCATTATTTTTCATATATTTTACGTAATTATAGTATATATTGAATAATACTGTGTATATTTTATTAATAAAAAGTTTTTATATCAATTTGTTTATGTATTTTATTTAAATATTCATATCATACATAGTAAATAATACGTTATGGTTGAAATAATATTGATTATGCATGAAAGTTGTTTATGTTGGAACATGAATGAGAAAAAATTATGATGAGTATATGTAATATATGCCATTAAAATATTAGTTGTTCTTTGATATATGTAATGTTGAGAAAACTGAATATGTTTACAATGTAGGGACTTTGATAAAAGAATTGAAGCTCCACGGAATTGTACGGAAAAAAAAGGTTGAATGTTAAATTGGTTTATGAATAGTATATATGAAACAATACATTGTATATTTTATGAATGAAAGGTTATGCTATCAATTTGTTAAACTGGTTTATGTATTTTATTTCAAATATTCATTTTATATGTAATAAATAATAAGTTATATTTGAAACAATAGTAATTACAGGTATATTATAGCATATATTGTTCATTTAAGGTTAGTAAGAATTTATATTTTGTATTCGAAATACACTATGGTATATTGAGTATATCGAAGATAGCATCATTTATATATTATTGAATATATGAAGTAATATATATATGTGACAAATCACATAAAATATATCTATTATGGAGTAGTATATATGTAAGAATTAAAAAAAAACATTGATCAGATACATAATCTATGTTAAATGCAGTAAGAAAAAAGCACAGAACATAAAAAAAAATATGTGTACGTATTATTGAATATATCCAGTGGTATATATGTAGCAAATGACAAAGCATAAATGAATTATTCAGTAGCATATATGTAAGAAATATAAAAAAAATATTGAATGAATATATAATCTGTGTATATATTGGTATATATACGCTATAAGAAAAATCACAGAACATGAAAAAGAATATGTGTATGTATTATTGAATATATAATACAAATCACCTAACATAAATTTATTATTCAATGTTATACCATAATATATACGAACTATTAAACAATTAATAATTATATGTCGAACATGGTAGGAAGATGAACTGAACAATAAAAAATTAAATAAAATAGAAGGGACATGACTGGAATATATGCTACGAAACTGAAAAAGAAAGAACAAATTTTTGAAGAAAAAAAATATATACTATGAAATCAAAGAAGAAAGAATACATATGTCATATTGTATATATGAAGTGGTATATATGTGTAAGCAAAATTTCGGTAAAGTACGAAATTTGAAGAAAATGAATGATTGAAATTAGAAGCAAAAGAAAGTAATTGAGGAAGACAACTAACCGAAAGTTGTATATAAAACGAAATTTCAAAATAAACTAAAGAACCAAATAGAAGAACGATATTGATAACAATAAAATTGATGGAAGAAACGATCAAAATTGAATTATGAAGAAAATGAAATCTTTGTTGACACTAGAATTTTTATATCAAAATATTGAAGGGTGATGCAAATAATGATATATTATTATTTTTAATCATTAAATAATTTCATATTAAAAAAGATTTCATTTTATATTGAATTAATAAAATACTTCTAATTAATTTTCATAATAAATTTATATCTTAATTAATAGGCCAAATAAGGAAGTTGTCATTAACATAATTAATTTAGTATAATATAAATAAGGAAATCATATGAATTTAATTTCAAAATTAATATCTAATTAATAAGTATTATAAGGTTATAAATGTCTTAAAAATTTACGAAAACCTAATCAAGAAAATAAATGAAAATTTAGGACATTTGTGAAATTTCCTAGTAGATTTAGGTCTTTTGTCTAAATCTTTCTATTTTTAATAAGAAATTACTTTAGCCCAAAAGCCCAATCTTCACAAGCCGTGTAGAAGGTCCATGAGTTTGGGATGAGAATTAATATTGTTTTATTTTTAAGTTATTAATAGGGTTTTTTTCCCCTAAAAGATAATAATAGGAAAATGAACTACTTTACACTTTATAGAAAAAATTATTAAAAGACAAACTCTATTATACTTCATAGAAAGTAAATATTTTGTTCATTTTGTTATTTTTTACAGTTTTTCTTTTAAAAAATATTGTTTGATTAAAAGAATAAGTAATTTAATTATTAAAGTGGGAATTGTTATGGATAGCAAAAGAAAATAGAGCTAGTTACAAAATATAGCCAAAAACTTAAGCTATGGAGAATTTGATAGATTTTGCTATATTTTGTAAATAGTTTCAATATTTTTTTTTACTTTTGAAAATGTCCCTCCTAAATGAGAAATTTTGGACCAATAACAAATTGTCATGTCATTTACCAAATTAATAGCGAACAATACAAATAATTAAATTTAGAACTAATTAAAAGTTGACACTAAATTGAAATTGAAGACATAAATTGGCCAATTCTGATGATGTCACGTGTTTTGATCATCATGACCGTTGGACTAAATTAATTGTTTTGATCTAGTTAAATATTATTTATTTGGGCTAAAGTTCAATTGAGTCTAGAAATAAGCTTAATTTAGCCAAAATGCTAAATATGACTCAAATTTATGTGGTTAAGCCTGTTGGTCTGATCCATGGACCAACAAAATGCCTAAACCTATAAAGCCAACCAAAGAACTCTATAAATAGAGGGATTCTCTTCATTTATGGTGTTCAGAAATTTTTACTCTAGAAGTCCAAAGAATGTGAGGCCCTAATCGCGTACCGCCAATGTGATAAAAACCTTGCAACAAGGATGCCGAGAGAAGAGACTTCTAATAACAAAATATGTATTATGCAAAAAGGAATATGAGTGATGACCAACCAAAAGAAAGGAGGTTCGGTTGAGGAATATCATTGTGAAAAAAAAATCATTCGGGTAAGAGTGTAGTGCGTTCATGAGGAAGCGCACAAAGAGAGGGAAATGGGATAACACAAAGGGAAGTACCTAACTAAGTTCCATTGTGGCTAAGTAAGCGACACGATAAGGATGAGCGGCGAAAAGAGTCCTATACTTGATACCAAGAGTTAGGCGTTTAGCAAAGTAACGTGAGAAGAAGTGTCCACACTTAGGAAGGAGACGAAAAAATGTCTTGTCAAGATGACTTGACCACTCGCTGAAGGAAGTAAATGTATGCGGCTTTCCGAGGAGATAAAGAGGGTCAGGTTATTTAAGGAAGTTTGGCTTTTCAAGAAGGTGTGGTGTGCATCTCAATGAGAAGTCAAATTGCCACTAATGTTCGGACCATGTTTCGAGTGTGGAATTGGCTGCATGACATGGAAAAATGACAAGGAGACATGTGTAAAGCATGGAAGTGACCCTTGGATGAGAAGGTCACTATAAATAGAGCTAAAATCAAAGAAAAAAGTAGTCGGGACAAAGGAGAAGAGAAGAATTTGGGAGGAAAATAGGGAAGGAGAAAGTCTAGAGTGTGGAACGACAAAATGAGAGAACCGTTAGGGAGAAAGGATGTCCTGAAACAGAGAAGGAAGGGTTTGAGATTGAGTGTATATATGTTGTTAGGGGTTGAGGCCATGTGAAGTATTGTTCTAAGGCTGTATAGCCAAGCTAAGGAAGGAAAACATAATGTCTCTATAGTCTTACATGAAGCGTTGGACATGGAAATTTCTATTACACCTGAGGAACCAGTTGGTAAGCGCATTGCTCCTCAGTGTGCATGACTCAACTCAGAAGGAAGGCGAGTGCAATACCCAGGCTAACAAAGCCAAGCCTGGGAAGCTAGAGGGCCAGAGATCTGAGTCATGGAAAGAAAGCCTTAAACACTATTTTCAAGGTGGGTCATAGAACATTTGAGGTAATGGAAGAAGTGGAGTCTTCACTCCTCGAAGTACCTAGCTTTAAGAAGCTACATCTGGCGAGATGAAAAGGAATAACTTGTATTGTTATATGATGAGGTGAGCAAATCAGACATCGAGATTGAAGAAAATGGGCAGTTGTCAAGCGTGGATGGCCCAATGCGATGAAGAAGGGTAATTGAGTAACCTAAGAGGAGGTGCTATCCTTACACCTCTAGGTACCCCTACAGAGAGTAGCATTAGTGGCGAGAAGCAAAAAAGAAGAGGGTGATGAGAAGTTGACTCCAATCTTAGAGAGCAAAAGAGTCGAAGAGCCAAAGAAAAGAAGGCTTCACACGTTTAAGTAATTGCCTCAAGAAGTAATGTCAGGCGGTAAACGAGGATGGACGTAGGAACTAGGCAAGTGGTAGTCAAGTATCAATGTCAAGAGAGTTCAAGAGTTGTAATTGTAATGCCCAAACTTGTAAAAAGTATTAAGTTAATAAAGCGAAGAAGTTATGTTATTCTGCTGCATTATTATTATTATTCAAGTATATCGCCTAGAAGCTAAAGTTGGTTTGTATTGCCTAAACAATACTAGACGATGGAGAGCAAAGTCTTAAGTCGTAACTTTTTCCCTGAATTAAGAAAGTCTAAGTCTGAGGCAAGGACTTCACGAAAGGGCAAGTTAAGTAAGATGATCCACTTAATTATTAGGCGTTTAATGCCCTACTTGGTGAGAAGTATTTAATAAAGGTCTAGGCGGCATGCCTCCATTTAGTTACTGGAAGTGACTTTGGAGTGGGGTGTGAGAGAAAAAATTCTCCCAACAACAAAGAAACTTAATAGCTTCTGAAGACTGAATCGCTCATTGAAGTTTAAGTTATTTGGAGATACAAATCTTCTTCTAAAACTCCAACTTCAAGAACATCAAGCGCTTTGCTTCAAACATTCAAGCCTACGCATTCAACCGAGAGAGAATCGTAGAATCAAGTACTTTAGATCGAACTACATTGCATCAAATCAACACAAGTTCAACTCCAAGAAATACGTGTCTCTGGAAACCTCATGCGAACAACCCCTTTAATTATTTTGTTAATATTGTTAGGGATCCCAAACATAGAAAACCAAAAAATCAAAATTTTTACCAACAAGTGCTTAACTCAATTGTCACTTGGCATTTATATGTAATTGAGGAAAAGATGTATCGGGTTCAAATCTCTCCATCCCAATTTATACTAAATAAAAGATCAAAATTTTTATTTAAATATTTTTAATTTCATAAAGAATTTTTTAAAATTAGTATAGAAATAAATATATGCAACTATATTATAGAAATAAATATACGTTGTTGTCGTTGGGTGGACATTTTTTACGTCTATTAAATTCAAACTTTATTTATAGTTTATTAAGAAAATGGGAAGACGAGGCTGGCACCTGAAATTTCATATCATAACTCAATAAGGAAAATTTTAAATATTTTTTGTTTAAAATTATTACTAAGATTTTTAAAAAGGAAATAATCAAATATGTCAATTTAATAATTAAGGAATGCTATTTTTAAGATTGAAATAATTTTAGGTGGTTGGGATTTAATAATGGTGATTATATATATATATAAAATAAAAATAATAAAAAAAAGTGTGGGCGACTATTGAAAGTCGTAGACGAGCCTGAACTACCCTATTTTGTCAATAGTTTGGCTCCTACCCTAGTTTTTTACAATATTTTCTAAAATAATATTATTAAAAAAAGGTTTTGAAAAAAGAGACTAGGTATTTGGAATAGATAATGATTTCTCAAATTTTTCTATTTTTAAAAAAGAATTATGAAAAATAGAAATTTGACAAAATATTTACACTTCCTAGAAAAATCAACTATAATAAATTTTGTGATGTATAAATAGTTTGTCAATTTTTTTATTTTTTTTTTCAAAAAAACCAATTCAAAAGAAATGATATTTTCTTTTTCTTCCTCTTCACGCAAGAGCCAGCATTGCTCCTCATCTTAGTCTCTTCTTTGGTCGTCCAAGTCTGTTCGACTCTCTCTCTGCTGCAAAGTTGAGCGTCTACGACGTTCAGTCGTGACCAGCCACAAGGCTCCAGCCAATGCACACCGTTCCACATGAATTTGAGCCGTCTCCTCCCCTTGTAGCCAGTCCAACCTCCATTTGTGCCAATTGTGTACTGTCTGCCACTGCCTGTTTACATCGTCGCCTTCTCTCATTGGTTGGTTTAGGGTGAGCTTGTGTACAAAAATTGAGGTTTTTATTATAGGTTTTTAACACCCATTGAAGAACAAATTTCAAGTTTATTATTGGATTAAAATTTGAGTTGTCTTGCCTTTGAAGGTTCCTCTAGCAAAGCTCGAGGAATTTAATTTGTGGACTTTCCATCAAGGTTGAGTTGAATTTTTAACATCCATTTTGGATAAGTTTTTGAAAAAGTAAATTTGGCTTAATTGATAATTTAATTTAGTAAAATTATTAATTTAATTGTTATGTATAGGAATTTTCGATTGTAACCAATAAGTTTAAGATAAGGGATTTATTACTAGATTCTTGACACTTTAAGATTGAATATTATTGTAATAGATTGATTGAGTTAAAAAGGCATTGATTAGAATATTTGATGGGTTGACTGAAACTGAATATACTCTGTTTGACCTAATGATTAAATTGGTTGATTATGTAAATATTGAGATTGTTAGTTGAATTATGCATGATATGTTTATGACCATTTTGGATTGGGATTGACTGCATTAGACTGATTTTGGATTGATGGTAGTTGTTACCTTTAGCTATTAGACTAGTATATTCTACATGTACGTTATTTTACAAGATCTTTACCTTTATACTGGTGACTACTTTGACCAATAAGTGTATCTTTAGGTTCACTTTATGATTGATGTGTGCGCTCCTACGAGACCACAAGACTGATATGACTCAGGATATAAGCCTAATAGGAAGCTCACCTAGTGGGACCTATAGTGGATCGCTTACTAGGTATACCTTATACTCATCCTTTAATTTGTAAACCTTGAATCGAATCTTACTGAAGAATTTCTAAGCTAGAAGAAACCCAAAGCTTAGTTGAAGTTGTTTGGGTTGCTTGTGAAGGAAGGGAAGAGTTGAAGTTTTATGAGGTTGGCGGCCAAGTGAGGAAAGAAAGGATGTTAAGAGAGGTTTTTGGCTAAGCATGGCAAGTTGGGCGTTTTGGACATAGCTAGGTGGCCAAATATGTCATATGAACCTCCAAAAGCACGTCTTAGGCGTTTTGACAAAGACAAAGAGGTGCTAGACATTTTTCAAGCCAATGGAAGAGCTAGGCTTGTTGAGCTATGCGACCAAGGCTTGTGAGGTTAGCTAGGCAGCATGAAAATCTTAGGGCACTCAGCAAGCTTGTTGAGAGGTTATTTGTGGGTTAAGTAAGAAAGCTAGGCATTTTGGTTAAGCCTTAGGTGTTCAAGGAGGTCAATTGGGTTGAGAACATGTGTTAATAACATGCAAAACCCAAGATTTTGACAAGTAAGAGGTGACAAGGTATGCCATGCAGAAAGCTTTATAAATAGGTCATTTCAAATGAAAGTTGCTCTCAATTTCCTAGAGCATTTTCTCTGAAATTTGTGTAAAAAGTTTACTAAAAGCGTGTAGTTTGTGAGGTAGGGCAGCAGGACAAGGGGGACGCGGGGAAGATCTTCATTAAGTTGAAGGAAGAGGGAAAGGTCATTTTTTAAGAATTTTTTAGCAGTCTGGACTTTTAGAAGATAATAGAATGCATCGCTTTGAATTTGAAGCTCAAATTTTGAAGTAAGCTAGTTAAGACAATTTTAAGCAAGTTTGAAAAAGGAACTTTTGGAGGTAAGAGATTATCAAAGGCTTGTAGCTTGCATGCAACATGGCAACCGCACAGCTAGGCGCCGACGCACGGTCGGCAGGCCATGTGCACATATGGGCATCATGGCACAGACGTGCAACATGCTGAGTGCAAGGCTAACACATGACCAGGCACCCTAAGGGTCTATGCGCGTTCTCGTGCTGCCTGCTATCCATGTCTACCACCCGCCGTGTTATAACACCATTTTTTAGGTGGTTGTAATAATTTTGATATTGTTTAGCTAACTTTTTATGTTTTTTTATTTTGAAAGATTAAATTGGATTTGAATTCTCTAATTTCAGAACAAGTGGAGATTGGACTAATTTATAGACCAAGAAGTTAGATACCACTCGTGAGTGACAAAATGAGTTTTAAATTTAATTTCTAAACTTGTTTTTTAGATTATGTTTAAGCTTGCTTTAATTAAAAGTATTTGAGTTACACTTATTTTACATTATTGATTTCCAAAGCACGAGAATGAAGTTTAGAAAGTGTTGAAAAGTTTAAAGCATACTAATGGGATTTATAAAGAAAGCATGTTTATGCTAGTTTCCAGAATATTTGAGTTGAGAATGTTTTAGCGAAGCTTGTTTTACACAAATATAAAAAATTTGATTATGCAAAGAGTTATTTAAACATGCTTAAGTTGAGATATTGTTTTAAAACTTGTGATTTATAAAGCATGTTTTATTCTATACCTGAGACATATATTTACTATAATCCTACGGGAGAATATTGTGCACAAAGGATTATTGAGGCGACGATCTCAGAGGATGAACTAGTAGTTGATTGTATTCTGTTCTAAGACTGGGGGTTATGGTACCGATTTAGCTCTACCATTCTCGTGAAGTAATTTCAGGGTGTAAAGAGGAAAAGGAAGATTTCAGAAATTGTTTTAATGCTTTGCTAGAGTTTGCTATTACTCATTTTCTATAAAAGCATGTTTGTTTAAAATTAGTCACTCACTAGGCTTTCTACCTCACTCTTTCCCAAATGTTTTCTTACTTTTCAAGTAAAGAATGTGGACCCGACACTTGACTATGTCTGCTAGTCTGCTAGAATATTTGAGTTACCCTTATTAGTATGTCTTGTTCTTTGTTGTGTATTTTGGTATGCACATGAGTTTAATTGAAGTTGTAAGAATATGAGTTGTAAGAGAGTTGGTTTTTCATAGTTGGGATTTTGATTTGTAGATGTTTATATAAAACTTGTTAGACTTTTTGTTTTCAATTTGGGTTGCACTTCGTGGTTATATAGAGGTTGTTTCAATTTCTATTGTGTTTGTATATTTCATGTTAAGGGTCAACAAGTACTATTTGAAGGAGAACGGTATCTATTGGCTTCATGTCGTCTCTTAAACTAAGATTAGATAGTCTGAGAGGGGACGTAACACATTTCTATGTTTAACTTTTCAGGAAAGGGTAAAGGAAAAGACAAGCTGGTGAGCAACAAGAAGGACCCATAACTTACCATATGGGAACTATTATGTTTATGCTTCCACTAATTTTCATGTTTCGATGATTTATATGTCATGACCGATAGATTGTTTTTTTCTTAATTTTATGAACATTTTTATTTTCATGATCTAGTTAGAGCCCAAACGAGGTATTTCCTTTAGTAGTTTAATTTATTTTAGGTTGAATTTTTTTTTTGTTTTCTTAAATTGTTTTATTTTATTTTATAAAATAAATAGACTTTATTTTGTTTTTAATTTTTCAAAGTGTTGTTTTATTAAGTAACGCCCTCGGCTTAAGTTTGAAAAGTTAGGTCGTTAAGTATTTAATCAAAACAAGATGTAGGGGTTCGTCCGACGCATACATACGTCGACAAAAATAACAAATTGCATTGGAATGTCTACCCCAATGCAGAAATCCACGTCGGGGCACGTGTCGTGACTACCGCGTCGTGATAGGCAAAACTAATGTGCAAACTAGATGATTCGGAAAAGGGGTTTGCCCAATGCATTCTACGCCAACTTGTCTAACACATGGACAATAGCGTATTACCAATGTCTGGTCAAAGCGTCAAAAATAGGGTATTGCGACGTTTGGTCAACGCGTCGATAATAGGGTATTGCCGACGTTATTGTGTACGTCAGCATATACGAAAAATTTGACGTGGCGTCGGCTTACCTTGGATTGACATTACGTCGGTAGAGGCGTCTATGCTCTACGCATTTTTTGCACCGGGAAAACCTTTTTATAATATTTTTAATTTGTTATTATTATTATTTTTTTTGCTATTGATATCGAATTTGATTTAAATTCATTCAAATTCTAAAAATAATTAACATAAAATTAAGAAAACACCAAATCGGATTTATATTAAAATTAATTCAAATATTGAAAAAGTGTGTAGTTTGAGAAAAAGATGAATAATAAAAACTAAAAACATATATCTAAGCGCTGCAGACGCCAGTTCTCTCATGCCTTCGAACCACAATGACACAAAATTAAGTTTAAATATATATTACTAATAAGAACTTAAATTATGTAAAAGCTGAAAAGTACACACCTCAACGAAATCAAAGTCCTCTTGGTGTCCGAGTGAGTTCTTCAATCATCTTCCTTATATCTTCTATCTGTTGAGCATTTTCTCTGTGCTTTCAATTACTTTCTTCTACTACTTTCTGAAGACGATCTTTTAACTCGGTAACCTCTCTGGTGTGCATCTCTCGCTCATGTGCTGTAGACAAAGAACTGCTAGCAGCGTGTTGGGACTTTGGTCTGAGGTACCAACCAAGACCTTTTAAGTAGCTCCATAGTCTACCCAAGATTTTCTCACATATCTCATCCCTGAAGAGTGGTTAAGAACCCTCTAGGGTGAGCTGGGACTAGAGTTCCAACATTTGATTCTGCAAGAAAATTTTTATTAATTAAGTAAAACTTGTAAATTAAATATACAAAATAAGACAAAAGTATCGTAGAAACTTACATGAGCATATGCCGCCACTGATGAAACGAATTGGTCACCTCGAGCATGTGTTTCTTTAAACAACTGCACACAGTCGACTGGATGACCTCATTGTTCAACGAGCTATTGTTGTTTTTGTGAAACGACTTGAAGCAGCTATTGTGGTTGTAGGGCTGCTTCTCTCTAGTAGCTCTGTTCATCATTTATTGCTTCTACATTGCAAACAATCAAAATGTTACATACAAAAAAAAAATGAACTCTCATTTGAGAACATTAAAAGTTTTAAATTACCTGAAACTGTCGAGTAAGGTAGTGATCACAGAGGAAGTGTCAATCTTGCACATGATTCTTCAATCTGGGGGTGGGTTGGCACGTTCCTGTTTAGGATCACCGAACATCTTAAAATGGTGGTGGTTCTGCCCTCTGATTTTCTTCCAATTTGTGAGCATTTGAAGCTCAACAAACTGAGTAAGTGTTGGATCTGTGAAATCTAGCACGAACAATTTCTATAAAAGAAAAGTACAGACGAATTAGGATTTTCCATATATACGTAGGTAACATATATGTACGTGTGATTTAAAAACTTATCCATAAATCTTCCTTCACGAGCTTGATGTACTCAAATGTAATGTCAGTCCACTTAAGAAAGCGAATTGGAAAAGTATCTTGCATTAACAAGTCGATGATACAACTGAAGTGAATGGCATGTGGAGAGGATAAGTCCTCAATTGCTACCGTCTTCTAGGAGTGCGAGCAATGGGTTAAGAGTCATCTACGAAAACATAATAATAATATCAGAAATAGAACTACAGGCTTATACAATTAATTGTTTATGTAATAGTGACTAACCTGACGTGTCACCCACTGATGACGTGCCTCCTGCGTTATTAAACTCCTCGGTGTTGAAATAAAAAAAAAGTATCACTCTGATAAAAAACGGTAGAGAAAGACATAGTACCTGAGGAGATATAAACCAAATTTTATTAAACATATGAGAGTACTTGAAACTAAATATATATAAAATGAAATATATGTGATAACATGATTCGTCGTTATTATTCGTCATCGCTTGATGCGCTTTGAACGAATAATTATTCATCATCATTGTTTATGAAGTCATTAACGACATGACGCACAATCAGTCTTTCCACCACTGTAGGATCAACGTCGAGTCTGCACAGGGTGTCATCCTCAATATGATCATCCACACGATGATCGACAATGATTTTGAGTACATTCAGTGGTTGATCCTCAACATCATCCACTTCGTGCACTTTCTATATACAGTTATTTTATACCACCTGGACACCTTTCCAATTGACACTATTTTTTGGGTCGTCGATGTAAAAGACTTAATATGCCCGGATTGCGATAATAACTAGCTCCTTAGGAAATAAAAAATGGGACGTGTTGATTCATTTGTACCCTAATTCCATGTGTGTTCTATGGTTTTTGTTCTTGTCTGTGTCAAACCATCTACACTTGAATAGCCAAACATGGTGCCCCATCGGATATTGAACGAAAATAACTTCATCTAATACACCGTAAAAATTGTTGTCGACGCTGGTTGATGATCAATTCAGTGCAAGGACTTGAGAGTTTCAATTGTACTTAGTGCAATTGTAATACATCAGCGAGTCAGGTCATTGCACGTATTGCGCTCACCATAACTCTCTGTAAAGCGTGCTACATTTGATCCGATGGGTCATAGGGTATGATCATAGCACATGAGTACCTCACAATGCATCTCTTCATCACGTAATTCTCAAGTCCTCGTTGAGTACAAGTTTTTCTACTGTTTGCCCAACTGCAAGCGAAACAATAGATTTACCTGGGTGATCCTAGGTCGAACACACAAAATTGTTTTAGATATTAGTTCTAGATTCCACTCTTCATTTAGACAAGTTAGAAGAATTAAAGAATAACAAATGTAAGAATTAGTTAATTACATAACGAAAGTTTGTAAGGCGTTGTGAAGAGAAAGATAAAACATGCATCTAACTTGCAGTAGGGGAAGAGGATAGCAATGTTCATGTGATATCATTTGAATAAGACACAGTTGTGATTAATGCATGCTTCTCTTGAATGCATATATGCCACACATGACTACTTTTTAGAGATCTATATGACCAAATATGGCTAGACAAGTTATATCTAGGAGAAATTACTTATGCATCTTATAGTATATTGTATTTAAGGCAATTACCTCTCAATAACCACTGTCCACACTTCCTCTCCTTTCGGAATCTAAATGTTAGAGATACTTTTGCGGAGAGGCAGAGTTCCTCTCCACGGGTGTTAATTAGATTCTAACTACTTTTCCTCTCGGGTAGTTAGCAACTTATGATGGCCTAGCATTCACAAGAGTAGAATTAACACGATAAAATGTATAAGCACTCTTCTTTTCAAGAGTTATTATCTACTCAGACAGTTGATAACATGTTAACTTGAAAAAGAAGAGAGAGACAATGGATTGAATGGCTATGTTTATGTACAATAATCAAAGAATGAGAGTATGAGTTTAAAATAGTATGTACAGTACGAAGTATAAAAGACAAATGAAAATAAGATAGATGGAAAGAAGAGAAAGGGGATTGGTACTACAAGTTAAGGAATCAATGATAAAATGATTGTTCTGCTCTTCATGGTTGCTTATTCTCCAGGTAGCTTTCTCAAGCTCTCTCTCTCTCTCTAAACAAACTTTCTTCTGCTTATTCAGCCCCTCTCTTTGGTTTATCCGGGCCTTCTCTCTTTGGTGAGGATGAAGTGCTTGTATAGACTGTTTTTCAGCAGGAAAATTTTATTCTTTCGAGTGTGTTAGTGTTGTCATCTGACCCTTTGAGGTCACATCATTCCAACTACCATTTTGTTTTCTTGTGAGCTTTCCTCGCTTCATGTTTAGGTTCATCGCCTGGGATTGTTAATCGCTAAGTGAGATGGTGTCCCATCGCATTGCCTTTGCGCGAAATGTCATGTATGAGCTGCTCTTTTCTTCTTTTCCCACTTGTCTTGTGTTTAAACATGATAACTGCGTAAAACAAGAACGAAATTTACGTAAGCTATATTTCTAAATATTTATGCGTTTACAATATAAGTGATGCGTTATGATCATCTCCTTATGCGTTTTAACCCCATTATTATAATAAAAGGGTCGTAATAACGATCATTTCTACACATTAGCACTCCTCCAAATTTAGAATAATGCTTGTCCTCAAGCATCGGTCCGTATTATGATTTTCCTCAAGCGCTATTCCTTCTTAACTATCCAATTTCCCCTCTGCATTTCAACACTTCTCTCAATGCCAACAAGTTTTATTCGCTATCAAAGAATTACCCTCATCTCGTACTTCTGATTATGAAAATATTTTTAAGTTCGGCAGGCGGCAAACATAATACTCAAAATACCCTTGTTCATTCCCTTTAGTAAATCTTATTTTCATCTTCTGTAATGACTAAAATTTTGAAAATGCTCCAAATCCCTTTTATTCGGTGAAATAATGATTTTTATTATGTTTACATTGGATTGAGCGTTGAGTGGAAAATCATAGGTACTCTATGAGTTCGTTTCTCTCCTCAATTGTAACTCTTATCGCCTCTTATTATTCAACTATCTGAATTTTTACTTTTGAAGCTTTGCTTCTTATTTTTGCGAGAGGAGACAACATAGGAGTTGTTATTTTAATTAAATCAACGAATACAAAATTTTAAAACGTTCTTTCATCTTTGGTTTAGTTTTAACAGTTTTAACTTTTGTTAATGCGCCTTATTTTTTATTACCTTGCTAGGTTCTTTAAAAAGTTTTCAAAATTTTAGATCTCGCACACCTCCAAATTTAGAGATTAGTGAAGTCCATTACTAATAATGAATGATAAGATTAGTCTTTAAGAAAAATTTTACAAGAGTGATTTGAGGTAAAGCTTACTTGCCTTAATAAGCTATAGAAATATTTTTGTAAGTAAAGTTCCTTAACAAGTTAATCCAAATAACAAATAAAACTTTATTTCGCATACTTTATTTCATTGAAGTGTTATTGAAGTACAAAGAAAAATTAGAATACTATAAGACGGGAAGCCATACATGCGACAAGAAAGATTAAACGCTTAAAAAGTACATCAAAAGTGATCAATTGCATTGTAAAAGGCATAAGTAAAAAGAAATAAAGAGCTATGCTAGGATACTTAGCAAATCTTACTAATTTCGGCGGTAAAAGAAGGCTTCTTCGGGTGAGGATCTAGTGGGGCTATCCTCGCTTTTCTGACCGGATCATTGTACTTCTTTGGATTTCCTAAGGTTTGAAATAGGCGAATATGGATTACTTGGAAGAGAAGTGGGTGAATGGGGGTTGCGAGGAGTTTGAGTGGTTTGTCCTTGAAGGCCCTTCTTATGATGAAGAGGGCAAGGCGGTGGGCGTGCGACAAGACATTACTGGAGTCCTTGGCCTTAAATTGTTGTCTTCTCTTCAGTCCTAAGGCTTCCTCCTCCTCTTGTCTGTACCCTAGCTTATCACCCTTTTTATTGATCATCGTATGGATGGCGATGAGGTCCCTACTTTCTATTTTGTCCCTCCTCTACTTGTGCCCACAAGAGCATCCTTAAATGAACTTGGATCTCTTCTTTCTTGTGGACGGGCACCTCCTCCTTCGACAGAGTATTTCTATTCTCTTCTTTTTGAAACTTCTCAGCCACGTCCTTTCCCACCTTTGTCTCTCATTCTCTTCCTTTTCTTCTTCTTCCAAGGACCCAAATTCCTTTTGCAGAACTAGTGGGCATCCTTATTGCTAGCCCTGTAAAATCAGCATCAGGCGAGGAGGTGCTTTCCATTGGAAGCTCAAGATCCTCCTTCCTCGCCTAGCTGTTTTGTCTTTCCTTTATTCTTCTCTTCTTCTTCTTGTTACATAATATTTTATTCCTGTATATCTTTTCACTTTCTTTTGCTTCCTCCTTTACATATTTTTTTATTCCCGAATTGTCTACCTCGACCTTCTCCATCCCTCCATGCTCTCCTTGTATTTGAACCCTTATCGCACCACACATCGAGAAGGAAGAGTACTTAGTACTCATAATAGAGTGGCCTGACAAGGGATTTTGTACAGGGGAGCATTTCTTAGTGAAAGACGATAGGAGTCCAATGAAGATCATTAAAGAAGAAATTTTTGGAATGTCAGAACCCTAAGGGTTAACTCAGATATTTGAAGGGTTTAAATAAACCTTCTTAACCAAGATTCAAGGGTGGTTAACGAGCGGTTAAAGTCTTGTCACAATGAATATGATGTGAAAATCTTGAGTGACTACTCGTGGCTTGAGGACGACTCATTCATTTCTTCTTGGAAATTTAAAACTAAGGGATTTGACCTGACGCTTTGTACCTCTAAAGATTTCATTATTTCCTTATGCAATCTAGCTTCCTATTTTGTGTAAGGCTGTTAGACTACCTATGTTGGCGTGACATGACTAGCAATCCTATGAGAGATTAAAGGATATACATACAAAAATTGATTTAAAAAAAAAAAGAAAGATATATAAGCAGATGTGTTAGTGTATAAGAAGTACTGCACACTATTCTGACGATAAAAATTTAAGGCAAATGGAAAGAATATACATTACAGATGTATCCACTGGTCCAAACTTCTTGGCGAGGAATAACTGTGTACCATTGCTTCTGTCTCGTTTAGTTTCGTGACCGCGTTGTTACTGAACTTCATTGATCATTTGCATCATGACTCTCAGAGTCTTGTTGATCACTGCAATAAGTCTCTGCTCTCAATCATTCATCACAATATTCAAATGATCTTTCTCGATCCTTGTCGCTTAGCTAATTAAAATTGCACTTGTCGTTAGCTCCGCGCGATGACACTTCTCTAGATGCCAGCATGGAGATTCTCATTTTCATTTGCAACTAACCGCATCCATTGATATTTTCTAGGTCATCTTCTGAAAGATACATTGATTTTGGGGTTGGTTCAAGCAATCAAATGCTCTGTCTAAACTTAAGTAAAATGCTACTCTAACATCTAAAAGTTAATTCCCCTATAATGGCACTAAAAACTTGGTTGTTGATCAATTCAGTTCTAGGACTTAAGAGTTTCAATTGTAACTAGTGCAATTGCAGTACATCATCGAGTCAGGTCCTTGCACGTATTGTGCTCACCATAACTCTCTGTAGAGCTTGTTGCACTTGAGGCGGTTGGTCATAGGGTATGATTATAGCACATGAGGAGCTCACAATGTACCTCTTCATCGCGTGATTCTTAAGTCCTCGTTGAGTATAAGTTTTCCTACTGCTTGCTCAAGTGTAAAACAGTAGGTTTACCTGGGTGATCTAGGGTCGAACATAGGAAATTGTGTTAGATATTAGTTCTAGATTCCACTCTTCATTTAGACAAGTTAGAAGAATTAAAGAATAAAAAATGTAAGAATTAAATAATTACACAGAGAAAGTCTATAAGGCGTGGTGAAGAGAAAGATAAAACATGCATCTAACTTGCAAAAGGGGAAGAGGATAGGAATGTTTGCGTGATATCATTTGAATAAGTAGGAAGATAGGCTTGACGTGATATAACTTGCTAAGACACACTTGTGATTAAGGCATGCTTCTCTCGAATGCATATATGCCACACATGACTACATTTCAGAGACTTATATGACCAAATATAGCTAGGAGAGTTATATCTAGGAGAAATCACTTATGCATCTTATAGTATTTCGTAATTAAAGACGGTTACCTCTCAGTAACCACTGTCCACACTTGCTCTCCTTTCGGGATCCAAATGTTAGAGATACTTTCACGGAGAGGCAGAGATCCTCTTCACGCTTGTTAATTAGGTTCTAACTACTTTCCCTCTCAGGTAGTTAGAAAGTTATGCTGGCCTAACATTCACAAGAGTACAATTAACACAATAAAATGTATAAGCACCATTCTTTTCAAGATTTATTATCTACTCAAACAGTTGATAACACGTTAACTTGAAGAAGAAGAGAGATAATGGACTGAATAACTATGTTTATGTACATTAATCAAAGAATGACAGTATGGGTTTATATAGAGTATGTACAGTATGAAGTATAAAATACAAATGAAAATAACATATATGGAAAGAAGAGAAAGTGAATCAATGACAAAATGATCTTTATGCTCTTCACGATTGCTTATTCTTCCGGTAGCTTTCTCAAGTTCTCTCTCTCACTAGACAGACTTTCTTCGACTTATTTGACCCCTCTCTTTGGCCTATCTGAGCCTTCTCTCTTCAGTGAGGATGAAGTGCTTGTATAGGCTGCTTTTCTGTAGGAAAATTCTATTCTATCTGAGTGTGTCGACGTTGTCATCTGACCCTGTGAGGTCACATCATTCCAACTACCATCCTTGTCTTCTTGTGAGCTTTCCTCGCTTGATGTTTAGATTCATCACCTGGGGTTGATAATAGCCAAGCGAGATCTATTGCATTGCCTTTGCGCGAGATGTCATGTATGAGCTACTCCTTTTTTCTTTTACCACTTGTCCTTCGTTTAAATATTTATGCGTTTACAACATAATTCATGCATTTTGATCATCTCCTTATGCGTTTTAACCCCATTATTCTAATAAAAAAAGGTTGTAATAACGATCATTTCAACACATTATCAGACGCTTCCACTGGCACTATTTTCACCAACTACCACGACGCCACTATCTTTTGTTGTGCCTTAGAAATCACGATCTATCGTGTGAAACCGTACCCCATCGATGATGCATCCACTGTAGGATCAAACGTCAAGTGTAGGTCCCATCGCAAGTGAGAGGAAATCATGTGAAAGGTTTTCCCTAAACCCTAAACCCTAAAATTATTTTATTTATGAATATAAGTCTAGAATAAGCCTAGCCAATTCTCAATGGATTTATGTACTCTACATACCTGATCTCTAAACCAATTAGGAAATGCTCGTTTATATCTTTTGAATAAGTTGACAGAGTTGTTTGCCTGACAGCGTATCAACCTCAAGTGTTTTCTAAAGTACATAGTTGTGAGTATTTGTGATGACTATAACTTAACAAATACGTAAAGCGTTGGTGAAGTATAGAGTTGAAAGTACGTACTTGTGGTACTCCACAATTTCATCTACATTGTTCAAGATGTACCAATGTGCAAGGCGCTTCTCCTTTTGTGATACCGATTATGAACTTGTCGCGCCTAATGGTCGTACCTTATGTACAAACACTTTAAACTCACCAAGTACCTCGTCATCGGGAATGCTATCATCATTTCGTTCATCTTGAGAAAATTGAGATTCAATCCCACTTAGATATCTCGGACAAAAAGTACTTGATTCATTCATTACACATTGCTTTGGCAATAGACCACTCGGGATGTGCTTTATTTTAGACATACTGTTTTAGCATGCGTAAACTTCTCTCAATGGAATACATCCAACTATAATTAACCAGGCCAGTGACTTTTGCTTCATACGGTAAGTGAACAACAAGGTCTACCATTACGGTAAAGATGGCAGGTGAAAATATTATTTCCAATTTTCAAAGAATGATAATGATATCTGCTTGCAATCAGTCCAAATTACTTACTCTTATCGTTCTCTCACACAAGTCACAGGAAAAACTACACAGTTCAGTAATAGAGGTGTACACCTTCTTAGGTAAGTATGCTTCAATACCGATAGGTAGAAGTCAATGATGCAAAATGTGACAGTCGTGGGTCTTAAGACGTGATATTTTCCCATTTTGTCATTCACACGTTGTGAAATATTAGAAATGAATCAATCGGAAAACTTAACTAATTTCACGTACTTAAAAAATGTAACTCTAGTCAACATGTAACATGCAAGGGGCTTCACTAATCTGTTACCGACTTTTATCAGGTGTAAATTCTTTATTATTTTTAAATCCTGAAGGTCCAGTCGTGCATCTGTAGTATCCTTTGTTTTTCCTTCAGTATTCAACAATGATCCATCAAGTTGTCCCAAACGCTCTTTTCAATATGCATTACATCCAATTTAGGACGTATTTGTAGACTTAGCCAGTAAGGCGGTTCGAAAAAGATAATTCTATTCGTCCAATTCAAAGCCTGCCTTCTTTTTTATCTTTCAGTGATGGATGTTTACTCATCACTCGAAACTCAAGGGAATCTAGTTGTTCAAAGATATCATGCCCATTCAGTACAACTGGAGGAGGCCTATGCTCTACACTTCCATCATGTAGCTTACTTCTACGCCAAACATGGTTATCTGGAAGATAACGTCAGTGCATATGGGACAGGTCTGATACCTGTTCGTATTGGGATTTAGGTTCTAAAACTCGTAGATTGTAAATATGATTCATTGACCATTATTAATAAATGTTATTGATTATATTATTAGTTTTGTCTTAATAACCCAAATCCAATAAACTAACATCCTAAACCGTTTGAAGAGTCTTGAACAGTACATAGAGACATATAGGGATTAATGTTTGACTTCATCTTAAAGGGTATATAGTATAGAGATAAGGCTAGGTACCTTATCCTAGTAACACTATGGATATGGTTCACTTTGTATTTGATACAAACACAATGATCCAACGCGTTCATGTAGGTGACATGCGAATGAGGGTATCGTATGCAATAAGTTTGCATAAGATCAGACCACAAAATAGTAACCACTAGATGTAACTCCGTTAACTAGTTAGGTTTCTATTTCACTAGGATGACCTAGATAACTTAGTCTTAATTTTGAGTGTATTATGAACTCGTGTTCGGAGGGATTGTCCTTTGATTTGTATGGGTAAGAGTGACCACTTCACCGACTCAATATGCTTATCATTTTGGAGACAAGACCGAGTGAAAAGCTGGGAACATAATTACACAAGATGGAATTCACTTTTTCTCTACTTTATGGTAAGTAGATGAGTGTTTCCTTAAATAGTATCTCCGGGACTTGAACAAAAGGTCCTACCCTCTCTATGGCATAAGGGGGGTTTCTGTTTATTGGTTGGACCATAAACAATAAACAAGTTGTTCATTAGAAGAGCACTGGTATTTAAGGACTAGAGGTAACCTAGGGGTAAAACAGTAATTTGACTCAATTGGTGTTGAAAACACTCGTGAAGGACTAACTTACTGTTATTGGTCTATATCCGTGGACACATAAATATATCTATAGTGAGAAGAGTTCAGTTGTGAGTCTTTAGTAGAGTGTACGCACAGTTAACGAATATTGATTAATGTGGTTAATGAGTTTAGCCAATTAATCTCATATCGTTGTAGCTTCGAATTTGTAGGTCTATTAGGTCCCCTTTCTAGCTCGTAAAGGATAAAGAGATTTAGTTATATTGGTTGTAATTGAAATTTTCAAATTTAGTTTGGGAATTAGTATAATGTATGGTGATACATTATAATATAAAGTTTATATGTAATCAAACTTTATTGTATCAATTTAATTTTGGATATGATTCAAAATTAATTTATGAGAGATAAATATTTGAATGAATTCAAATATTAATTTGATGTGAATTGGATTCGTATTAAAATTATTGGTTATGAGAGAAATTTATATTTTATGATTCAAATTTTACTTAAGTTAAATATAAGATATTTAAGGGTAATTTAAATAAATAGAAGAAAATGGAAACTATTTACACTCTATAAAAAAAAAATTTGAGGGAATATAAATCTTCTGACTTATTCTTCCATTATTTTTATCATCTTTGTTTGTTTTTTTCAAATCGTCTTCTTCATATTGTCTTCTTCGTTAGCCGGTGTTTCCACGTCCATCATCGGCGACACTTCCTATCCTGGTTTTCTTTTTCTTTTTTTCCTTTCCTTCATCTTATTCTTCTATATTCTTGATCACTTTTAATTATAATTATGTTTTCATTTAAAATCAAATTTCAAGCAAACTTCATTACGGTGTGAAATTAATAGGAAGATATGAAGATCGAATTCTTGAAAATAATAATCGGATACTTACTTGCAAGATTAATAATAATTAATTCAAATCAAATAAAAAGAACATTCTACTTAATTACCACAAAACAAGAAATTAAATCTTACAAAATTCAATGACAAATGTTTGTCATTGTAACTCTTGAAAATAATCGTAAGATTAACAAAACCATTAAATTCAAGATCAGCATGCATCACCAGCATATCCACAGAATTTTCTTTTCTAACATTCCTTTTTTCTTTTCCTTCTCGTTCTTCTTTCTGTGCTAGTATTTTTCTTTTAATGTTTTAGGTTTTAATTAATTGATGTTCTGTTTTTCTCTGTGTTTTTGGTGAACTAATTTACATTTTGTGTACACAAATGGACAGTGATAGAACTCTATCACTTGTTGAAACAGTTATATCTAGGAGATGACAGATTAAGTATACTCTCATCTCCGGCAAGATAAGGAAGTAAGCAGAACTAAATTACTAAACAAACTAGTTGATACTTCGAAGCAATTTAACTATTTCAATTGAGGATTAAGGTTGACACCTCTTAGTGCACTACCATAATTACTCACCTTTTGAGATACAAATACATGGGTTTAGTGACATTATATCCCGACTCATTGTGCATGCAATAATAGTAACCAATCCTTAATTAAGGCCCACGCCTCTCAGCGTGGTTTACCACACACATCATCATCTCAGAGATGCATGATAAGGATGAGCTTAATGATGATAATGCATTACTGTATTCTTTTCGTTACTTGCTTATTTCAAAGTAAGTTACACTTATTCAATGATTCAGTTCTCTATTCTTGCTCTTCTTTCGAATGATCAAGGTTAAGATGATTACTCTAAATTGAACAAAACTCGTATTACATGCACTTTGGTTTTTTAAGTATCAAGTACATCACTCATTAATATTTAGTCATTCAATCATGAATGCATATGGAAGAGATAAAGGAATGAGAGAATGGAAGTAGAAATGCATTGCCTTCAAACATAACATTTTGAGCCTTTCGACCATAGTATTCTGATTACAAAACAACACAATAATAAAGTCAATAAATGGAAACATAAGCAAATGGTTAGGCCTCAGAGTTTGATAAATCATTCTCTTTGGTTGGAATGTTGCCTAGATAAGAGTGGGAAATAATGGGATCTGTGGAACTCTCCTTCATCTTGTGCACACCCTTCTGAGGGAGGGTGCGTATGTTTATATACAAAAAGTACTGGTGCTGACATGCTGGCGTGCGCCATTAAGACTCTAAAAAGTTGTCGCTCTGCTGCGTAGCCTATTCTACTTGTCCTTTTCTGATATTTTTGCCAACTTCTTTTGTCTTCTAGTTACTAGATCACTCAACAACTACTTCCTCGCGCTAAAAAGTTAGAAAGATTACATCGCATGTGATGCACTTGCTCGTCAAACCTTGCTCTTTTTCGCCTAACATCCTACGATAAAACATGTTGAAACCTCATAAAATCAGGAATGAAATTCTTTTGCGGTAAACCTTTCACATATTAGTTAAATTTCCTACTTTTTCTTTCTGCATTCTTCTACTTTTATGCAATGAAACCTCATTATTTTACTTAAGAGGCCGCAATAACTTGTATTTATATAATTTATCACACCCTCAAATTTAAAATAGTGTTTGTTCCAAGCATCGTTTCAAAATTTTTGTATGATTTTGCTTGTACTCACGCTAATCCTTTCATAATGCCTCTCTGAATCCCTCATATGCTAGCACCTTTTCTTTTCTTTGTCTTCTAAGAACTTGAAAATCTTTCTTATTTCTGAACACGACAAGCTTAGGCCTCAAACTACTCTTGTTTATCTAAAAAAATCTTATCTTCCTCTTCTTCTCTCTCTCTTTGTTTTCTTTTTAAATGCATAGTAATTTGATTACATTTGATGTTGAGTGGAAAATCATAGGAGCTCTATGAGTTCGCTCATCTCCTCAACTACAACTCTTGTCGTCGCTTAGTATTTACTCCCACATTTTGTGAAGCTTTGCTTCTTATTCACTTGTGTGGGAGGCTGCAACATAGGTGTTTTTATTTCACGAGAATACTGAAGGTGTAAGAGAGGAGTTAATTATATATATATGTGTGTGTGTGTGTCTGTGTGTTTTAAAATTTTGGAAATTTTGACTCAGACCTAGCACACCCCCAAATTTAGCGTGTGACAATATCCTCATTATGGAAAAGTGAATGATAAGATGACTTTTGAAGGATTTACAAAAGAGGGTTGAGGTAAAGCTTGTCCGCCTAAAGAATGTAGAAAATATTTATGAAATGCAGTTCGCCAAAGAAAACATATAATTCTAGCAACAAGCGAATTAAGTGTGACATGTGTTTCCTCATGAAGGTTATCCTTGCGCGGTACAACAAAAAGCATGTAGAAAAATTAAATTGATGCAAGCGCCACAGGTACTCATAGCGCACAAAGTAGAAAAATATTTAATTCACATTAAGAAAAAGAACGGATATATTAGCTGAATGGAAATTATTACAATTAAAGACATTAAGCAAATTAGAGTTGAAAGGTAACGTTGCATCCCTATCATTATGTTTTGGGTTGAGGAGAACAAGCTTCTGCATCACCAAATGTCGATTTTGGAACATTGATAGGTGGAATGAGGGTCACTAATTCTGATGCGATGATCGCTTGCGGCACATGCTGCACAAATACCATGTGTATATGTTCCATCTATGTGGCAAATTGCCTATCGTGTTGCTCTGTGAATTGGCGTGACTGGTTAGACATCGCAGAGTAAAGCTGATTGACGGTCACCATTCCTCACATTTGAGTGTTCAGGTTGGATATTTGATCTTTTAAATCCTAATTTTCTCCTAACAACTCTTGGAATGCATCATGCATTTCAGGAATCTCAATTGCTCTATTCTCCTCATTATCATCTGTGGGCTCACGATGGCTTTTCTTGTCAGGCACTCTGTATCTCTAAAACCTTCCTCCTTTGTGGGAATCGCACATCTATTTTCTTTCACCACTATATGCTGGGATGGTGGTGTTCTGATGGTGAGAGGTAGGTCAGATTCAATAACCTCAACATCTTAGGGTGCTGGCTCACTCGAATTATCCTGGTTAGGTATAATTGTCACAAGGTCAGTTAGCTCATTGAGGTCAGATGCTAAGTTACTGAGGGAATTGGATTCATACCAAGGATATTAATTTAATGTGAATTGGATTCATACCCAGGGTAGGGCTCTTTGTTCAAGATCTGGAGACACCATTTAAGGGAACACTTATTTACTTACCCTAAAGTAGGGAATGAGTGATCTCTATCTTGTGTAATTATGTTTCCAGCTCCCCACTCAGTCTTGTTTCCAAAATGATAAGCTTATTGAGTCGGTGATCTGGCCACTCTCACCCGTACAAATCAAAGGACAATCTCTCGCAAATAGGAGTTCATAATACACTCATGATTAAGACTAAGTTACCTAGGTCATCCTAGTGAAATAGAAACCTAACTAGTTAACGCAGTTACATCAAGTGGTTACTATTTTGCGGTTCGGTCTTATGCAAACTCATTGCATGGGGTACCCTCACTCCATGTCAACTACACGAATGCGTTGGATCATTGCGTTTGTATCAAATACAAAGTGAACCGTATCAATATTGTTACTTGGATAAGGTACCCAGCCTTATCCATATACTATAGACCTTTTAATCTGATCTTGAACATTGATCCATGTATGTCTCTACATACTGTTCAAGACTCATTAAACAGCTTAGGATGTTAGTTTATTGGATTTGGGTTATTAAGACAAAACTAATAATTTAATCAATAACAATTATTACAATAATAGCACTTTATTAATAACAATCAATGACTTATATTTATAGACTACGAGGTTTAGGACATAAACCCCAACAGGCATACCAAGGTTCCTTTTTCTCAATGCAGAAGAGCTGCTCATCTGAAAATCTTTCTTCAATCTCTTAGCCTCTACGCTGAAATTCAACATTCTTGAGACGTGATAAATGATCCTGCCACTTGGTTATCGTGCCCTTGCGGTCAATAATCTCTATGTCAAATTCCTGGAGTACTAAAATTCATCGTATCAATCACAGTTTATCATCCTTCTTTGCCATAAGGTATCTGATCGTAGAGTGATTAGAGTGCAATGTAATATTGGAACTAATGACGTAACTTCTGAATTTTTCAATCGCAAAGACTACTGCTAACAGCTCATTTTCAGTGGTGGTATACTTCTCTTGTGCTTCATTTAGAGTTTTACTGGCCTAGTAAATTGGAGGCATCAATTTATTCTTCTTTTGACCTAGCACAGCTCCCACTATGACATCACTCGCATCACACAAGAGTTCAAATGGTTAGTCCCAATTTAGGGTGATGAGGATGGTTGTTGAGATTAATGCATCCTTGACTGCTTGAAACCTTTTATTGCACTTGTCATTGAAAATAAAGGACCGATCTGCACATAGTACCTTGCTTAATGGTTTGGTAGTCTAAGAAAACCCCTTAATGAATCTTTTATAAACCCAGCATGGCCCAGGAAGCTTTTGATTGCTTTGACATCATCAAGCGGTGGCAACTTACTGATTACATCAATTTTTGCATGATCTACTTCTAAACTTGTGTTTGATACTTTGTGCCCAAGCATGATTCCTTCTTTTACCATGAAATGAAATTTCTCCCAGTTTAAAACTAGTTGTGTCACCTCACACCTCTCAAGCACTTCCTCCAAGTGTTTAGGCATTCTTTAAACGAGTCTTCAAAGACTGAGAAGTCATCCATGAATATTTCCACTGACTTTTCCAGGATTCTCGAAAAAATAGCCATCATGCACATCTTAAATGTTCATGGTGCGTTACATAAACCAAATGGCATCCTGCAAAATACAAATGTACCATAAGGACATGTAAATGTTGTTTTGTGTTGATCTTCTAGTGCTATCGTAATCTGATTATAACCAGAATAACCATCCAGAAAGCAGTAATATTCTCTTTTCGCCAGCTGATCTAACATTTGGTCGATAAAAAGTAAGGAAAGTGGTCCTTCTTGGTGGCCGCATTTAGTTTGCGATAATCCATGCATATTCTTCACCTTGTAACTGTCCGTGTGGGGATTAGTTTGTTCTGATAATTTTTTATATCTGTCATCCCACCCTTTTTTGGAACGCATTAGATCAGGTTGATCCATTCACTATCTGCGATAGGGTAAATAACTCCTGCATCGAGCCATTTGGTAACTTCCTTCTTTACTACTTCCTTAATCGCATGATTTAGCCTTCTCTGGAATTGGATGGCACCCGTTTGTCCCTCTTCCAACCTAATTTTATGCATGCAATAAGATGGACTTATCCCTTGGATATTAGCAATAGTCCATCCTATTTCCCTCTTGTGGTGCTTTAGCATATCCAATAATTTCCTTTTCTTCAGCGCCACTTAGATGGGCGGAGATAATGATTGAAAAAGTGTTCTAACCTAAAAATGCATGCTTCAAGTGATGCAACAACGCTTTGAGTTCCAGCTCTGGTGGTTTCTCGATTGATGGCTTTGTGTCTTCCTCCTTTTTGTTTTGCAAGTCCAGCGGTTCAAATTTCTTTTCGCCACATAGGGCATTTACTTCTTCAAGTGAACTCAATTCTTCTTCAAAGAATTCCTCAGTACTAACAGATCTCGATACATCTTTTCCTCACAATAGTCCCAACCGAGGTCTTCTATGGAGCTACAATTTTCAACATCAATAAGAAATTTTATTGCGTTGATGACATTGAATTTCACTTCCTCTTCGTTCAAACACATGATCATTTCCTCTAGGTGGACGTCAATAAGGGCACGATCTGTTGCTTGAAATGGTCACTCTAAGATGATTGACATCTCCCGATCAGCTTCGTAGTCCAGAATGATGAAGTCTGCGGGAAACAAGAATTTATCAACTTTCACCAAAACATCATCAACCTTATCCTCTAGCTTAGCTATGGATCTATCCGCAAACTGGAGCCCATTATCGTTGGTTATATCTCCTCTATTTTTAATTTCTTAAAAATGAAGAGCGGCATCAAATTAATATTTTCTCCAAGTTCACAAAGTGCACGACCCAAATCAACTCTGCCTATAGAATAAGGGACAGTGAAACTTCCAGGATTTGTCATCTTTGCTGGTGTTCTTTCTTTAAAGATGTTGCTCGTGGTTTCCCTTAGAGCCATTGTTTCTAACCCATTGATTTTTTCGTTTCTTAGCCAAGATGTCTTTCAGAAACTTTACATAAGATAGCATTTGATATAATGCATCTACAAATGGTATAATGATTTATCAATTTGTTGTTTGTCGCCTTTCATTCTTAGGCGATAAGGAAATGGAAGGGCGGTACTGGATTGAAACTCTTCTCCTTGTCGGACTCGTCGTCATGTGGTTCTTCTGGCCTCGAGTGCTGCACTTTTAATCTACAAAGAAGAATTATCATTAGCTAAAGATGAATTTAAGGAATGAGAATTATTACATGCGCTGTCGTTCTCAATAGCATAGGTAGAAGTAGGATTTTTATGTTCAGACTCAGGTTCGCGGATGGACAGATTCGTTCCGATGAGTAGCGTCACTGTCTGACACTTTTATTTGCTTGTGCTACCTCCTTGAGTCAGAAGTTCTGTATTTCTGGGGAGTGTTCCATTTTGTCGCCCATATATGTTCCTGGCTAATTGTCCCATTTGTAACTCCAAATTTTAATGGATTCAGGTTGGCTTTGAAAAAGGGTATCGTTCCTTTGCATATATTCTTGAAACAACACTTCCATTGATGGTGATGAAGATGATGATGGATGATGTGATGGGTTAGGTCGCTGAATTGGTTGTTATGGTCGTTCTTGATATTGTCTTGGCTGGTAACCGGATACCTCACCTTTATAATTAAACCCATTGCCCTGTTGCTGTTGTGTATTCTGATCTTGACCATTTCAGCTAAAGTTTGGATGATCTCTACTACCCTCATTGTAAGTATTAAAGTATGGGTCAAGTTTCACATAGGCGATTGTTTTTTTGCTCATGAGGCATGCATCTATGTCGTGCAGTCCATCGCATCCCACACAACCAAAATCAGCTACATAGCGCACTACTTTAAGTGAACTCCCTACAGCATTGATTTGTGACAAAGCCATGGACTACAAGAGCTTACTCATTTCAGTAACCTAACTGTGTAATGTTACCATCACATTCCCATCTGATCCTTCGTCTGTCCTTCCTCGTTCTTTTCTACTTCCTCTGCTTTCTTTTAGCGAGTAAAATTCATCATCCCCCCATTCTTGATTGTTGCTGGCCATAGCATCCAGAGTTGTTTTAATCTGATTATATGATGATTGAAGCATCCCACCTGTAAACACCGCATCTACAAATTGTTGTGTATCTCTGCTCAATCCAAAATAGAATTGTTCCATAAAAACACATCCTGGATTGCTATGATGAGGAGAATCTTTGATCATTCGCATGAACCTTCTCCACACGTCAATTAGATTCTCGTTGTCCCTCTGTTCGAAGGTCATCAGGTTATGCCTTGTTTTTTGCATTTTCAATGGGTGGAAAGAACTTTTTCATGAACTTTTCAATTAAACTATCCCACGTTGTAACTTTTCCTTCTTCTAAGGAATTCGCCCATTGCTTGGCTTCATCATGTAGGGTGGGCGGAAACAATGTTGAGCGCAACCCATCTCTTAATATTCATGGCACATTGAACGATGCATAGATGGAATAGAAGTTTTGTATGTGCTCGTGAGGATTCTGACGTGTGTATCCTCCAAATTGACCTGCATTTTGGATCATTTGGAGCATCATTGGTTTGATTTCGAATCTAGAATTCTCCCTAAACATGGGCGTTGCTATGCCTCGATTGAAATTGTACAAGCTTGGTGATGCGTATGATCTGATAGGATGGCCTAAATCATTGGCGAGATACGCAGAGTTCAGATCTGGGAATTGTTGGTTGACAGGGTTGTTATTTTGATTTTCCATGTTGTTTTGGTTTTGCCTCTGTCTTTATCTACGGTTTCTCTGAAATGTTCGCTTAATCTCAAGATTGAATTCAGGTTGTTCACCTGCACTCATAAACTTGTTCCACACTTTTTGACAAAGTACACGATTTCGTTGAAATTGAACTTCTGCATAATTTAGAGCACAAATCAGTTAAGTGAGAAAGCTTTAAAAAAATTCCCCGATAACGGCACCAAAGACTTTGTTGAATCTATTTTGCACTTAATAATCTTGTTTGTCTATAATACAATTGCAACATGTAACCAAGTCAGGTCATTGCGCCTCATGCGCTCACCGTAACTCTCTGTAACGCATGTTTCCATTCTAGGCAAAGAGTCATAAGGCATGATCATAATTGCCCATACAAGAATTGCTTACTAGAGTTGACACTCTGGAATCTCGAATTGTAAGAACGAAAAATATCACCTACGAGCTTGGGGACAGTTCATCGGGCTCTGCCGCCCAAATGAAAGAACGAGTTATTGAGCTTGATAACTGGCATAAAATTATGTTGGAGATGATAAAGGGCATGATGGAGGATTTTTTAGCTACCCTCAATGTCGTGAGGAATGAAATCGCAGAGGTGAACACAAGGGTGAACCTTACTATGCTAGCATTAGCAAACCAGGCTCCAGCTGGAGGAGCCATCCCTGTTGGCAGGATAAAGATTCTTGAACCCAAGCCCTTCTGTGGGGCGAGGGATGCAAAGACGTTGGGAAACTTCATCTTTGATATTGAATAGTATTTCAAGGCCACGAATACAGTTACTGAAGAGGCCAAGGTGACATTAGCGACCATGCATATGTCTGAAGATGCGAAATTGTGGTGGAGGTCCCAATATGTTGACATTCAAGAAGGACGTTGCACAATCGACATGTGAGACGCTCTAAAGAGAGAACTTCGTTCACAATTTTTTCCTGAGAATGTCAAAATTCTGGCACGACGGGATTGCACGAATTAAAGCACACGGGAAACATCTGGGACTATGTGAAATAGTTTGCAGGACTGATGCTGGACATACGCGATATGTTAGAGAAAGACAAAGATTTTTGTTTTGTCGAAGGTTTGAAGCCGTGGGCTAGGACCAAGCTGTATGAGACATAAATCCAAGACCTCATGTCGGCATATGCAGTGGCTGAACAGTTGTTTGACTTAACTAGTGAATTTGAAAATGTGAGACGACATCAAGCTTCCTTTTCTGGGGGAAACAAGAACAGCCGCCCAAGTTCCCCTAAATCTTCACGGGGGGACAAACTTCAAGGTGGAGACCGTAAATCTTTCCAAGCAAATACAGGAAACAATTGGCGGGGACCAAACAATCATAACACAACCAGTCGTCCCATCAGTTTTTTCATATGTAAAGGGTCCCATCTTGCCTAAGAATTTCCCAATCGAATAGTCTTCAACGCTTTTCAAGCCACCCTATCCTCAGACTCAGATGATAGATTGAGTTAGACTGAAGGAAAAGTTGAACAGATAGAAGAGGGCGAGAATCCTAGAATGGGGGCTCTGAAATTTTTGTCATCTCTCCAGAAGAAAGTGAGGAGACCAGTGGGCAGACGAAGAATGGTCGAATGTACGTAGACTGTTGGGTTAACCAGAAACTGTCCAAGAGCACTATGATGGATTCTGGTGCAACCCATAATTCCATAACAGAAGCAGAAGCCAGACAGCTGAATCTCCGTTGGGAGAAAGAGACAGGAAAAATGAATGCCGTGAACTCAGGTGCCTTACCTATCGTCGGACTGGAAAAATGAACGACACTGAGGTTGGGAGCATTGAACGGTCTCATAGATTTGGTGGTCGTTAAGATGGATGACTTCGATGTAGTACTGGACATGGAATTTCTACTTGAACATTAGGTCATCCCAATGCCGCTAGCCAAATGTCTAGTGATTACTGGAGCAACGCCCACTGTTGTACAAACGGATATTCGTCAGCCTAACAGAATAAAGATGATTTCATCATGCAATTAAAGAAAGGCTTTGCTCGAGACGAACCAACGTTTATGGCTATTCCGCTGGAGTCGTTAGAAAGTCCAGGGGAAACAGTCCCCAAAGACATCATGTGTGTCTTAGAGAAGTACAAGGATGTGATGCCAGATAGTCTGCCTAAATCGTTGCCTCTAAGAAGAATGATTGATCGTGAGATTGAATTACCGCCTGTGAAGAATGCCTATCGTATGGTTCCACCGGAGTTGGCTGAACTTCGAAAATAGTTAGATGAACTATTGAACGCAGGATTTATTAGACCTGTGAAAGCTCCATATGGAGCTCCAGTCCTTTTCCCAAAGAAGAAGGATGGAAGTCTGCGATTGTGCATCGCCTATCGCGCCCTGAATAAGATTACAGTTCGTAACAAATACCCGCTATCCATAATCACTAACTTGTTTGATCGCCTTCATGGGGCAAAGTATTTTTCAAAGCTAGACATGCGATCGGGTTACTATCAAGTGAGAATTGTCGAAGGAGACGAGCCTAAAAGGACATGCGTCACGAGGTATGGGGAGGTCGAGTTTCTTGTATGTCATTCGGTCTTAGCAATGCACTTGCAACGTTCTATACGCTAATGAACCAGGTCTTCTATGAATACTTTGACAAGTTTGTTGTGGTCTATCTTGACGATATAGTGGTTTATAGCTCCACGATGGAAGAACACAATCACCACCATTTTCCATAAATTGAAGGAGAATCAGTTGTATGTCAAGAAAGAAAAGTGTTTCTTTGCTCAAGAGCGGATAAATTTCCTGGGTCATGTGATTGAGTGTGGCCGAATTGGTATGGAGAAGGGGAAGATTGTTGCCATTCGTGATTGGGAAGTACCAAGGTCAGTCACTGACTTGCGCTCTTTTCTCAGATTAGCTAATTATTACAGGCAATTCTTGGAAGAAATCTCCAAAAGAGCAAGTGAGCTGAATGAATTATTGAAAAAAGACAAGAAATGGGGTTGGACACCCGAATGGCAGGCCGCCTTCAATGAGTTGAAGCAAGCTATCATCGAGGGGCCAGTTCTTGGGATCGCCAATGTGACCCAACCATTTGAAGTCGAGACCGATGCATCAGATTACACGTTGGGTGGTGTTTTCTTGTAGAGTGGACACCCCATCGCCTATGAGTTAATGTCGCAGAGAAGAAGTACACAGTGTCTAAGAAGGAAATGCTTATTGTGCTACATTGTTTGAGGGTCGGGACACAATATTTACTAGGGTCTACTTTTGTTGTGAAGACAGACAACAGTGCTACTTGTCACTTCTTTACCCAGCCAAAATTGACATCAAAACAAGCAAGATGGCAGGAATATCTAGTCGAGTTTGATTTTGAGTTTGAGCATAAGAAGGGGGTGAGCAATCAAGCAGCCGATACGCTTAGTCGAAGAATTGAACATGCAGCTCTGTGGTTCAAGAGTTTAGCTGATAAAACAAGAGAGTTTTGGGTTCAAGACGGCCTGTTAATGACAAAGGGGAGGCGGCAGTATGTCCCTAATAAAGGGTACCTGAGAAAGAAATTACTGTATGAGTGTCACGACACTCTGTAGGCAAGTCACCCCGGATGGCAAAGAACGTACGCCTTATTGAAGAAGGGTTACTTTTGGCCCAGTATGAGAGACGACATCATGCAATACACGTAGACATGCCTCTTTTGTGAATAGGAAAAATCGAGAAAGTAAAGGTTGCTGGAATTCACAAACCTCGGCCAGTTCCAACAAGATCGTGGGAGAGTGTTTCTATACACTTCATCACCCATCTCCCCAAATGAATTTTTGAGACCATCGACATCGTTCTGAATTGGGTCCTTTCTTCGTAGGCTATAACATTGACCCATTTTTCAACGTTTTCGGACGAAAATAAAAACTGAGTCTCGGGCATCACTGTTCACCTTCGGTGGGCAAAAAACTTTAATATTACTCAAAATGACACCATCAAATGGTTAGATGTGAATTTTTTAGACCTTCGACATCGTTTTGAATTGGGTCTTTTCTTCGTAGGCTATAGCATTAGCCCATTTTTCAACGTTATGGACGAAAATAAAAACTGAGTCTGGGGCATAACTGTTCGGTTTTTGTGGGCAAAAGACTTTAATATTACTCAAAATGAGACCACCCAGTAGTTAGACGTGAATTTTTGAGACCTTCAACATCGTTCTGAATTGGGTTCTTTCTTCGTAGGCTATAGCATTGGCCTTTTTTTCAACGTTTTGGGACAAAAAATAAAACCTAAGTCTGGGGCATCACTGTTCGGCTTTCTTGGGTATAAAAACTTCAATATTACTCAAATGAGATCACCCAGTAGCTGGATGTGAATTTTTGAGACTTTCGACATCGTTCTGAATTAGGTCCTTTCTTTGTAGGCTATAACATTGGCCATTTTTTCAATGTTTTGGGACGAAAATAAAAATTGAGTCTGGGGCATCATTGTTCGGCTTTTGTGGCCAAAAAAATTCAATATTACTCAAAATGAGACCACCTAGTAGTTAGATGTGAATTTTCGAGACATTCGACGTCGTTCTAAATTGGGTCTATTCTTCGTATGTATAGCATTGGTTCTTTTTTCAAGTTTTGGGATGAAAATAAAAACTGAGTCTGGGACATCACTGTTCTGCTTTTGTGGGCAAAAGACATTAATATTACTCAAAATGAGACCACCCAGTAGTTGGACATGAATTTTTTAGACCTTTGACATCGTTCTGAATTGGGTCTTTTCTTCGTAGGCTATAGCATTGGCCATTTTATCAACGTTTTAGGACGAAAATAAAAACTGAGTCTGAGGCATCACTGTTCGGCTTTCGTAGGCAAAAAAATTCAATATTTCTCAAAATGAGACCACCCAGTAGTTAGATGTGAATTTTCAACACCTTCGACATCATTCTACATTGGGTCCTTTCTTCGTAGTAGGCTATAGCATTGGCCCTTTTTTCAACGTTTTGGGACGAAAACTAAAAACTGAGTCTCGGCATCACTATTTGGCTTTCGTGGGCAAAAAACTTCATTATTACTCAAAGTGAGACCACCCAAGAGTTAGATGTGAATTTTCGAGACTTTCGACATCGTTCTAAATTGGGTCTTTTCTTCGTAGGCTATAACATTGACAATTTTTTCTACGTTTTGGGACGAAAAATAAAATCTGAGTTGAGGGCACCACTATTCGGCTTTTGTGGGCAAAACATTGAATATTGACCAAAATGACACCACCCACTAGTTATTTGTGAATTTTCGAGACGTTCAACCTCGTTCTAAATTGAGTCCTCTCTTCGTAGTAGGCTATAGCATTGGCCCGCTTTTCGACATTTAGGGACGAAAAAAAACTGAGTCTGGGGCATCACAGTTCGGCTTTCATGGGCAAAAAACATCAATGTTACTCAAAATGAGACCACCCAATAGTTAAATGTGAATTTTCGAGACCTTCGAAATCGTTCTAAATTGAGTCCTTGGTTCGTAGGCTATAGGATTGGCTCCTTTTTCGACGTTTTGGGACGCAAAATAAAAACTTAGTCGTGAGCATCACTGTTCGGCTTTTGTGGGCAAAAAACTTCAATATTACTCAAAATGAGACCACCTAGTAGTTAGATGTGAATTTTCGAGACCTTCGACATCGTTCTAAATTGGGTCCTTTTATCGTTGGCTATCGCATAGTCCCTTTTTTGACGTTTTGGGACGAAAAATAAAAACTGAGTCTGGGGCATCACTGTTCGGCTTTCGTGGGCAAAAAACTTCAATATTACTCAAAATGAAACCACCCAGTAGTTCGATATGAATTTTCGAGACCTTCGACATCGTTCTAAATTGAGTGCTTTCTTCGTAGGCTATTCCATTGACCCTTTTTTCGACGTTTTGGGACGAAAAATAAAAACGGAGTCTGGGGCATCACTATACGAGTTTCGTTGGCAAAAAACTTCAATATTGACCCAAATGAGACCACCAGTAGTTAGAAGTAAATTTTCGACACCTTCGATATCGTTCTAAATTGACTCATTTCTTCGTAGGCTATAGCATTGGAACTTTTTCGATGTTTTGGGACGAAAATTAAAAACTTATTCGTGGGTATCGCTGTTCGACTTTCGTGGGCAAAAAACTTCATTATTACTTAAAATGAGACCACCCAGTGGTTAGTTGTGAATTTTTTAGACCTTCGACGTCGTTTTAAATTGGGTGCTTTCTTCGTAGGCTATTGCATTGGCCCTTTTTTCGACGTTTTGGGATAAAAAATAAAAAGTAAGTCTAGGGCATCACTGTACGGGTTTCGTGGGCAAAAAACTTCAATATTGACGAAAATGAGACCACCAGCAGTGAGATGTAAATTTTCGAGACCTTCGACATCTTTCTAAATTGGGTCCTTTCTTTGTAGGCTATAGCATTGGCCCTTTTTTCAACGTTTTGGGACGAAAAGTAAAAACTGAGTCTGGGGCATTAATGTTCGGCTTTCGTGGGCAAAAAATTCAATATTGTTCAAAATGAGACCACCCAGTAGTTAGATGTCAGTTTTCGAGACCTTCTACATCGTTCTAAATTGGGTCCTTGCTTCGTAGTCTATAGGATTGGCCCTTTTTTCGACGTTTTGGTACAAAAAATAAAAACCGAGTCTGAAACATCACTGTTCGGCTTTCGTGGGCAAAAAACTTCAATATTACTGAAAATGAGACCACCCAGTAGTTAGATGTGAATTTTGGAGACTTTCGACATCGTTCTAAATTGGGTCCTTTCTTCGTAGGCTATAGCGTTGGCACTTTTTTCGATGTTTTGGAACGAAAAATAAAAACGTAGTCGTGGGCATCACTGTTCGGCTTTCGTTTGCAAAAAACTTCAATATTACTCAAAATTAGACCACCCAGTAGTTAGATATGAATTTTCGAGACCTTCGACATCGTTCTAAATTGGGTCCTTTCTTCGTAGGCTATAGCATTGGCCTTTTTTTGATGTTTTGGGACGAAAAATAAAAACAGAGTCTGGGGCATCACTGTTCGGCTTTCGTTTTAAAAAAACTTTAATATTACTCAAAATGAGGTCACTCAGTAGTTAGATGTGAAATTTCGAGATCTTCAACATCGTTCTAAATTGTGTCCTTTCTTCGTAGGATATAGCATTGACCCTTTTTTCGACGTTTTAGGACGAAAAATAAAAACTGAGTCTGGGGATCACTGTTCAGCTTTCGTGAGCAAAAAACTTTATTATTACTCAAAATGAGACCACCCAGTAGGTAGATGTGAATTTTCGGGACCTTCGACATCGTTCTGAATTGGATCATTTCTTCGTAGGCTATAGCATTGGCCCTTTTCTCAACGTTTTGGGACGAAAATAAAAACTGAGTCAGGGGCATCACTATTCGGCTTTTGTGATCGAGATGGTCGGTTCATTGGCACTTTTTGGACAGAATTATTCACTTTCTTTGGAATAAGTCTGAATGTTTCCTCAAGTTACCATCTTCAGACAGACGGTCAGACCGAGCGGTTCATCTGTATTCTCGAAGAATATTTACGCTATTTTGTTACTGCAAGGCAAAAGAATTGGGTTCAGTTGTTGGATGTAGCCCAGTTCTGGTCTAATGCTCAGACAAGCTCGTCAACGGGGAGAAGACCATTTGAAATTGTTTGTGGCAGGCAACTGGTGTTGCCGCACCTTGTGGTCACCCCTAGCGGGGAAGAACCCTCAAGCTCACAACTTTACTAGGGAATGGAAGTAGACAACAGACATTGCTCGAGCCTATCTGGAGAAGGCCTCAAAGCAGACGAAGAAGTGGGCAGATAAGAAGCGTCGCCCTCTTGAGTTTCGGGCAGGAGATCAGGTCCTCATTAAGTTGCGACCGGAACAGATTCGATTTCGAGAACGCAAAAACCAACGCATCATGAGCAAATACGAGGGACCAGTGGAAGTGCTGAAGAAGGTAGGGAATACATCTTACAGAGTGGTGTTGTCCACATGGATGAAAATTCACCCAGTAATTCATGTGAGTAATTTGAAGCCCTACCTCAAGATCCTGATGACATGCAGCGTAATGTCATAGTCCGACCAACCATCGACCTCAGTCAGAAAGAGAATAAAGAAGTCGAAGAAATCCTGACTGAGCGAGTGAGGAAGGGCTGAAGACCCACAAGAAGGATCCACGAGTACTTGGTAAAGTGAAAGAACCTTCCTGTGGAAGAAACTAGTTGGGAATGTGTCGAAGACCTAGAAGCCTGTACGCAGAAGATCGAGGAGTTCAAGCTTCACCAGTCGACAAGGAAGTCAACTGTTTAGGTAGAGGAGAATGTAACGGACATACTTGGCCAGGGTGTGTTTACCTATGGCTGTATGCTCTGAATACCCCTAATTTATCTTGTCTTTATGTCTTGTACATAGCTAGTTGCTTTCATTTTTAAGTTATAATGCTTGGGTGTGACGTTTTCGCATTTTCATATGCAAGCCTACCAGAGCTGAAAATGTTCAAAATGTACTATAGGGGAGACATAGTAGTTGAATCCCCGCCCAAGTTTTGTCGCACTCTTTGCAATTTATGCTTTCTTATTGCAATCGACAGTCTTCAATGCTTGTTTTAACAACGATTTCAATGAATTTATTTCTCTCTCACGTTTTCTAAAACATTTTCCCAAAAACGTGAGGGGAGGTTGAATCGTACGCTGAGTTTGTTCACAGATTTTGAATTTTGACCGGTTGACTTATTGATTGGATTGAACAAGTGCCTCACCATCGCCCGTCCCTAGTTTGAAAGGTTGCGATTGTAACACAAGTCACCTGATTTTCGTTTGGCTTCGTAGAATGAGCTAAGGACATTGGTACCGCACATTGAAAATGCACGTTTTATTATCTCTAACATCATGTCGAAGGACTTGTTGCTCCAACCGTTGAGAACCTTCACATGCTCACAACGTGCTTGGTTTAATAACTCCTAAAATATATTCGTTGTCTCCTCTTTTACACCACTATTAAACAAAATGTCATTCTCCAAACCTTCCTCTGCTGTTTCTTCTTGTTCAATCGGAGCTTGTAAACCATGCAACATACCCAGTGTTTCATTTCTTAAAAAATGGATTACTATTGGTTCCTTCATAGAAGAGGTCACTACTAGTTCCTTCATGGAAAGGGTCACTGCTAGTTCCTTCATCAAATCTTTCTATACCTCTTTACAAGTTCACTGGCTCTCCATGATACACATAATCTGTGTAGGAGGGGCATATCTCAATCGTCGAATTATTCCAAGGTTTTAAAGATATTCAAGAATTTTGAACATGCGAAGAACTTTTGCTGGCATGCAATTAATAGAATAGTATATGGTATATTTGTTGAGTTTTATGTCCTAAAACTCATAAATAGTAAATGTAATTCATTAACTGTCATTAATAAAGTGTTATTTTTGTAATTTCAATAAAGTGTTATTGATTATTAGTCTTTTCTGAATAACCTAAATCCAATAAATTAACATCCTAAGTTGTTTGATGAATCTTGAATTGTATGTAAAGACATACGGGGATCAATGTTCAAGATACAACTTAAAGGATCTATAGTATAAGTATGAGGTTAGGTACCTTGTTCTAGTTACATTATGGATACAACTCAATTTGTATTTAATACAAATGCAATGATACAACACATTCGTGTAGGTGACATATGAGTGAGGGTATCATATGCAATGAGTTTGTATAAGACTAGACCACGAATAGTAACCACTAGATTTAATTTCTCGATCCTCGGTCAAACTTAGCACTAAGATTGTGGATTTTGATTTTAAATTTCAAAATAAAGGGTATACTCAATTGACTAAAATACCATTGAAAGCTCGAATGTTTGATATTCATAAATCCTAAATTTTGTGCTCATTTCAATCGGAAAAAAATGTGTTTGCTCCCAAAACTGAAGAGATTTGACTGATTTTTGCAAAAATTTGACTGTGCTCATTTGATATTCGTAAACCCTAAACATTGTGCTCATTTTATTAGTATCATCTATCCCGACTAAGAATAACATGAATTAACTATTGAACTCGAATAACATTGACCCGGATGCCATGAGATAAGGGTTTTATATGCATTCTGTGATGTTTCTTGGCCCAATCTCGAGTGAAATTGTTCCCGATATTACTCTATAAAATGCATGTGAAATGCAACAAGTCTCGAGACTAATTCAACATATCTCTAGGAAATTTCATCAATCTCGATCAAGATTCTTCATCTACACTAGCCAAGATTGATGAAATTAGCGAGATTCATCAAAGAAAACCACATACATTAAATTAAAATCTAGTTCTACATCCACCTACAACAGAAAACCAACTACATATTTTCCCATCTGTCTTAAATTTCACAGAAAACACTATAACACAACTTAAAATCCAATCCTAAACTATGAAATCATTTAAAGAAAATCACCGTCAAAGATTTAAGCTTGAGGATGACTTCTTGAAATTTTGGCAAGCAAAACCAGATAAATCTCTTCAATTTTGGAAGCAAACATGTTTTCTCTCTGCCAAAATGGGCACCGGGTTTAGAGTTTACGAATATACAAAGTTCAAGCTTCCAAGGCTTTTTTGGTCATTTGAGAATCCCTTTATTTAGAAATTTAAAAACAAAACCCAAAATCTCGGTGTCAAATTCTGTCGAGATGGATCGAGAAATTATGTTGAATCAATTTTTTAAAATTTGAGAAAAAACTCGGTGTCAAAGTTAGTAGAAATTGATAGAAAAAAACAAATTTATGAGATTCTTTAAAGTGTCCTACTTTTGGAATGTAAAACCAAAAGTGTGTTACTTTTGCCAATTTTTTTATATAAATGGGTAGTTTATGGATGAAGTTACAAAATATTTATATGGAATCACATTAAGATCACAAGATATAAACCAAGACTAGTTGCATAGGGTTTTTCACAAAAACCTAGTATTGATTATGAAGAAACAAATTCTTCAGTGGACATTAAGATTTTTAATTAGCTAAAAATTTTGGACATGCATTTTAAGAATGTAGTCATGACATATTTATATGGATCTCTTGATAACGATATTTATATTAAAATCCCCCAAAAGGATTTAAGATATTTGAAACATATAAATCAAGTTCCCAAGAACTATATTCAAATAAAGTTATAGAGATCATTATATGGATTAAAACAATCAAGACAAATGTGGTATAATCGCTTGAGTGGATATTGTTGGAATTTATGTTCTAAATCTCATAGTTTTTAACTTAAAATCATATTATGTTCAATAGAGTTGTTATTGAAGAATTAGTAAAATTGAATACTATAATCTTAATCCAATAAACTAAAGTCTTAGAGATATCTTAAGTAAAATTAAATATTATTTAGAGACATAAACATGGATCAAGTTCGAGTATATATGTCAACCCTATCCAAAAGCACATCCTCACTAGGCCCAAGATGTGGTGTGAAGTCAACCGTTATTGATGGGGAAAAAAGACATGCGCAGCAAAAAAAGAATCGAAATTCTATTCTAATTGCACTCAATTAACATGAAACCATAAACTTTAAATTAATTTGAAATTAGGGTTTTAAGGAAACTTACATTTGAAGCTCCGATTGTTGCTTGAACCACCACTAGGATTGACCTACTATCCTTCAAACTCAGAACCGGACTATAGGACCCGATGGATAAAGAAAACGGAAGAGAGGTTTGACAGAAAGAGTGATGGAATTGAAAAGGGTATAGGGTTGGGGAAAATTTTGGTGATTTCTATTAAGTAAATCAAAGAAAAAAGGTCAAAAGTTTTTTAAACTTTGAAGATCACCTCCTTTTATAAACACATTAATGCAAATATGCATCTAATTGAATCACCAAAGCTCAAAACCTCACAATCCACTAACCATTAGTAGAATTATTCACCATTGCATTTTCTCTTAGTGCGCTTGGTGTCATCATCATGAGTCTCCACTTAATCCACTAAAAGTTCGTGAAATTATCCAACAAAATATTGAATTTTCCTGCTAACTTTAGTCAAGGGGCAATATGATCATTTGACCATTCTAGTCAAACTCAAACTTTGACTTTTCAAGTCAAAAGTCAACATTTTGACTTTTACCATTTTGACCTCCTTGACTAATTTTGACATTTCAAGCTTGAATCCACATTTATTTTCTTGAAATTCAAATCATATTTAAATATATCGTCCGATTAAAGTTTCATTTTTTAAAATCAAAAGTCAACATTTTAATTTTTTTAACTTTAACTATTTCCATCGTTTTTTAGCATCCAAGTATGAATTTGTATTCATATTTTTTGTATTTAAATCATATTTAAACATAAAGTTCTATCTCTAAACTAATGACTATATCATATATACTTGACGATTTCTCTCTCCTCACCTAATTCAAACAAGAATCCATCATACTGTTCTAAGTTTATTCCATATGAGTTAGCATGGGAACCTAATGTACCTATAGATCATGGGCTCCAACGATCCAAGATTAACTGGCTAAACTCTTTTAGACCGAGCTAATCAACATTCGTTAACTAACAGATCATTCCACTAAAGTTCTGTAATTGCACTCCCCTCACTATAGATATATTTGTTTCCATTTGATATAACCATGATTAGTAAGTTAATCCTTCAAAGGTTGTTCATAACCTCGATTGGGTCAAAATACCGTTTTACCCCCGAGACTACATCTTGCTCTTTAAGTTCCACTGATCCACTATTGAACAATTGGTTTAATGTCTAACCTATAAACTGAATTTCTCTTGGGCCAATGAGAGGGTGAGGCCCCTTGTTCAACACTATAACTCAGTCCTTAAAGGAACAATCTATCTACTGACCCTAAAGAGGGTAGGAGTCAATTTCGTTTTATACCCTATGTCCTCAGCTATTCATCCAATCTTACCTTTGAAATGGGAGGCTTATTGAGCCAGTGCTAATGAGCTGCCCTTACCTATGCAGATCTAAAGATAATTTTGTGTGAAGAGGAGTTCATAGTTAGCTCAGAATCAAGATTAAGTTACCTAAGTCATCAATAATCGAAATAATAAGTCTTAAACAATAAACGTCGTTATAACGTAAAATTGACTATTTCATAGTTCAGTTTTATGTAAACATTTTACATAAAGTGCCCCCACTTTCATGTCTCTACATGAACAATTCAATATCACATCGTTTCTACTAAGTGACACTATTACAAAATGTCAAAATCTGTTTTACTTGACACTAGCAACTTTTATATACTTTATGTTTTTATTAAACTCAAACTTGAACCAATTTTATTTCATTACATAAAGTTGAAGTACCCATATTATAGCCATGTGACTGTAGTTTATTGGATTCAGGATTATAACAAGAAAATCTGATATGAATCAAGAAATCAGAGTTGAATCAAATGAAGAAGTTTAAGAGATGCAATGCTTGGAAGTTTAAGAGTTATTTTGGCAACCCAAAAGTCATAATATTAAATGTTTAAGGAATTATGTATTTATGTGTTTTCATTTATTATAGTAGTTGAAAGGGCATAAAATTAAATGTTGTGACCTTTCATTTCATATTTTAATTAGTATATATAGGGTTGTAATTTACATATTAAAAAAAAAAATTGGGATGATTGAAATCTGAAAATTCTAAAATGTAAAATTTTGTTCTTGTGTGTTCTTGTGATAGAATGCACAAATATTTGGAACATTCAAGTGAGAATTGATATGTCTTGCTTGTGGAGTGCTTTGAAGATCGAGGATTGATGGGAGTTTCAAAATTTTGTATGATCCTTGGTTTGTTAGATCACCTAAGCAATTTGAATCTAACCTATCTTAGGGGTTGAAATCAAATTGGATTTGGGGATGTTGGGGTTGTGTTCTTTTGAGTCTTGTTGTTTAACATGGTTCTTAGATCATATGCCCAGAAGTTTCTTATCATTAGATCGGGTATATCTTTCCATTTAATTGTATTCTCTTAATTTCTATTTTTTTCTAGTTATCTCGTCACATTATGTCCACTATATAAAATCTAAAAAAAAAAGTGTCACTTTCTTTCCTAATTTTACAATTTCGTCCTCTTCAATGTTTTAGATCTGGGTTTATTCTACAAATTTGTTTTCTTCAAGGTCTTCTAACTCAATTTCCGTCAATGTTAAATGTCGTCATCTTGAAAATCTGTAAAAGAAAATGTTGTGTAATATAATGTGAGAGATTTCATGTTGAATTTTGTTGTTCGTGAATTCAATAGCAAAAAGGATGACTACCAAAAGCGATACTTGAAAGAGATCCATTAGATTTGAGGATAAAACTTCTTGAAGAAGAGGAGAATGATATGAATCAAGAAATCAGAATTAAATCAAATGAAGAAGTTGAAGAGATGCAATGCTTGGAAGTTGAAGAGTTATTTTGGCAACTCAAAAGTCAAAATATTAAATGTTTAAGAAATTATGTATTTATGTGTTTTCATTTATTATAGTAGTTGAAAGGGTATAAAATTAAATGTTGTGACCTTTCATTTCATATTTTAATTAGTATATATAGAGTTATAATTTTCACATTTAAAAAAAGAAGAATTTGGATGTTTGAAATATGAAAATTCTAAAATGTAGAATTTTGTTCTTGTGATAGAGTACACAAATATTTGGAGCATTCAAGTGAGAATTGATCTATCTTGTTTGTGGAGTGCTTTGAAGATCGAGGATTGATGGGAGTTTCAAAACTTTGTATGATCCTTGGTTTGTTAGATCACCTAAGCAATCTGAATCTAACCTATCTTAAGGGTTGAAATCAAATTGAATTTGGGGTTGTTAGGGTTGTGTTCTTTTGAGTCTTATTGTTTAACATAGTTCTTAGATCATATGCCAGGGGTTTCTTATCAAAATCATTAATTGAACAATAACTATATTGCATAGTACCTTAATAACAACTTTATTGAATAATAGAACATGTTTATCATAAAAACCACGAGTTCTAGAATATAAAATCAACAATATATACACAAACAAGAATTAAAAGCGTGTATGAAATTATTTAGAAAGAGCAAGCAAATATCATAATCATTAACTTATCAATAATGAAACTACATTTAAAGAAAATAGATTCCCAAAGTTAGGGTGTAGAACTATTTCTTATCTTAGGGTATTGAATCTTTGTTAACTTAGGTATATTATTTGGAAAAGAACCTAAATGAACTAATGGCGGTCCTAAACGTAAATTAAGAAAATGAATTAAGAAGCAAATGTCTAGAAAGGAAATAAATTATTGATATCAAATGTCCGAATTAAGAAGCAAATAGTGATATCAAATATTGATATCTAGAAAGGAAGAAATATATTATTGTAGGCATAGATTCTACTTAAATTTATTCCTTAATTAACATGATTTCTATTTATAATGAAAATAAATGTGTATTTTAGATATCTTCAACAAAATATGATTCCTTAATTAACACGATTTCTCTTTCTCTATTGCATTGTCTCTTTCTAACCTTGTAGCAATCATTTGTGATTATCTTTTCTGCAATAGTTACTACCTCTTGTATATCTTTTATTCTTTAAAACGACCCTACCTAAAGCAACCTTTCAACCAGTTAATTTCAAATAAAGAAATATTACTTTTCCTTATTTTTGAATAAAAACTTTTGGATCAACTCTAAATTTTCATTTCATTTACTAAATTAATAACTACAAAAATATAAATATATAATTGAATTTGTTACTAATTAAAAGTTGACATGGGTTCCAAATTAAAATTGAAGTCATAAATTTAATTAATATATAGTATGGGTCAAATTAAAACAAAACTCTCAAATTTTAGAGTTAATAGTAAAATTTTGAATTCTAGAATTAAATTTAGATCAAACTTAATTAATGGGTAACATTTTAAAGTTTAGAGATCAAATGAAAACTAAACACATACCCAAAAACAACAAATATTGTTTTCAAATGTTTAACTTGGAGAATTTATTAGACATAATTTTGAAAAATCATCACTTTTGAAGGTCATATATACTCTAAAATATAATATTATTTAACACTAACTTAAGCATATAAAATAATAACTAAAGAGTAGAAGGAAAAGAAAAGAAATAGTTTTTTTCTTCCCTTCAAAGATAAAACCCAAAAAAAAAAAAGGAAAAAAGGAAGTGTTGTAGGTGAGATAGATTTGTCAGAAGTGGAGAAGATTTCAAAACAAAAATCATTTCAAACCAAACCCCACATATATTAAGCCTCTTTATATATGTTGATGAACTTCATTGCGTCCTCCACTACAAAAGAAAAGGATCGAAGGAAAGAAGAAAAATTGAGTTGGCAATAATTATTAGATTAAGAAGATAGGGATGAAGAGCAAAGTGCTAATAATTGGAGGAACAGGTTACTTGGGAAAGAGATTGGTTAAGGCAAGTTTAAAATTAGGGCATGAAACATATGTTTTACAAAGGCAAGAAATTGGATATGATCATATTGAGAAAATTGAGCTTCTTTTATCATTCAAGAAAAAAGGAGCTCATTTGATTTGTGGTTCTTTTAATGACCATAATACTCTTGTTGAAGCTATTAAGCTTGTAGATGTTGTTATTTCTGCTATTTCTGGTGTTCATATTAGATCTCATCATATTCTTCTTCAACTCAACCTTGTTCGTGCAATTAAAGAAGCTGGAAATGTTAAGGTACCCTAATATATATATATATATATATATATATCTCTTTTTACTCTTATTTCTCATTTCATTGAAAGTGATATAAGTGATCCCTTTGAGGAATTAATAATGGTATATATAATAACTTCTTTTATGTTTTTAGGTTTCAAAACTTTAAACGCTACATTTTCTTTAACTCTTTGATTTTTAGTTGTTTTTTTTTATTATTATTTTAAATCTACGATATCTCGTTTTTATTTTGATTAATTCTTAAGCTTTCGTTTGATACATCTTGAAAGTGTTTTTAAAGCAAAGTCAAATTTTAAAATTGGAAAAAGATAATAATTTTTAGACCTTTGTTTTTATTTTTGAAATTTAGGTAAGATTCCAAAATAGAATATGAAAAGAAATAGATTTAATTTTCAAAAACTACCGAATAAAACGGAAGGAAACTTTTATATTTTACACTTTCAAGTTCAGTTTTTTATATAATTTTAAAGTGAAAGTTTAAATTTAATTTTAAATAGTGATGAAATTAATGAAAATTAATTATAATTCTTTTTACTTCTTTTAAATTAAACATAATTAATTATAATTATTTTTACTTCATTTAAATTAATTAATAAACATTAATACTAAAAATAAATAATGAATATTTAGTGAGAAAAATTGAGGTCAAATGTATAAATATTGAAATTTAAAGACTAAACTTTTTTAAAAAAATCTCAAATATGAAAGATAAACTTGTGACATTCTAAACTTATGGACTAAAATTGAAATCACACTCAAAACTTAATAGTTAAGGCTTTGTTAACCATTTCGTTCTTTGTTTTTTTTTTTAGAAAAAATAAGTCTACTTACTCTCCATTTTATACTATGATTTGCTTTGAATTCTTTGTCAAATTTTCGAAAAAAAAAAAAAAAAAAGTTTCAAAAGCTACTTTTCTTTTTAGTTTTAAATTTTTGGCTTATTTTTTTAAAACCATTTGTAAAAGCAAATAGAAAACAAGGAAATCTAGAGGTAGTAGGAGTGTCATACATACTTAATTTTAAAATACAAAAATAAAATAATTATCAAACCAGACATTACTACTAACATTTTGAAACCTATTTTCTTTACCATTTATGAAATACGAGTAATTAAATCACACAATACCTTAAAATTAATAGTTTAAATTTATTTCAATCAAACTACGCTTATACTTGGCTTTTAAGTGTTTTTTTAGTGATGATTTGTATCAATAAAGATGAAAGTAAGAAGGAAATAAATTATTCAACGAAAATTATCATATAAAGATTAAATATTTAGTTTAATCTCAATTATTATTAATTTATTAATTAAAATATTATTCTTTTAATTATTAATTTACAATATTACTTTACATTGTATATAAATGACTATCAGTGATAAAATTTGCTATAGGTTATAAATATTTTATAAAATCTACTCTTTTTAAAAAATTTCCATTTTAAAACCGTAATGAAGAAATTGTTTGGCTAGTATTTTCCAACCGTAATTAATAATAAACTGCCTTCACGTATCTCGGTAATAAAAATGTGTATATGGACCAAAGGATAAGAGACTTACATATTTAAATCCTAACCTATTCATCAAACGTTTTAGATTAAGTGAAAGTTGAAGAATGAGTAAAATAAGATTTATTTACAGAGATTTTTGCCGTCGGAGTTCGGGACGGATCCGGCAAGAATGGAGAATGCAATGGAGCCAGGAAGAGTAACATTTGATGATAAAATGGTGGTTAGGAAAGCCATTGAAGAGGCTAAAATTCCCTTCACTTATATCTCAGCCAATTGTTTTGCTGGTTACTTTCTTGGTGGTTTGTGTCAACCTGGTTCAATCCTTCCTTCCAAAGAACATGTTCTTCTCCTTGGAGATGGCAATCAAAAAGGTTATACATACATAAACATATACATACACCTTGATATATATACGTCCATTTTCTTTGATTTAGTTGTACAAAAATCGTTTTAACCCGAAACTAGCTTTTCAACTACAATCTGTTTAGTAATCATTTTGTGTTTTTTTTTATATATAATTTAAACTATTTTCTCATTCATTTCTAACGGTGATTTGCTAATAACAAGTATAGAAATTTAATTTTTAGTTCAATGCTAATAACAAAAACTATTTTTTAAAAGTTTCTTTTTTTATTTTCAAATTTTAGCTTGGTTTTTTAAAATACAGGTAAAAAGTAGATAGCAAAACATGAATTTTTACTTATAACTTTAAACTTGATAGGTATGAACCTTATTAAATTGTGGTAAATAATGTAATTGGTGACAGCAATATATGTGGATGAAGATGACATTGCAATGTACACAATGAAGAGCATAGATGATTGTCGAACTCTTAACAAAACAGTGTACATTAGGCCACCCAAAAACATTCTATCACAAAGAGAAGTTGTTGAGATTTGGGAGAAATTAATCGGAAAACAGCTCACCAAAACCTCCATCTCTTCCCAAGAATTTCTAGCTAATATGAAAGGTTAGCTCCATTCATTACATATGTATTAGTTATTCTTGATTTTTTTTCACTATACATATATATATTACTCCCTAATGGTTTAAGTGTTTTTCAATTAAAATAGGCCTCTAATCTTTAAATTTTCAATTTAGTTCCGTAGGTTTAATATTTGTCAATAAGAAAATATGTGTGAGTAATGTTAAATTAGGTTAGGATATTCAAGGAGGTAGCAAAAAAATTAGAGGGACATCAATCAAACTAAAAGATAATATAAACTACACACTATCTCCGATTGACACAAACCTACGCACTATCTTTCTTTCTAGAGGTTAAAAACATTCAATTTCCATCTTTGCAATTGTACTTAAAAAATAACATATTCTCACTATGCATGATAATATTATTTTATGCATTTGTTATGATCGAGCCAATTTTAACATTGATAAAAAAAAGAAGGGTATTGAAACTTTTTAAATTAAAACACGTATAATACTTTTTTTAGAAAGAAAAAAAAAGTTTTTTTTTTTTATATTCACTAGGTTTTTTATCAAACATAATTAATTATAATTCTTTTTAAAATTTTGTTAAAACAAAAGGTGGGTATTTGAACAATCATGGATAGAAATGGAAACCTTCAAACTGAAATAAAAATCAAATTTTAAGAAGAAACTTAAAATATTTGAAACCTTTAAACTAAATAAAAATGGGTAAATTGTAATAGATAACAAATTTTAGGGATAATAATAAAGTGTGTAGCAACATTTTAAAAAATTACAAATACATAAAAATCTATCAATGTTACATTTCTATCTTTGATAGACTTGTATAGTCTATCAGTCATAGACCACAGTACTGATAGACAACGAAGATCTATAAAAAAGTCTATCACTAATCAATTTTGTTTTATTTGTAAATTTTTTAAAATATTTCTATAAATGCTAAATATTTTTATTCTAATTGTTATATTTGCAAGTGTCTCGATAAAAATCAAACTCAAAACTTAAAGGATCAAAAGTGTAACACTTTGAAACCTAACAAACTTAGCTTAAACCCCATCCAAAAAAAAAGAATATATTTATATAGACACATACATTAGAGACTAAAATATATACATACATATATATATATATATATTTAGTATTGTAGTATCAATCCCGAAGGTAGAGGTTTCATTCCTCCACCTCACATATTGTTAAATTCTTTAGTCATATTTCATGTAAAATCTTGAACTTTGATGATTGTATATTAATTTGAACTTTTTTTTAAAAAAAAAAAAAGGTCAAGACTATGCAGCGCAAGTTGGGTTAAGTCATTATTATCATGTATGCTATGAGGGTTGTCTTGCAAACTTCGAAATAGGAAAAGATGGTGAAGAAGCTTGCAGTCTCTATCCAGAAGTTGACTACACAACTGTGGAGGAATACATGAAACGTTACCTTTAATTTAAAGTCCCATTCTAAAATAAAGCCATTTACGCTTTTCAATTCACCAATCTCCTAAAGTCATATGTTCCTTTGGCCCTAATCTCTAGTGTATGACTATGTTTGAACTTTCAACCTTTTGCATTGACAGAATAATAGTGTTGAAGTCTCTCTGTTCCTGTTTAACTCAAGTTCTTGTTTATTTATCTGTTTGACTATGATACATCTTTTTAATTATTTATTATGTTTTTTTTCCACTTAAAGGATTATAACCTTTAACCTCTTAATCAAAAATATAAAAATTTAAATCGATTAAAACCTACACCTAACTCAACTAATACATGTCTTTCTTTTTCTCTTTATCTCACAAAAATAGGATTTACATATAAAAAATTATAAAATTATACTTTTGGCTTTGGTATTTGGTTGGTTATGTACTTGTAACTTTTTATCTATTTTAGTACATAACCTTCAAAATATTTTGATCATCATCTTAAGGTTGCACCAAATTCAAGCCTCCCCTTTCTCTATACATCTTAAAAATATATATAAATCAATAATAAAAAAAATCACACATGACAGATTTTCATATGGTTGGCATTATTTTTGACTCAAATGAGTGCATCCTGCAGCATATTCACTTTTTTATATAAATAAAGTATCAAACTAAATTTACGAACGTAAAGAAATGAACATGAAAATGAAATGACTGGATTAACCAAAACCAAAAGCAATAACCAAAAACACTATTTAAACCTAAAACTTATTTGAATGAATCCAATAAATACACCATCTTTTTTTTTTTCCCTCGAGATTTCAAAATAACTAACAAAGGTATAATGAGCTGCCCCTTGTATCAATATAAGATTGCATTCCAGTGTACCAAAATATTAGGACAATGGCAATGCAAACTAAAGGAAAATTTTACTCCACTCTCTCAATATATTAATACAATTTTAGAAATTTTTTACAAACACTGATGATGGAAAGGCAACTTTTTTCATTCTTTTTTCTTTTTTTTTTTTTTTTTTTTTCTTTGACAAACCCAAATAGTTACCTAGATTGAAACTTCTGATATCTGAAATGCAACCTCATATAAGAAAAGATGAGAGAAACATGAAACTAACAAGCCTTCCAACTTCATTCCCTTTGAATCAAGAAGCTGATTTTCTTTAAATCAGCTTGGTTCATGGGAAGAGGAGAGCATTTTCCACAACCTTAGAAAATATCCAAATACAGAACCATGTACACAGAACAAAGACCAACATATAAATATTACATTAAAAATTCAGAAACCAATTGATTATTTTAATTAGTTGTGTTCCTAGAATAGAATAGGATCTCCTTTTTTTCTTTTCTGCCCAGTTATGCCAAACCCTGTTCAGTATGGAACAATAATGGATTCGATCAGCTCTTGAAGTGGAGCCAGCTCCTTTTTGTCAATTAAACCAAATTCCTGAAGAAATGGCATAGTAAAGGTGAATTGGGTTACAATTTTCCACCAGATACAAAAATCAGAAATGAAGTATGAGAATTTGGATTTTGGAAAAACCCTCCTAAAGAGTGAACAATTAAGCACCTGTCTACCAAATAATAACTTCTATATAAATTTGATATTGGCATAGTTTTAAGCAATGAGTCAATATGTTCAACAACCAATCATATCCAATATAACTCACGTGCTTTTTAGACACAATCACAATACCTTCCTAGACTTTTTAGAACTCAAGGGAGAAAATGGTACAACTCTAGTTCAAGTACGGTCGTAGATACCTGCCTAGACTAATTCCAAGAAACAATTATGAAAACAAATTGATAGACATGTATCAAAAAGCAACCCAGATAATAGAGAAAAAAATACCTTGTTTTTCTTTTATTTTTAGCAAAATAAGAAAAAAAAATGTTGTTTAACATCAAGGAAACTAATTGCCACCAAAATATAGGAAGCTGCTGTATTTTAAATTTGTAAGCTGATCCATCAAATAGATTGTTTCGAGAGTGTTTTATTAAAAAAAAAAAAAAATAAATAAAAAAGATACTGCTAGAAGAAATAATAAATTATAAAAATAAGCTAGTTTAAATGAGTGACTTACATGAGTAAAAAGTATGAAATGCTTGAAGCATGTATTTAAATGTGCCTCCTCCTTAAGGCTCACAATTTTCTGAAAGTGAGAATGATAAATGTGGGCGTATACACGGAACAACCTTTTGAATATCGTCTTCACGACATCCTTGAAGTTGGGAGGAAATGGTGTGCCTAACAGAGGACATTGAACAATAAATAAGAACGCAACTGAAAAAGGGAAACTCTTTCAGCAGACAAGAGCAATGATTACCAAGCTTTTGAGGGAATATTGATTCATCATCAAGCTGGGATTCGATCCAATCCATTAAATATTCAACATATTTTGGAGCAGAGACCTCAATAGGCTTTTTGATTTGTACACCATCAGCCCACCTATACTCATACCTGTAAAATTTTATGTTAAATCATTTCAGAAGAGGGGAGGACAAAAAATAAAATACAAAACAATAAAAGCAAAAAGAAAAGCTTCAGATACAAACTAAGTATCTAAACACTTAGGCATAAGATTGGGAACATATGAAAGCCGGTTATATGGAAATTAGATAATTAAGTCCCACATTCATACGTAGAAATAGGCATACTTTCTTGATAGGAACAGGGTTTTAAATTATCTAGTTAACAGTGAAACCATATTTAGAAGTTCAATTAAAACATTTCAAAACAACGAGAAAAGTCATTCAAAAGCAAGGATATTTGTATTACCATGGTCAGATACAATCCCTAACACATTCAAAAGTTTAACGTCTAAATTTTTGTCGCAAATAGTAGTAGTATAATCAGCAAAGAGAATAACCCTACAAAGTATAAAATTTGTCCTTATATGAATCGACAAAACAGCAAACAGTGTTTAGAACATGATGAGTTACTGTGGATAACTGTAGTCAAACAAACAAGTCAAAAAGGGAGAGAGAAGAAAAAGAGAGGGGACAAAAGTTAGACTCCTTATACGATGAAAATTCTACAATAGAAGCTAAACCAATTTGTGTTAAATCAGCAAAAAAAAAAAACTTGATTATTTGTCCACTATCCCGTACTTGGGTCCTGCAGTCATTGTAGGACAATTCTCAGGAGTACAGAACTCTGTGAGGGTACCATATAGCAAATTCACCTGGTTGAAGAAATCCACAGCTGAAATAAAAATTCAACCACATTTTAGATATTTATTCTACAGAAGAGATTTTGGCTAAATAGAAATGATGAATAATTTTTTAGGCATGGTGATTTATCACTAGAAAAAGAAAAAAATATATTTATCCCCAGAAAAAAGGAGAAAAAGTAAAGAAAGAAAAAAAGAGCTGGAGAAGAAACATAAAGAAGGCAGAATGTACAACTTACTATTGACAGCCAGCCACTCATTCAGATCCTCCCCAGTTGGAAGTCTCACTGCTTCCCTTAAATTTCCACTACCGAGTGTGGCATCAATATGCTTTCTGAGTTGAGCCCCCTGCAATAACAAATAACGTCAATGAAACACTCATCAAGAGAAACTATCGCAACGTAGAACTTTCACAGAAGACAAAAAAGAAAATACACTTTTCAGTAATCCACATTTGGAACTTTGCATCATTTAGAAACAAGAAGATATATCATAGCTCGACCTAGAACTTTAACAAATGGTGACTCATAAAAATTAGACAAAATAAAACCTATATCCTGATAAGTTGATTTGAGAACTGTGAATAATGAAAAAATTAACTTTTTCTTTGATAGGAAATAAATTTGCTAAAATGAAATGATACAAAATGAGAACCCATCCAAAGAGATTTCAAATATTTCTCCAATTAAACAAAAAGAAATTTAAGTTGTAATACTTAAGGATCCATATTTTTAAACCAATAGAAAGCTTAGAAAGTAAGAACACGAAGACTTCGGTCGAGGATCTTTCTTGGCCTTGGAAAATTTTTCAAGTTTCTTTCGCCAAATCTCTCAAAGAACGCCCATCATATGTTCAACCAAAGACTTTCCTTTGTTGATGTAAAAGACTATTCAGTCCACAGCAACCTTAACCAACCGAGGGAGTCTTAGGTGAAACAATGCACCATGCAAAAGATCCAAACAGCTCAGCCCAGATTTTTCATAGAAGCAGCAGCCCTGTGTTTCACCACCTTGGTACAAAAGATAGCACCAGTTTGGAGATAGATTAAATCGAGGGAAACGTTTTTGCAATCTATCATCTATGTTCAGGCATGAGTAGCTAATCTCCCACAGAAGGAACTTAATCCTTTTTCAGCAGTGGAACTTCCAAATATTTTGATAAAGTACCTTAGATAGCAAATAACTTCAAGACACACTGATTCTGTAGAAATACCCTTTGCTGTCAAGAGCTCACACCCGTTGCCCATTGGTCTTATCTATCTGTAAGATGGCAGGATAAGCTGGATGAAAGAGGCCCATTCAGTGATTTTTTCTCTTTTGAGATTCGCTTTAAAATTCAAAGTCCAGGAGCTGGAAAACTAACTTGATTTTAAAATTGCATAACCCAGGTAATCAGAGGTTTACTCAGTTTATATTCTAAGAAACTGTGTTAGGCAGTCGATCGGGTAGTTGACTGGAAGCCCAAACTGGGCAAACACTGGAGTGCAGAAAGACCTTCCAGATTTCGGTGATAGAAAACCATGTCTTTTGCTAGGGCAAAATTGGGTATTACAACCAATTGATACATAAAAATGGAGTCCTAGTCCACAGTTCAGATGCCTTTAAACAAGTCCAAGTGAAAATACCTCGTAGCCTTTCATACAAAATGTTTGAAATCAAACCACTATTACAGTTGAGGTCTACCTCACAAACTAAGTAGCCTATTACACATTAATGATAATTAGACTCACAAACTAAGTAGCCTATTACACATGAACGATACATCTTAACAACACCTCACAAGCAGCTGAGTAGATTCCATCAACATAAAGATTATACCGTCGTTTTCTTATTTTTTGAACTGGAAAGACGTAGTGTCAAAATCTACAGTTTCTCTTAAAAAAAGTTCACAAAACCAAACGCAAATTTGAAATAATTACAAAGGGAATATAGTTCTAAAAGAATTACAAATAGTCAATGTTTGAAACTTGTGGGGAACATCACTATTCTCATCTCTGCCTTTCTTCTCCCAAAGGACCAACCAATATCTTACCTAAAATAAGATTCTTCCAGAAAGGCTAAAAGACATGATATTGATTCCCCAAATAACGAAAAGAATCACTATGTGATTCAAAGAGACCATTAACTCCAATTTTTTCAGCACTAAGTTTGTTTCCACATCTAAGATCTCTTTCTCATCATTGATGCAATGCCTAAACTAAGAATCTCCTTAATAATCCACTTTCATTGGTAGCTCAATAAATAGATAAATATTAGTGATCCTCAGACAAAGGCAAAGACCCAAACAACATGCAAAGATCAATAACATTAATAATCCTCACAGAAGGATAGAAAAGATCTGGATTATACATCTTTCAATTCCTTGGTACATTTAGCGTTGTTTCCAACTCTTTTCATTGTTTTAGAAAACATTGAGATATAATTTCTGGTGAATCTTGGTGGTCTTACCCATGGAATATAACAAAGCTAACATGCCCTTACAAATCACGCCTTATACTTAGAAGCCACAGAAGTTATTGAGAAAACGAACTTAATTTAATTAAACAACCAATGGAATACAATAAATTTAAAGTATTTTTAGAAATAGTGAGGAGGTCAAACCTTACTCCCCGATGGTGCACTCTTCTTGGGGCGAAAAGTCCTTTGATTTCTGCTGCAAGACAACATTTTACGATGCATTACAGATTGTTATTTATGCCGGGGCATAAATAACAAAGGCAAATACTACCATCAACAACAAACTTCCACAAGATCACAGAATTAAGATGTCAAGGTATTGATGTAATAGTGAGAACAATAAAAGTGATAAAGTGATAATTGTAGCATAGGTTTGACTGTGCAATATTTCCCTCTACTCATTTTTACCGTTCCATGTAATGCTGTGCCACCATCTATACTTCACACAATTCTTGTTATCTAGGACTCTTTATAATAAGTAAAATAAAAAATCACAATCCTTCCTAACTATATGTTTTCTAATCTTCTGACCCTCAAATAAGTATTACTAAATATGAGTTCATTCTTTAGATGGGAAACAAACTTATTATTGGCAATCAAAAGTACTAAATTGATGAGTACATATAGCATCAACCCACTCAAGGACAAAGAAGTTTATAAAAAGCTACTCCAACTGAAACAACAAGAAATCATTATAATTCCAAAATAGCTCAGAGGAATTGCCTCAAGAGCCCAAAAAATTCATAGTCTCCCATTTTCTTCACATTCCCGGTCTTTGTACTCAAAATATATCTACAAGCATTCTAACACATCTAATGTCTATAAATTAAGCGAAAGAAATCCAGTTCAGTCCAATTTCCAACCACCGTAGATCATCTTCCACTTTTTGTTTTTTGAAACGGAAATGAACTTCAATGAAAAGAGCTAATGCTCAAAATACAAAGAAACTTAAAAACAGCTATTATTCAAAAGATCATCTTTTAAAATTACAAGTTCCCCATCAAATCATACTTATTTTCTTGACATAATAACAACTTTATTCCCTGAACCATTTTAGATAGGAATACCTTCAAGCCACGAATTATTAGCACTTGTGTGAAAATGAGAAATTCAAAGTTCTAAATGAAATTGATTTGTTTTTCTGGGCATATTCTGACTGCTAATCTGATCCTCTTCGTTGATACAACACTTTTCTCCTCCAAAGAAATTGACTTTTTATCCTAACTCTTCCCAGAAGGAAAACTTCCTGCACTACGCTCAGCTACGTAACTACAAATCTCCCCATCTATTCAATTGGCATTGGTACTTGTGTGTACTGATTTTTTGCGTCTTATACCCCAAATAAACTCAAATCACCCCGATAAAAATGTATACAAAAAAAGAAAGAAAAATTCAAAGGGTAAATGATGAATCATTAACTGCTTCTCACGCACTTACAAACGAACAAGAGATTTGCAAGGAAAAATGAATAAGTTACCGACTGAATTGCCAATACGGAATTGTAATAGACATCCATCCAAAATAAAAATAATAATTAAAAAAATAACATAAAAACAAAAACCGCTTTTCACAGTGAGATACGAACATAATTCCGTAAAACTAAGACGAGCGTGAAAGATACGAGTATCAGATAGAAATCAAACAAACATAAACCGAAATCAACTCACATACAAGACGCATCTGCGCATGCATGTGAAATTAATACGTTTACTAGAAATCAAGATGCACAAATCACATCAGAAGACTGAAATTGAAACTCGAAATTGAATAAACAAGATTGAAGATCTAAAATCCCAGGATCGTTAGTGAAACAATCAGCATCACAATCACAATCACAATCAAAAGAAGCAGCTAAATTCCAATCCGCAAGAAAGAGAGAAAAGGAAGAGAAGGAAATTGATCGTGATCGTTCAATAGAGAAAAAATTCCATGAAAGATGATGAATGAATAGAATTTAATTACCTGCCTAGACCGAAGAGACTCATCGCTTCAGAGAAGATAGAGCTGGATTTCTGGTCTTCTCGTTGTTTCGTTGGTTTAGACGAATGAAAGAAGGGCCAAATGAAAAAAGAAAGAAACGCTAAGTTTTGTGTTTTTGCATGATTTCCCCTCTAATTTCGGAGAATCTAAAACATGGCTCTTTTATTGTTTCCAGCTATTTTCTTTTTTCTTTTTTTGCCTTTTTTTTCGTTGAATTCCACTGCTCTTTCAATGATTAAACAAAAATGATTAGCTAATAGCTGGTTGGCTTAATGTATATTTTAGTCCAAAATTAGTCTCCTTTTTTTTAAGTTATATATATTTTTAACTAAACAAATTTTAAATTTAATTCATTATATAAGTTGGTTTTTTTAAATCAAAATTGGCTAAATAGTAATAACAATTTCCAAGCAGAAAAAAAACTGTCCTGTGTAATTTTTTATTTTTTGTTTATTAGACTAACCTCAGTGACTAATTTTAGTACTTTTAATTAAAATTGAACAATTACAAGTAAAAGAGTGGATAAAATCGGAGATTAGATGATATTTTACAAAAGAGAAGGAATACATGTTGGTGATGATAGTTATGCTACCTTTTGTTGCTCTTAATCTTTTTACTAATTTAATTTTCTTTATATATATTGATTTTTTTTAATTAGAATATGGTTTTATTTGATTCCACCTTCAACCATAGAGGGGTATAATTGATGATATTTATATTGACAAGTTACTACCAATTTTAGTTGAAAATATGGTTTTTTTTTCACCTTTGCAGAATCAGACATAAGAAAGAGGCAAAGGAGTTTGGTTAATTAGTATAGTGGCCCTGATCTGGACAGATGAAACCCAAATTGGAAGGTCAGTTTTATTCTTAGCCAGCGTACGTTTGAAGCAGAATCAAATGATGCACCAAATTCAACTACATTATTATTTGGACTGCATTTCATACATACCCCCACATTTGATTTGAACTTTTACCATCATGTATGTCTGTCTTAACTAGTTAATTATATAACTCAATTGCATCTTTCAGTTAATGGGTTGAAGGGGTTGCGTTAACTATACAATATTGATTAATCTCACTTACAAATGCAAACTAAAATACTAAAAAAAGAGTATATATATATCCTAAATTTTGCTATTTGCTTCAAAATATGCCTTAACTAAGTTCCAATTATTCTTTTGTAAAAGTTTCACAACTGCCCTTAAATTTAAAATCCATTAGAACACTGACTAAACATCCCGATTTCAATTAATGTGAAATGGACATAAAAGGAAAATTACAACTTTGATTTTAACCTCTATTTCACATCCCAATTTCAATCCGAAGTTCTTACACGTTTTTACTTTCGAGGGTTGATTTTTCGAAACCCTCGTGAATGAATGACAAAATTTTGGAATGAAAGTGATTTTGAAATGGTTAAAGTCACTTTTATCATGTTCAATCACTCAAAATCAATTCAACCTTTAATTTTTCTTTTTTATATTAATGAGTGTTCGATCCAGCTTTTGCAACCCTACAAATCTTGGTTTCAAGACAACTCAGAAATTAACTTTTACACTTGAAAGCACAATTTTCATATTATTAAAATTGATTTATTAGAAAAATTATCTACCCATTTCAAATAATTTTACCCATTTTACAATCAATTTCAGTTATAAATTCAACTAAACTGAGACCCTACGATATTTTATTAAGAGGGAAAAAATAGTATACAAAGAAATATTGCCAAACAGAAACCAGCATTGCCAAGAAAGAAGAGGTACACATAAAGAGTAAAATGCATAGTTTTTACTCGCTCTACTCTTGGTAGCTTAAGCTCGCTCCCTATCTACAACCAAACAGTATACCAGTAGCTTAGCGCTAAATATGTTTAACTTTTTGAACCTGCAAGAGAGAAATGTTTCACAAGTTACAACACTTTTATAGCATTAAGTTATGATAGAAAGAAAAGAACTTCAGAAATCAGCATAACATGAAGAAATTGCAATTTATATATCCAAGAACATATTGTTGATGGGAAGTGTTGACAGTATTGCACAATTTCTACACAGTTTTTTCTTTTTTTATATTCGTGTTATTTTGGGCCAACTTGTGTAGTCTTTGAATAATCTCACAAACAAACCCCTAACCATACAACATTCGAGTATAATAAAAACTTCTAACCCCCGACCATACAACATTTTAGCATAAAAAAACCTCATCAGATATTAATTCTTATATAAGTGACCATCATGAATTGAATTATAAGTGCTTTTTATTTACCACTAGGCTAATCCATCATGATTTCTGAAAATAAAGAAATTCAGATAGTGCTGGAAGTAAATGAATGGCCAGGGAATCTGGCTACAATGGAATGATTTGTCCTTCTAATGTATGTCAATTTAGTACATGGCATAGAATATTGATAGCCAATTAATCCAAAGGCACCAACCAAGAAAGTGGGTCTACGTGAGATGTGTAAGGCTGAAAATTGTGAGTTTTGACTAGAACAGTTTCAACGCAAAAACAAGAAAAATAAGAAGACTTCTCTGTTGCTGAAGCCACTCCCTGACCCTATATGTTACTGAGAGGAACCCATCTTAAACAATGGGCACCATTGACCAATATTAAATTACTGTCAGTTCCATACCTCAATTTTAATCTGTTGCCATGCAGTTAACAGCTCACGAGAACATGCCAGCATAGCAACTACAGAATACTAGGGCTTCCATTAAATTTACTTATAATAGACGCGGAAGAGGACAGAAATTAAATTAAGGCGCTTAGCTTCAACCTCTTGTGACTGAAAGAATGAGCACGTGATGTTGGTCGGGACTCGGGAGAGTGAGAGAGGGACAGACACTAGGTGAAGTATCTTCACTGGATTTGGAGATCTATGATTTTTTTTCCTCTCCTAATAAGAAATGAAGACATATTTATAACCAATTGGAAAAAGTTACACCTAAAACCAAGGTGTAGAGGTAGAGGTAACCCACTGAAGAGATTACGTAAAAAAAAACCCTCAATCTGTCATAATCTTGATAGTACCCGAATTCAAGTATTTGTTATTTAGGCAAATGCCAAGGAAGTTCGAGATCTCCCTCTTTTCCTCAATGTTCAAAGAGGCCATAAAACATGTGTCAACAAATGAAAAATCAACTCCACCTCCCAATCTCCCTTAAAAGGAAAACAGCTCAGCTAGTAGAATCCCTAAGGGCACACAGAATCAAACAATTTCACGTAACTTCTTCATTTCTTACTAATTGCATCTTTTGCTCATTTTCCGCTTCTTTCTTATACTTTCTTATTTCTCCGAGTGTAGACTCCCTTAATTGGGGTCGCAAATCAAGAGGTGACTTAACCACAAAAGAGTTTAGTATGGTTTGAACGTGATAAGTCTCGACCTCAATTTTATTTATCCAGAGAAGATTCAAGAGCTTCCCTATTTCTCCACAAGTCTCTATTGAGAAATCCTTATAAGCAAAATAGACAAAAAAAAAAAAAAAAAAAAAAAAAAAAACCTACCCTAACAATACCAGCAGCATATATAGGTAAAACTAATAGGAGAAAATAGTAGAGTAACAAACCATCTAGCCCATCCTAGCAAACAATATTTCTAAAGACCCACAACAAACCAACTGAAATACTGATAGAACACCAAGTAGTTGTGTTCTAATTTAATTGAAAATACTTCAAGATTACACAGTAAAATTGATGAACTATCAAATCTGAATTATGAAAACAGTCAAAAAAAATTATGAACACAAAAGCAAAATTTACCCACTCTGACTATCTTGTCTCTCAAGGAAGGGTGCAGAAAACTACCCACAAACTGATTCCCCCTCCTCTCACTTACCCTTCCTCTATTTATAACAAGTTGTAACCACTCTAGTAACCACACTTACACAATAACTACTAATAACCACCCTTACACAATAACTACTAATAACCACCCTTACACAATAACTACTAGTAACTTCCTATCTATCCAATTTACCCTTATACCCCTTAACTGACATCATACTAAATATCTAGTACCTAACAAATACCAACTAACCCTCAGTCACCTTTTTCCTTCACTCTCTTGTTTCTTCCTTAATACACTTTTATTATTTGTGGTCTATCATTACTCGCCCCCCAAAAGCCACCTTGTCCTCGAGTTGGAACTCAAGAAATTGAACTCAACTAAGGCTTGCTTGTTCCCATGTCGCATTCTCTGTTGTGCAATTATCCCAACGAATCAAGACCTCCATGTCTTCTTCCCCTGCCAAGCTTTGCGTACAGAAAAAACCTCTGCGGGAAACAACTGTATAGACAAATCAGCAGTAAGTCTTTTGGAATTGGAAATGTTGGCATATTAGCACCAACTGCCTTGTGAAGGACAAAGACATGGAAGACCAGATGGATGATGGAATGCTTTGAAAGGGCCAAACGATATGCCACGAGACCAGCCGAGCCACCACCATAAACAGACCGATAAATCTAGGAGCTAACTTTGGGTGCTTTGCCGACTAGACGGAATTGCCATTATGGACGTAATTTCACATAAACCCAATCATGGACCTCAAACTGCACCTCCCGCCTTTTCATATTGGCATATTTAACCATCCGTTGCTAAGCTTTCAATAAATTAGCCTTTTACACACCCAACATCTCATCCCTATTTATCAACAATTGGTCAATTTCATTTAGTAGACTGGAGCCCTTCTCATAAGATAATGCCGTGGGGGGTGGTCGCCCATAAAGCGCCTCAAAAGGGTCATTCTAGTAGCCGTATGAACCATTGTATTGTAACTCAATTCAGCCCAAACTAGCCACTTAAACCACTGTTTGGGTGTGTTCATGGCAAAGCAATGAAAGTAGTTTCCGCACCTCAGTTAACTACTTCAGTTTGGTCATCCATCTGAGAATGGTATGTTGTATTTCTTGTCAACTGCGTTCCCAAAAATGCATCAGCTCCTCCCAATATAAGCTCGTAAAAATACAGTCACGATCCAACACCCCTCCAAGGACAGCCATGCAAACGTATTACCTCACACACAAAAACAGCAGCCACAACCATTGCACTAAAGGGGTGTTTCAGAGGAATAAAATGAGCATATTTGGTTAAACAATCAAGAACCACCAAAATTGTATCATACCCTTCAAATTTTGGAAGGCCCTCAATGAAGACCATGCTAACGTCCTCCATACTTGATCCGGAATTGGCAATGCTTGAAGAAGTCCCACCGGAGTCAAAGACAAGTATTTGACTTGTTGACAAACAACATAAGAATGAATATGTGCTTTCATCCCCACGACGCTTAATAAGCCCAGTTCTAATGTTGGCGGCAATCTTGATAACGCAACTGCCGCTTTATTTTCCAGTCCTTTCTTGTATTCAATCACAAAATCATAACCCAATAGCTTAGCAATCCACTTCTGATATTTTCCCCCTACCACCCATTGCTCAAGAAGAAGTTTCAAACTTTTTTGGTCGATCCACACCATGAAACGCTTCCCAACACCAGCGATAAGCTCACGTTCATACACAGCTTGACTAAAAAAAGTCAATGGACGGTGATATTGCATCAGCACAGCTCCTATACCCACACCCAACGCATTTATCTCCCCACAATTTTTTAAGAAAATTCTGAAATGCCCAACACCGGGACAGACATCATAGCAGCTTTCAATTGATGAAACGCATTCTCTGCCTCCATGTTCCACTGAAAATTACCCTTCTTGAGTAGTTGTGTCAACAGTAATGCAATGGAACCATAATTGGCAACAAATTTCTGGTAGTATCTTGTGAGGCCCAAGAAACCCCGCAATTCTTTTACATTCTTAGGTGCTGGTCACTTGATCATTGCATCTATCTTTGACAGGTCAACTGCCACTGGGATAGACATCATAGCAGATTTCAATTGTTAAAGGCATTCTCTGCCTCCATGTTCCATTAATCTTGAGCAGATGTGTCAACAGTAATGCAATGGAACCATAATTAGCTACAAATTTCTGATAGTATCCTATGAGGCCCAAGAAACCCTACAATTCTTTTAAATTCTTAGGTGTTGGCCACTTGATTGTTACATCTATCTCTGACGGGTTAGCTGCCACCCCTTTTGATAAAATAAAGTCGCCCAAGTACTTGATTCTATCCACTGCAAATTGACATTTCCTAAATTTAGCAACAAGCTGATGTCCCACCAAAATTTCCAAAACCACTACCAACTGCGGTAAATGCTCTTGCAATGATCTACTATATCTTAGGATGCAAAGAGGATCAACACAGATTTACGCAGGTGCGGTCGGAGAATATCATTCATAAATGATTGAAACATTGCTAGGATGTTCATCAACCCAAACAACATCACAAGGAATTCATAGTGTCCCTCATGGGTTCGAAATGTTGTTTTGTGAACATCGAAAGCATGGACTCGAATTTGATGATAGCTTGATTTTAAAATATAGTGGCACCGAATAACTCATCTAGTGATTCATCAACAACGAGGATAGGATACTTATCTGGTATAATGGCTTGATTTAGAGTTCGGTAGTCCACACAAAAACGACAACTCCCGTCTTTCTTCTTGACAATGAGCAAAGGATGAGAGAAAGCACTCCGACTTGGCAAGATGATTCCGGTCAACAACATTTAACGAACTAATTTCTCTATTTCATCCTTCTGAAATTGTGGGTAACAAAATGGGCGTACGTTCACTAGGCCAGCCTCTGGCTCCAATTCGATAGTGTGATCATGTGACTTGATTATGTGACTCAAACACAGCAACAAAAGAATTGAAGAATAGTTTGCACTGCTAGTTGAAGTTTGTTCATACATTCGACTATATCATCACTTGATTCCACTATTCCCTACTGTTCGGTTGCACTTAACTCAATTAGTACTCCTTGGTCTTCTTTTTCGAAGGACCTCATCATTGATTTAAGTAACACTTGTGACCTTACTGAACTTCTATCCCCTTGTAAAATAATCAACCATTCTCCTACTGAAAACTCCATCTCTAACAGTTTATAGTCAAACATGACCTTTCCAATGTTTTTCAGTTGTTAAGGGGCCCTTTGTTGCCAAAGAAACTGAGGCTAATTTGGATAAACATGGCACAAGCATGTTGGCAGATTTATGGCTTGAGTGTAATCAGCACATTTTTCATGACAAAGGAAGGGTTGGTTTGATATTTTGGACATGTCAAAGAGGAACGCAGCAGCCAGGTGCTCTTTGAATGTAGAATTCAAGGATTATTCAATTCAAGATATATATCTAAACTGGTCAGCTTTCATCCATCAACCTGTAAGGATACTACAGATGTATCCTAATATATTGAATTTCCTCAACGATTCACAATATCAAACCAGCAATAGAATAGTACCTTGATCACAGATGATCTAGTACTAACACCAACGGAATTACAGAAAAGCAGTAAATGACTCAAAAATAACGAAATACCGAACACCCTCAACGAAATGAAAAGATCGAACAATAAAACCTGGACATTCTGCTTACTCCCTCGCAAGGATGAAACGCAGCCCTCTTCTTCCCAAAAAATATCTTCGATGTCCTCTCTCTCTCATTCCTCTTCCTTTTATGCTAACTAACTACCGGTCCCCACGGGATGGTCCCCACTATTCTCTCTCTCGATCGATTCTCCACGTGTGTCTCCCTTTTTCTTCTTATTTCTTCTGCTATATTTAAATAGAATTGGTGGCTTAACACAACCACTTTTAATGGGGGCAAATTTCATGCTATCCTCAAAAGACTCAAGCCTATGCATCTTTAAATCTTTCACTACTGTTGTCTGAAGAACTCCTTTCCAGCTTTGTTATCAAGCTGTTTTCAGGGACCACCACCCCCCCGACCCTTACCACACCTATCGTGTGACCTCCTTATTTGTGTATTCCCGTGATTGAAAAATTTACGTATTTGGGGGCCTTTGGGGTTGTATCTCCCTTGTACTTCGGTAGTTGGAGGCTTTTTTGTTTATGTGTTATTTCCCGTGGTCTTTCTTTACTTGCTGTTTTGTTTTGTTTTTGTTTTCCTATGGCCGTTTGTCTTCTGATTTATATGGTACCTATGTGCTCTCTGTTTGTTTATGAGATATGGTGATGGCGCTAAGGGGGGTGCCAACCTAGTTAAGATGTTCGGGTGCACCTCCTAATCCTCTGTTTTAATTTGTTTTTAGGTTTCTCTATTATTTTTATTGTATAATTCTCTTGTACTTTGAGTTTTATATTAACAAAGAAGCCTGTCTCCAGTTCAAAAAAAAAAAACATGATCTTTCCCAACGTTTCCAACCATGTAACCTCCAGAATAACATTTGCACTTCCTAAAGGCAATGGAAGGAAGTTGTGAATAATGGCCAAGTTTACAATGGTTAGGTGCACATTCTTACACGCACCTACCGCATGGACTACAACGTCGGTTCCCACAACTACACCATAATCATTTGAGGCTTCGATCGGAATCCGTAACATTTTGACACTTCTTCTAAAATGAAGTTGTCGGTAGCTCCTCCATCGATTACCACAACTATCTCGCGGCCCCTAATTTCCCCTTTTATTTTTATCGTCTTGGAAGAGCTAAGGACCACCAACGACTTTAGAGATAAATGAGCTATTTCCGTTGCAATTTCCTCCATGGTGTTGCCTTCATCTTCCTTGGCTGGAGTCTCCATCTTATTGCTCAAATATTGGCACCTCAAGCTTCGGTAATCTCAGGTCAAAAAGGGGTACCTCGTGGTTATTGGACACAGAAGGCACACTGATTCCATCATTTGCAACTAGGTTAGTGTGTTGCTCACCCTTTTCTCCTTGTATCAGTTCGTCAATCATTATTCCTTTTCCCTTATCGATGATAGTCCTTACGCTTGACCCAAACCCTTTCGACGCACTTCCCATCACACCCATACCTTGTACTAATAATTTCACATCCTCACTCAATCTTGAGAGATTGCTCTCAATTTTCTGTTCAGCCATTGTCCTTCAAACTTCTGCTTCCGCAAACTGTGTTGCATTTGCTTTCGAATGCCACTCTTCGTTCTTCCGATTGCAAATATCGAGCCTCTACACTTCCTTCTATTTCGGACATCCTCGCATTCACTCTATTGAGAAATCCTTACAAGCAAAATAGCCAAAAAGATACCGTACCCTAACAATACCAGCAACATATATAGGTAAAACTAATAACAAACCATCCAACCCTTCCTAACAAACAATATTCCTAAAGCCCACAACAAACCAACCGAAATACCAACTAACCCTCTCAGTCACCTTTTTTTCCTTCACTCTCTTGTTTCTTAGTGAACACACTTTTATTATTTGGGGTCTATCCAAACGCTACTAAGAAGCTAAGTGATACACATTATCATAAAAAAAATCAAAAGAAACAGAATTATTGAAGTCCTCTCCAAAACAGAGATCAATGTTAAGGGATAATGGATACGGAGAAAGAGCATGAATTGGGTAAGGTTCGAGATATAGTTTGGGGTTTTTCTGAAACATCTTTTTCTGCTACTAGCTGATGAGTTAGTGAAAATTTTCCTACTGAAGTCCTCTATCACATGAGTGTTTCAATCACTTCTACTAGAAACTTAAAGCTTCAAGTACAATTGAAACAAAACTTTCTAGATGCTCTTTCCAGACACACCTTTTCCCTTTTTCTCAAGTCGCTATTCATCTTTATCTTTCCCAAATGGCTAGCTTCTTTTATCTACCTTTGGATTCTTTTTATATTCATGATCCACCTTTACAAATTTATGAGTAAACTTGATATTACATAAAGGTTGCATGACTGACCTAGGTTGGTAAAGTTTGCAGAACGATCACCCCATGTCAATGAAAAGGCCTATTCCATCTTGTTATCATAACGTGAGATGGATCAAAGGGCAATTGAAAGTATAGAAATTAGACCCAAAGTATTAGCAAATATAGCATAATGCAAAAGAATTTGCAGATATATCAAAATTTAGATCCAACTCTCAACATCTATAACTATTAGACTATATTGCTAATAAGTGTCTATCAACAATAGAGTCTACCATAGATATGGGTCTATCAATGATAGAGTTTATCAATGATAGATTTGCAATTCTTTTAAAATGTTGTTACACACTTAATTATTAACCCTAAAAGTGCTACCTATTGCAATTACCCTACAATTTAACCCATTCATATCATGCCTCAAATAAAGACATCCGAATATGAAGAAAACTAAAATATCACATTCACCAAAAAGAATCAGAAAATATTACAGGTTTCCTCCAACAATATAAAAAGACTTCAAACAAGAAAAACAATGAAGAACTCCGATAGCACATTGTTCCATTCCAATTGATAACAAGAAATTCAACTTCCTAAAACGTTAGTAATTTTTTCATAGTTGTTAGAGATGAAAAAGGAGCAAATATTAGATTACCTTTGTGAAAGTGAGAGAGGCGATGACCTAGTGTTCCAAAACTTTCGCAGATAGACTTAGTAGGAATGGCTGGTAAAATCTTCATATCAGGCAAATTAATCTTTTTGTCCGTACAATCCACCTTGATGTTTGCTAATCGTCTAATTGCTTCTCTTTGCAGCCCAAATACATGCTGTGTAAAGTCATTCCATCCATTACTAATAGAAAAATTTTTGGATCGAAGACTATTGGATTGGCTTAATTCTATTGCTCCACTTCTTGTGGCCAGGAGAGCTGTAAATGAGATTGTCCATCAATTGTCTCATTAAAAACTACAATAGAAAAGTTAGTTATAATGGGCAAATTGCAAAAGCCATCCATAGTAGGGTGGTAGTAGCAATTATATCCTTAAACTTTCAATTTTGAAATTAAACCCTCCAAATTACATAAATAATAAAATTTGCTCAAATTGGACCTTCAAACTTGCATAATTGTATAAACTGTAACAGTTGGACAAGTTTAAGACTTCAATTTTTATCATTTATGGGTCCAATTTCTACAATTATTGTAAAATTGAAGAATATTGACACTTGTAGACGTTTAGGGGCCAATTTTAACCATTGAAAGTTTAAGGGTCCCATTGCAACTAAGTGGTTTTTTTAATTTGCTCTTAAATAATCAAACATTGTCTTAAGCAGCTCGAACACAAGTATTCGATGAAATAAGTATTTGAGTATTTTGATGGCGTTTAAGGAATTAATGGAGTATAGGTTGTCTAACAACAAAGATGACAAGGATGGTGTACCGCTGTATGGACCATGATAAAGCACATTTGCTGGAAGACCAATGCCAAGACCTGCAGCTGTGAATCCCACACAAAACCCAATACCACATCCAGCACCAACGTAGCCAATTACTTCAGGACCAAAACCAGGACCCCATCCAACACCACAACCCATGCCTATTCCCATCCCCCAAAAGGCCCCAAGAGTTGGATGTACAGGATTCCATCTCTCGTACCTCCTAATTAGACCTTTTATAATCATGTATACCTAGTTAAAGATGATAAAGGAGTCATGGTTTCATCAAATATTCTTGACGAGATCAGATCAAAATATTTGATATACTATCAATTAAACAGTGACAATTCTACGCTTCCTTCATAGTATAGACTATAGAAAACAAAGAGATATTCATCGACATGTTTTTAAAATTACAGCCATAATAAGATATTATTTTCTAGGTTAACTGGTGTATAGATGAAAATAAAATATCTTGTAGATGAAGGATACCTACAACGTAGTATCAAAATACAAAAATAACTCAAACTGCAATACAAGCTGTCAAAAACTAGAAATACTAAACATAACCAAACCCCTATGCATGACCAAAATCAACTTCAACTAGAACAGTTTGAGAAAATATCACTAGTATTCAATATATTCACAAGAATACCATAGAGGTTCACAACTTGCTTCATCATTAACTACTAAGGGGGCATTTGGGGCACAGAGTAGGTTATTATAGTCTATGACTATAAAAAACTGTGTTATTATAGTCTGTGTTTGAGGCACAGGGTATTATAGCATGGGTTATTATAGTCTGTGTTTGGTTGAGGAGAGAAACAATTATAGTTTGTGTTTGGAGTGCAGAGTATTATAGTTTGAGTTATTATAGTCTATGTTTGGGCATAGATTGTTATCGTCCAAATTATAGCAGCTGGTAAAATAAAATAAAAGTATTTTTATTAATATTTTTCAAGGTTGATCAGGGCGATCGGAGGTTGGTGCCAAAGTTGGTTGGTGACGGTCGTCGGAGTTGGTTGTCAGAAGTTTGCAGGTGGACTTACTAGAGGTCGTGGTTGGAGATTGGCTGGTGACGATCACTGAAGATTGGCCTAAACCCTAAAATGTTTTTATTAAAAAATTTCAAGGTTGATCAATGGCAACGGTCACCAGAGTCGGTTGTCACAGGTTTGCCAGTGGAACCATCAGAGCTAGTGGTTAGAGATTGGCCGGCAACGATCACCGGAGGTGGTCTCTAGAAGTTGGAGGATAAACTTTTCAACCCTTGAAATAAATACCCCTACGGATGAAGAATAGTGAAGGCATGTGGGTTATTTTAAATCCTAATCCTAATCTCCAACTAAACTAAACATTGTCCCAATTATAGCCCACTCCACTTCATTCCTAGCCCCAAACATGCCCTAAGTAGTGAATAACTTACTTCATTGCTAACTCCCATCTGTATCCATCCAAAAAATAATATGTTTAGAAGGGAAAATGAAATTTGTGAGTGAATAAAGCTCGAGTTGGGATAAAACAGTATGGCTCTCTGTGAAAAACTATGAAGACTCAGGTATAAATCAACAGAAACAAATGAACAAAAGTTGCAACAGCCCATTAAATTTCCAATAACCTACTGCAAAACCCCATCTCAGCCGAATGACGCCAAAAGGGGTAAATCCACCAGGCACCAACATTGGGGTAAAAGTTGTTGCACATCTCAAACCCTATACTTCAAATATTATGATTTCAATTTGGTGCTTGACAATCAATAATTTAGATCCAGATTTTCAATAACAAGAAACAGCAAAAGGATTAAACGTCTTATGCATCATTCAAACAAAAGCAAAATGTTCGAACCCAGCTTGGAGAATTGGTAAAACTAGCTACAAGTATAAGAAATTCATTTTCCAGAAATAAAAACACTCCTACTCTTTTAAAACCTCCATTTCTCACTTCCCTCCTCCATTTGTAATCATACAAACACAAAATCTTCAATAAAAAAAAGAGCCACACTAGTTAACAACTTAAATCAATGGACAAAATTCCAGCATATTACACGAAAAACAAGAGAAATGATGAGTTTATATAAGAATAAAGAATTTACGCACCATGAAAGTGTTATTCAACTTCAAGTATGGCGATCTTTCTAGACTCAATTGTTGCGTTTCTTGTTTAGCACTAGAAAATTCGTCGCAGTGGATGGCGGGAGCTTCTCCATCCGTAATAGATAAACCATACGCCCGAAAGCGAAAAGGCCTTCAATTCAGTTTTCTGCTTTTCTTCTTTCTTTCTTTTTTTTTCTTTTTTATTTTTTTTTTTTTGAATTATTCAAAGAAAACACCTTAATTGCCATTCATATTTTTCAATTATTATCTTAGGTAGAAAATCGTTGTATTTTATAACCATTTTAATCTTCATCTAATTGTTTAAAAATAATTATTTTTTAAAATTTTAAACAATATTTTCCTTAATTATCCCAACCAAATTTGTTATACGGAATGATAACTTTCTTAATTATTAATTCATATAGATTTTTATTTATTAATATAATATTTATTACTTTGTAATTATTTAAATATGGTATAAATTATATAATTTATATGATAATAATTAATTATCTTATGTATAATTATTTTTATTTTTTAATTGAATGTTAAAACCAAAAGTTTTCTTTCAAGCCATCATCAATTCTAGGGTCGGATTTCTTTCCCAATTTCTATAGAAATCAATTTTGTTCTTTTTTTTCTTCTCTTCTTATTTGGTGATTTTGAATCAGTTAATCTTTGGTTTTTTTTTTTTTTCATTTTTTAGAACTTATATTTTTTACGGTTAGTCTTTATTTTTTTCATTCATTTTTCAAAACTTGTATTATTTATCCTTCAGTTTCCTAGCATATATTTTTTTTTCCTAAAGAATTTGTTCTTTCCTCTTTCGTTTTGTAGCATATATTATGATTATGTTTCTCCTATTTTATTTAATTTTATATTCTTCAGTTCATCTTTCCGTTATTTTTTCATCAAAGTCCCTACATCTCAAACATATTCAGTTTTTCTCAACATTACATATACGAGTGAACAACAAATGTTTTAATGGCATATATTACATATACTCATCATATTTTTTTATCATCCATGGTCCTGTAAACATAAACAACTTTTATACATAATCGCTATTATTTCAAACATAACATATCATTTACTATATAAGATATGAATATTTTAAATAAAATACATAAAAAAATTGATGTCAAAACCTTTCGTTCATAAAATATACACCGTATTATTAAATATATACTATAATTACGTGAAATATATGAAAAACAATGCAAAACGAAAAAAGAATGAACTAAGAGAGAGATTGGAAGTAAGAGATATCGAGAGGGATATTTTTTTTAACAAAATCACCAAAAGAAAAATAATTAAGAGGTAATTTTGATCGTAATATTACCATAATAGAATTAATCATTTACCGTATTTATATAGGACATATAATAAATGAAATCTTAATCTGAGTCCACTTTTCTTTTTTTTTCATTTTTCTATCTTTTAATATATTATAAATAATAAAGATGGATAAATTGGTCATTTTAACCTTGTATTTGTGTAAAATATTAGTCTATTTAGGATACTTTTGAAAAATTTACGAAATTTGGGTCCATCTTGTAAAATGATATACCATTTTAGGCCTTAGTAGTTAAAACCTTTTTTTTTCTATATACTCTTGAACCCAACTTTGGAATGATAAAGAATATATCAACTTTTTTAGGGGTCATTTTGAAAAATGACATTTTATGCACGTCCATGGTATTTTATAAAATACCCACATTTTCCAACTGTAATTATTTCGTTTATACATTGTAATTAATTGTGTTATGTATTTATGGGCTTTTAATTATTTTCTTTACGGTAAAGATATAACAACCCATATCATAACTTCTTCGTGATATCTCGGGTTTCAACTTTATTCAATCTTACTAATTTTAAAATAACCAAATTAAGTTTGAATTTTAAAATAACGTTAAAGGCTTTTCAAATTAACAAAATTATTAAAAAAAATTCAAAATTACAAAATTTCAACAATAGATTTTATTAAATTTCAAAATAACAAAATTATTATTTTTCAATTATTGGAGAATCTCGAGAATAAATTTTGTATCAAAATAACATTAATTGAATTTCAAAATAATAATTTTGTTATTTTTCAAAAGGGGAGAATTGCTATTTTATCTTAATTTTAGATTAATTGTTTGAATATCGAGATAACCAAATTATTCATTATTTTGAAATTGGGAGAATTTCAACTATTAATTATATTTTAAAATAATTTTAATTAAAATTCAAATTAAAAATTATTATTTTTCAAAATTGGAGAATCTAACTTGTTTGCTATTTTATATCAAAATAAGATTAGTTGTTTGAATATCAAAATAACCAAATTATTAATGATTTTGAAATTAGGAGAATCTCAATTATTAATTTTATTTTAAAATAACTTTTGAATTAGAGAATCTCAACGATTCATTTTAAAACGCAATACTTTTCATTGTTACAATTTTGAAATAACCAAATTAATTTTGAATTTAGGAGAATCTCAACCATTGATTTTTTTAAAAAAATAACGTTTTAATCTCAACCCTTAAATAATGTTGATTTTTATTATGTTGATTATAAATATACTTTAAATTTTATTTCCTTATATATTTGCAATAATAGTTACACTATAATTATCGTTAAATACTGTTTATGTGTGTTTTGAAGTAATTTCTTCATAGCTTTCTGACTGTTCACCAAACTCTTCCTTTTCTTTTTGTTCTTTCTCTTTTGTATTATCTTCAGTATATTCCACTCCGTTACTATGGTTCTGCATTTTCCTTTTTGCCGGATGTATTGTTGATGCTGCCCAATGCCCATTTTGGCTATCATGTCGGTGATGATCCAAACCAACAAAGTTGATGGGTTATAGATCTGTCGTGCTATTTCATCTCCATTTTATTTAGATAGGAAGACGAAAAAAGGAAAAAAGAAGAAAGGAGGTAGACACAAAAATAAGGAAGACGGAAGAATAAGGAAGAAGAATATGAAATCAATGGTTTTCTAAAATTAAAGAAGAAAGGGTTCTTGAAATTGGAAGAAGAAAAGGTAATGAAAGTGTATTTTTTTTTTAATTTTACCTTGAGAAAGTAGGGTGTAATTCATGTATACAGGGGTATTATTTGTGTTTCCAATTGTTTTTTATTTTCCATTTTTGAAAAAAAAATTGATTTTGCTATTTTTCAAAATGGCAATTTTAAAATTGCTATTCTTTTAGTTGACCCTTGAACTTAAAATGCATGTTTGGGTTTCAGCTCACTCCACGGACATGAATCAAGCAAAGTTAGATTAGAGTTATTTTACTGTCTCCACATACTTTTCACTCTCGGCCACACACTATTTCATTCTCTCGTTGAGTGCATCTTAGTATCACTAAAAATTTTGTTTTCCTTGGAGTCAATCTCGATCGAGATCGACCCCAAGATTCTTCTCAAATTTTAAAAAACTTGAAGGAAAGGTCTCGGTCTATCTCAACCAGATGTGTCATCGAGATAGTGCATTTTTTTATTAAAATTTTGAAATTGAGGTTAACTCTTCTCGAGCCAAATTTGCCACGACGGTCTCTGAGTTGAAAACATTAGCATTTAGGTTAATTTTTTATGGGCTATCGTGGCCCCGAGATGCACTGAGTTGAAAAAAAAGCAATTATGTCAATGATCTCGGGCCAAAGTTGTCCCGAGATGCACCAAGCTGAAAAACAAAAGCAATTATGTTAATGATCTCGGGCCAAAGTTGTCCTGAGATAGCCTTGAGCTAAAAAACAAAAGCAATTACTTCAATGATTTCGGACATAAGTTGCCTCGAGATATCCCGAGTTAAAGGACATAAGCATTGTTTAGTATAATCTAGGGCCAAAGTTGCCCCAAGAGAGATCGAGAAATTTCCTTCAAAGAGTTTTTTAAATTTAGGAAAAATCTCAGGGTCGATATTGATCCCGAGAAAAACAAAATTTTCAGTGGTCCGGAGATACACTCGATCGAGAGAATGGAACAGTGTGTGGCAGGGTGTGGAACAGTGTGTGGCATGGATTTGATTGTAAAATAAGGGAAGTAAAATAACCATAATCCCCTTTTTGTTTTATCCATGCCCCAAATGTGGAGCTCGACTAAAATAGCTCAATTCACTCTCCTCAAGTCTGCACCTCAAACGCAGATTATCATAACGCAAATTACAATAGTTTACACCCCAAACGCAGACTACTATAATCTTTAGACTATTATAAGTTAGTTTTCGCCCCAAACGCCTTCTAAAAGTTTCTTTACAAAATACCTGGCTAGCAAAAATAAGATTTGTCTAATTTATTAAAATGAGGGTTGGTACATATGGAATGGTCTCTAGTACTCTCACTTCATCTTTTGCCTCTACTACATCACCCTCTTCTGTTGTTGCACTTCGGTGGAGCTAAGCGTCGTATAAAGAAACCTGACAAACAAAATCACGTTAACAAAATGGTTGAGTCGTGCATTTGGCTCTCTTTAAGATGTTTCATGACTTAGCTCGAATGTGCAAAAAAATATTAAGTGCCTCGTCGTTTCCAAGATAAAACAACCTTTAATTCATCGTAGGAACTGCACTAGAACTAATTGGTATACCAACACTCAATTGTTCGAAAAAAACTAAAAAAAACATAATTGGATAGAGTTAGAGAGAAGAGAATGAGAGAATTTGAAACTCGAAATTTTGGTAGTGTGTAAAATGAGAAAAGAATGTGGGTATATATAGTGGATGATGGATAAAACGATATTGTTTGGTGTCTCTTGGTGTTTTCTGGTGTGCTTGCTTGGACAAATAAAGAAAGCTAGTCCCCCAAGGAGAGTTTGTTGAGAATTATGGTCCCACTTCCTTTATTTATTTATTTATCTATTTTGGTTTGGGTTGTTTTGGCTTTGGATGGTTGTTGGGATTTGATCGTATTTTTCAGTTTCTATTGAGCTAGTTGTTTCAGCTTTTATTATGTTCAAGGTTGTTCACGTGTTAACAGATTTAGAATTAAGTTTGAAGAATTTCAATAAGTTATGTACTAAAAAGAAAGAAAGTGTTTCTATGGTGAGTAATCTTGAATGTCAATTAACTTTGCTACTCGAAGAAGTTCTTAGTTAATAGACGATCAAGTGAAGCTTGGTTGAACTATTGCATGATGACTTCTAATTAAGTAAAAGTGTTTCCTTCATTGCTACTATGGTGATTATTAGTGATTAATCTTCTAGTTCATTTATCAGTGTATTATTATCACTATGTACGTCACGTTGAGAATGTGCGATGATGTCTGTACTATATGCCATAACTATGTAATCATGAATTATATCACAAGGCAAAATATGATCTCTTACCATGGGTCAAGGACCCCAGTTATAGATGTTGTGTCATCAAACTGGGTTACCAATATCTGGTGTTCTAATTGTTATTCTTTCTTGTTGTTTTCTAGTTATTACATCAGTTATTAACTCGAGTGTTGACCAAAGGCATCTAGTTAATTGAGTCTTCAATTTTTCATAGGCATTGAAGTAAAGAAAGACCAAAAGTGATTTTCGAAACGAAACTGAGCAGTACTGAGTATTTTGGAGATACATAACTCATTACTTGGAATTTGTGAAAGGTATTTTAAGGTAAGCTAGTTACGACATTTCTAAGTAATTTGTAGAAGGACATTTCTTGATTTGACTTCTAAATTTTAAGTTATTAAGCTCCAAAGTCGAATTACGTTTCTGGGCAAGGCCAAGGGTGAGTCGAGTACCAAGTTGACAGAGGGAGATGGGTGTGCAAAATAGACAATAAAAGCTATTTAGGCCTTGGAGAATGCGAGGAGCATGTCCACCGCATAGCCCGACAGCATCAGGTGCACATCACAGACAAGGGTTCCATGCACAATGCACGTCGCGACACAGAAAGAGTGTGTCTAACCTTACGCGCGAGGTTAGCATGCAACAAGGCCACTAGGCCTGCACGCAGGCGTGCAACCTACCGCTAATGCCTTGAAAACCAGCTAACTTATTTGACAATTTTGGACATTTTTTTTTATGTTGTAACAGTTTTTGCTTGGAGTTTACGTATTTTCTTATTATTAGGGACTAATAGAGTATACATACCCTATGTTCAAGACAAGTGAAGTTCGATGAATTTTCAAGGAGGAAAAGTTTCAAGTTTATGAGTAAAACTTGTTTAAAAGTTATTTATGATTTCAAGATTGCGCATGCAATAGTTTATGAATGATTTCTGCATTTAAATGTTTTACTTAAATGCTTATTATTCCTAAGGTGAAATTCAAGTTTTGCAAACAACTTGCACTCAAATGTTTTTATGAAGCTATGACAGTACTATACAAGGTAGAGTACATCAGTGAAGGCCCTAGTGCCTATGTGGGGAAGATTCAATGAAAGCTAACCTATGTTATATTATGAATGTATAGTAGAAAACTGATATGCTATAGTTTAAAGTACTTAAGAATGTTTGAGTAACTTATGAAAAGTTTCTAAAGCTTATTATGATATGTTTATAATGATTTCTATGTTTAAGCAATGCATTGAACATAACTATTTGGAAATTATGTTTTGAAAACATCAAATCACTAGATATTTTTAGTTCATTCTTTCAAATGTTTTCTCACGTTTTAGGTCAGGATCGTGTTGCCCTGAGCTGAGGTTATCGTTGCCATGTCAACTAGTATGTTGGGAGAATTTAGTGAAATTTCTATATTTAGGTAACAAGTGTGACCGGTAGAGAAAACTGATTGTTAAAACCTTTGTAAGTAACTATATTTTAAAAGTTTGTAAATAAGATGGGTTGCACATCATTTTCTGAAATAAAAAAAATGAATTTATGCTTTCGCTAAATTTTGAGCTTAAGTAAAAGTTAAAGAAGTTAGAGTCAGCAAGTCTCATCGAGACAAGAGACGATATCAGTTGACTTCACGCCATCTCTCGGGTCGAGAGTAGGTGGTCCGTGAGGGGTGTGACAATACTTGTGAGGGGATAAAAGCCCTTTGCAGCGAAAGTAGTGTTGAGTCAATTCCTCTCCTTGACTAACTCTTATTGAGAGGAATAAAACCTTGATTTTTGAATGCTTTAGCTCGGACCTTGCGACCTTGCACACCTCCAAATTTAAAGTAACACAAGGTCCTCATTGTGAAATAGTGAATATTAAGATAAACTTCGAAAAATGTACAAAAGAGGTTTGAGGTAGAGCTTACTCACCTAAAGACTACAATAAATATTTACTAAGTTCATTTTGCTAAGAGAAGTGTCAACGCTAGGTGCAAAGTAGAAAAATAAGTTAGCGTAAGGCTTATCATAAAAGATATCTTTGCAAGCAAAAAAGAAAACATGAAAAGAATCCAATAATGAAACAAGGAATAAGAAAAGTAGAACACATAAATATGAAGAAATAAAGACGTATATGCAATTGATTACCTATTAGAATAAACATATATACAATAAAAGAGAAAAAGGAGAAAAATAAGGCAAAAAATGCAAAAACTCAAACACATCACCCCAAAATATAATTCTTCGGACGAGGTTCAGTTTCCCGAGAAGGATCTTCAGGTTGGATGGAAGGGAATGGCGTCATGAGCTCTAGAGCTATGATAGGCCGAGGAACACGTTGTACAAAGACTGCATGCGTATATTCCATTTGTGCTACAAACTGCCTATCATGCCTGGTTGAAATTTGACACGATTGGTTTGAGTGTGCAATCATCAAACTAGTGGTGTTGCAAGGCTGAGGAGACTTGCGAGAACGAAGAGTTGAGTTGAGCAATTGTGGTTTCTAAACCATAGACTTTGGCATTGAGCCCCTCTATAGTTGTGTTGAGGCCGGTGATTTGTTGTTTGAGTGCCACATTCTCTGCGAACAATTTGTCAAAAGTAGCTTGCATGGACTTTAGGAGTACATGTGTGAGTAACTCGCGAACCCGTTCATCATTTGGCTCTCTTTCTTTGACTTCAGGTTGAGTTGTTCTTGCTGAACTCGTCTCGCATGCATCTTCCCTTACAGGTATGTCGCGGAAGAGTGGGTTATAAACGATGAAAGAAGTTCTTTGATCTTACAAGGGCTCGTCATTGGCCACAATATCGTGCAACGGTCTATCATCTTTGGCATTTTTAACCTTGGAATCTCCTTCAAACAAGTTGACTACATAAACATTTAAGTCGATATGCTCAAGGCTAAGTTGATGATTGGAGGTGGTGGTGGTACATGACCAGGTGACAGAAAATTTCGTTGCACTGACTTGAGGTAAAATTTTGTGGATATAGTCAGGCGAGGACTGCACTGACTTGGGGAGATGGGAGATTTTGGTGATATTTTGAGAGGTGGGGGAGGCAGAGTGTTTTCTTGGCAAGCTAGAGGTGGAGGTGGAGGTGGAGGTGGAGTGTAATCGTTGAGGACGAAATGAGGTTGGCTGGCAGTGGCACACTACAAGAAAATATGTATTTCTTGACGCACAACACGAATGTCGGAATAAAAGATGTTGAAAGAAAAGGCTTCTCCCAATGTCGTAGAAGCTCTTTCGAAAAAGGTTGACAATTTCGACGCCATGCATAACGGCATCAAGAGAAGTTTAAAATTCTAATTTTTTTTAAATATTTTAAGCTTCTCCCAACGCGTTATGCATGGCATCTGGAGTTCCCCTTTAAAAACCCGAAGCCCATAAAAAATCTCTCACCCTTTTTCTTTTCTTCTCTTTTTTCCTCGTACGCGTCTCTCTCCCTTAAGGTCACCGTCGTCATTTGTGAGCCACCATTCGTCCCTCGCTAGTAAGTGTTTGTTTTTTTGTTTTGTTTTTTTCTTTGTTTTGGTTTGAGTTTGAGAAAAAAACACTAAATAGGTATGTTTTTTTTTTTTTTTTTATTGTGAAGGTCTTCTTTTGTCGTTGTCGTCCCTCGCCGATAAGTGTTTTTTTCTTTCTTTGTTTTGTTTTGAGTTTGAGAAAAAAAAATACTAAAATAGGTATGTTTTTTGTCGTCATCGTTCACCGCTGCCCTTCCACCCCTCGCGGGTAAATCTTAGTTTTTAAATTTTTTTATATTTTGGTTTGAGGTTGAGAAAAAATATTAAATATGTGTGTTACTCTTTTAGGTTTCTTCTAATTTTGCTATTTTTCCATTCGTTTTCTTCTAATATTCCATTCGTTTTCCTTTCGTTTTCCATTATTGGTTGTAGTATTTTTTTTTAAAAAAATAAAGGATCTCTCGATGCTACATTTTTTGCTTCGAGAGATCCTCTCCTGACATATTTTTCCCAACTTCAATCCCGAGTGTATTTATGACTTCCTGACACTTTGCATATATCTCTTAACGTTTTTATGTGTTGGAAGATCTCCATTTTCTTGTAGTGACACCGACTTCTGATTTTGAAGTTGGCTCTTTACATCTAAGTGGCGGTGGAGGTGGAGACTCTTCAATGTTTTATTGTTCGAGTTTATGTCTCCCTCGTTTCTGTGTCTTGTGGCGACACTCTTCCTCTTTGTTGTAATAGATGATTTTTAGGCAATTAAGGCCTGCCAATTAACTCGCCCACCCATGTCTATTTGTGGATATCTCGCCAGGGTGGGAAGGTACTTAAGACACAACTTCTCCATTTTTTCTTTGTTATATAAATTCTATTTATTTTCATTTTTATTGTCATTATTATATGGTTTTTTACCTGTTTTTTCCCCATTTTTTTTCCATTCCTATGTTTTTATGTTGCTCAAGTTTTGTACAAATACATGTACGTTTTTTTTCCTTTTTTATTTTTTTATTCTACAAATTCAATAGTTTTTATAAAAAAATTATACCATAATTTATTTTTTGTGTTGATAAAAATATTGAAAAATGAAAATATACATTTCATATGTTATTTGGTATATAGGATGATATTGTTGAATAAGAAAATTTTGAGACAAATCACAAATTGCCACATCATTTATTAATTAATGATGAAAAGTGCAAATAATTGAATTTGGGACTAATTAAATATACATGTGTTCCAAATTAAAAATTGAAAAACATAAATTGGCCAATTCTAATAATGCCACATGTTTTCATCTTAACCGTTGGACCAAGTTAATTATTTTGGTTCAATTAAATATTATTTACTTGGACTAAGTTCAATTAAGCCAAAAAAAATAAACTTAATTGAGCCCAAAGACAAAATATAACCCAAATCTATAAGGTTGAGCCCTTGGGTTTGGTCCATGGACCAACCAGACTCAAGCCCATAAAGTCCACCAGAGAACACTATAAATAGAGGAGTTCTCCTTATTTGTAAAGGGTTGGGAATTTTTGACTCCAGAAGGTCTAGAGAGAATTCTTTCAAGAGCTAGAAGACTCCCTAACTCCTGAAATCGATCATCCTCGAAGATTGAAACTCCTTTGAAGATACAAGCTTTCTTCCAAGACTCCAACTTCTACAAGTTTTCTTCCAAGCTCCAACTTCCCTTGAAGATTGAGGCTTCTTTGAAGATACAAATCTTTCTTCCAAGACTCCGACCATCCTCGAAGATTGAAGCTCCTTTGAAGATACAAACTTTCTTCTAAGACTCTAACTTCAAGAACATCACGTGCTCCGCTTCTTCAAATCAAGCGTATGCATCCAATCGAGAGAGAATCAGAGGATCAAATTCTAGAGATCGAATTACATCGCATCAAATCAACAAATACAACACCAGCTCAAGTTCAACTTCACGAATCAAATTTCTCCAAAAATCTCGTGCGAATAGATATATTGTAAAATTGTTATGTTCGTGCACTTATTTGGTTTAGTTATTAATTTAAAATTTATATCATGGTTATATCAAATATAATTATAACAATTATAGACTTTTAGTAAGTTACATAGTAGTAAGATATATATCTTATGTACTTTCTCATATATACACATATATTTAATTATTTCGCATATATATATATATCATATTATGTAATAAACACTGTAATAATGTTTTATATAAAACATGGTATATTCTGAAGAGCTAATTAATAATCATTTAAAAAATACACATATAAAATTGTAATTGGAAAGAATATAGAACATGAAAAAAACATGAACTCCCCAAGAAACATGAAGAAGATTAATGGCAAAAGAAGCAAGTTTTGACCGAAGAAATGAAAAACAGAAAATGATGGTGAAAGTGTTTCGAAATATGGTAGATACATATTTGTTAATTAAATTCGATTAATAACTTTATGTATGTCATATATACCATACTTATAACCATAAATGCCATCAAACAAATTAAATATAAAAAACTATATTAAACATTTAAATATGCCAGTTTTAATATTTATAATAAATGTAGTTTAAAATATTTATATAAATAAATATAATTATTTTCGTATAAGTTTTTTTATTTTAATTTAATATAATGATAACATCAAATTTATCCTAAAAATTTGCTAAATCTTATTAATGAAAATAATTGAGAATTTAAGACATTTGTAAAATATTGTAGCTAGATTAAGATGATCTAGCTCTATTTTTCTAAATTAAACCCAATAATTTTGGACTCAATTGAACTTTAACCAAAATATTTAACTTGATCCATTGGTCAGGATGAAAATTGTTGACGGATTTGTCAATTTATGTATTCAATTTCAATTTGGGGTCCATGTCAACTTTTAATTTTTCCCAAATTCAATTATTTGTATTTTCGTCCGTAAATGACATCAAATTATGCTTAATCCAAAATTTCTCATTCAACCTATAATCAAAACCACTTTTGTAAATATCTTTCGTTGTGCTTGTGCTATACATTTTATTTATTTTCTAAATTGTACTATTTGGTACCACTTTTCTTCAAATATTGAATTTAAACACATTCATTAATTCATTATCTTGGCCAACAAATAATCAAACTTGAAATTTAAAAATGTATTATTAATTTATTTATATAATAATAATAACAAAACCTTACATAATTATACTAAGTAAATCAAGTCACAGGATTTTGTTCTCACTCTCTCCCCATTCCAAGCCTAATCAGAGAATTTCGACCCGGTTCGGGACCAGTTCCTGCAGGGTGTCACGATCATATTTTTCCAAGGTGTGTTTACCTATGGTTATATGTTCCGAATACCCCCAGTTTATCTTATCTTTAAGTCCCATATCTAGTTTAGGTAGTTGCATTTCATTTTAAGTCATAAAGCTTGGGTGTGACGTTTCGGCATTTTCATATGCAAACCTACCAGAGCTGAAAATGTTCAAAATGTACTATAGGGGAGGCATGCCAGTTGAATCCCCGCCCAAGCATTAGTTGTACTCTTTGCAAGCAACCATTTTTCCTTGCAACTGACAGTCTTTAATGCTTGTTGTAACGTCTATTTCAATGTATTTCTTTCCTTCCCGCGTTTTATAAACAAATTTTTCCAAGAATGCCAAGGAAGGTTACGACATCGTCGACGTTATCCGCAACTTTCAGATTTTAATTGGTTAACTTATTCATCGAGTTAGAACAAGTGCCGCACAATCGTCCGTGTCGAGGTTGAGACGCTACGATTGTGACAAGTGGTATCAGAGCCAAATTGGCTGAGTGACAGTTGAGACAAAGAGATGTCGACTGACAGATGGGGAAGACCCATAATGAACGATTGGTGGAAATCGAAGAGCAGAAGCTCTATCTGGTGGAAGTTCCTGATTCCATCAGCTTAATAAAAACCCGAGTTGAGGAGATTTCGAAGAAAGTCGATGCCATTGATGCGACGTTTGGTCGTCTGGACGTATTACCCCTACAAGATTTGTTAGCTAGAGTTGATACTCTAGAATCACGAGTTATTAGAGCTGGAAATTTCACCTACGAGCGTGGAGACAGTTCGTCAGGCGATACTGCCCAGATGGAAGAACGAGTTATTGAGCTAGATAACTCACAGAAGAATATAATAGAAATGATAAACGACATGACATAGGATTTCCGAGCTACCCTCGATGTCGTTAGAAACGAAATCGTAGAGGTGAACACGAAGGTGAACCTTACGATGCGAGCGTTGGCAAATCAAGCTCCGACTGGAGGAGCTATTACAGTTAGCAAGATAAAGATCCCAGAACCCAAGCCCTTCTTTGGGGCAAGGGATGCAAAGGCATTGGAAAACTTTATCTTCGATATTTAGCAGTATTTTAAAGCCACGAACATCGTTACGGAAGAAGACAAAGTGACATTGGCGACCATGCATCTATCTGAAGATGCAAAGTTATAGTGGAGGTCCCGATATGTGTTTCAGGAAGGGCGTTGCGTAATAGACACTTGGGACAACTTAAAGAGAGAACTTCGTTCGCAGTTTTTCTCCGAGAATGTTGAAATTCTGGCTCGACGGAAACTGCGGGAATTAAAGCACATTGGAACCATTCGGGAGTATGTGAAGCAATTTGCGGGGCTGATGTTGGACATATCCGATATGACCGAAAAGGACAAAATCTTTAGTTTTGTTGAAGGGCTGAAGTCGTGGGCAAGAACCAAGCTATACGAGCAGAGGGTTCAAGACCTCGCATCGACCTATGCAACAACTGAGCTTTTGTTTGATCTGTCTAGTGATGCTCAAGAGACGAGACGTCATCAAAGCTCTTCACCTGAAAGAGATAGAAACAGCCGACCGAATTCTCCCGAAGCTGTCAGTGGAAATAGAAGTCCCGGTAGAGACCGTAAGCCTTCCCAGCCAAATACGGGGAACACCTGGCGAAGACCCAATGATCAGAGGGCATCCCATATTCCTATTAGTTGCTATATATGTAATGGGCCACATCGGACAAGGGAATGTCCGAATAAATCTGTCTTTTATGCCTTTCAGGCCTCTTTGGCTGCGGACTCAGATGACAAGTTGAGTCAACCAGAGAAGGAAGATGGGCAAGTGGAGGAAGTTCAAAATTTCAGAGTGGGAGCCATAAGACTCTTGTCGTCCCTTCAGATGAAAGCGGGGGAGACAAGTGGACGTACGAAAGGGGGCCTAATATATGTTGACACCTGGATGAACCGACAGCATGCAAGGAGCACTATGGTCGACTCTGGTGCAACTCATAATTTTATAACTGTGGCCGAAGCCAGACGACTAAACCTTCATTGGAAGAGGGATACGGGAAAAATGAAGGACGTGAATTCTATAGCTCTACCCGTCGTTGGAATAGTGAAACGAGAGGTGATACAGTTGGGAGGATGGAGTGATTTTGTTGATTTCGTAGTTGTAGGCATGGATGACTTTGATGTAATTCTCGGAATGGAATTCCTTCTCGAACATCAAGTGATCATGATGCCTGCAGGTAGATGTCTGGTGATCACGGGGTCTACCCCCACCGTCGTGCAGACAGACCTTCAGCAACCCAAAGGACTAAGAATGATCTCAGCCATGCAACTGAGAGAGGGCCGTGTTCGAGAAGACACAAGGTGTTTCGTGGAGAGATGTTGTGATGGGAAACGTGATAGTTTGCCCATGTTAGAATCGCCTACGAAGAATGATTGTCGTATGGCGCAATCAGAGTCAACTGAACTCCGGAGACAGTCAAAGAGATTGTCGGGTGCAGGATTCACTAAACCTGCAAAAGCTCTGTATGAAGCACAAGACTTTTTACAGAAAGAAGAGAAAGGACGGTTGGGTGTCGACAGCCGTGTCCTGAAGCAAGTCCCGAGGAGAGGCCAAATCTTGGGTCCGAAAGTGTGACCCAACCTACTGAAGCTTATGCTGAGGCATCTAATCATGCGTTGAGTGTTGTCCTAGTGCAGAATGGACACCCTATGGCATTTGAGAGTCAGAAGTAGAGTGCCACTGAAAGTAGTTATACGGTGTTTGAAGAAGAAACGCTTGCCATAGTACACAGTTTGAGGGATGGGAGACAGAATTCCCATAGATCGACTTTTGTTAAAGAGATGAACAACGATGTTGTCAGCCATTTGGGTACTCGGCCGAATCTGACTTCGACTCAAGCAAGGAGACGGAGAGACATGCTCAAACTTGATTTTGGGTCAAAATGTAAGAAAGGAGCGAGTAATCGGGCAATTGAGGCCCTTAGTAAGAGGAGCAATCATGGGGTTCCACATATGTCTGCTCGTACACGGGCATGTCAAGATGATGGCCCAATGCGGGACGCGTCAAAAGAATCCGTGCAGAAAAACTCTCTCGCTCAAAATGGCATGAGTTTGACGAAGGCCGGTAAGTTATTGCAAGAGAATGGAGGTCAGTCATTGAAGGCAACCCAACCTTGTGTTACAGCTGTGAAGAGTTCGCCAACTGACAGAAGTCCAACAGAGAGTGTTGGTGGTGGACAACATGTATTGTCACGCCTTGTTGATTTCCCCTATATGAAGAAGGGTCCTCAGACTCGTAGCATTACAAAGAAGTGGAAGTGGAATCAGACACTGTTCGGGCCGATCTAGAGGAAGCCTCAAAGCGGTCGAAAAGTGGGTGGATAAGAAGCATCGCCCCCTTGATTTTCGTGTGGGAGACCAGGTCATCGTCAAACGGTGACCTGAACTGACTCGGTTATGAAGAGACCAAGATCACCAGCTCGTGAGAACACACGAGGGACAAGCAGAAGCAGAAGAAGTCCTCGCTAAAGAAGTGAGGAAAAGTAGAAGACCCACGAGGGGAGGATACACAAGTTCATGGCGAAGTGGAAGAGCATCCTCGTGGAAGAAGCATGTGGAAGACGTACCAAAGACCGTGAAGCGTGGAAGCAGAAGATCTAAGGATTCCAGCTTTGCCAGTCGACGGGGACGTCAATTGTTTAGGTGGGGGAGTGTGTCAGGGTCATATTTTTCCAATGTGTGTTTACCTATGGTTATATGTTTCGAATACCCCCAGTTTATCTTATCTTTAAGTCTCATATCTAGTTTAGGTAGTTGCATTTCATTTTAAGTCATAAAGCTTGGGTGTGACGTTTCGGCATTTTCATATGCAAGCCTACCAGAACTGAAAATGTTCAAAATGTACTATAGGGGAGGCATGCCAGTTGAATCCTCGCCCAAGCATTAGTTGTACTCTTTGCAAGCAACCATTTTTCCTTGCAACTAACAGTCTTTAATGCTTGTTGTAACGTCTATTTCAATGTATTTCTTTTCTTCCCGCGTTTTATAAACAAATTTTTCCAAGAACGTCAAGGAAGGTTACGACATACGTCGACGTTATCTGCAACTTTCGGATTTTGATCAGCTGACTTGTTCATCGAGTTAGAACAAGTGCTGCACAATCGTCCGTCTTGAGGTTGAGACGCTACGAATCGTAACACAGGGTGCGTCCTAGGGAGAAAGGACATTCGTACCAATAACGGAAAATAAACTTTTATTAGGTTCAGTTGATCGTGGACTTGGGTTCTCAATTTCTAGTGGTATTTGATATCATTTTGGCATTCTTAATGTATTAATAAAAATAATAAAATTAAAAAAAGCGAGGGAAATTCAACTGAATATTCCCGCAAAATTAGGCATTAACGATTTTGAGCGACGGACTGAATTTGAGCGAATAAGATGGGAAAGAAAAGAGGTGGAACTCGCCGGTCTTCAGCGGCCGAGCTTCTCGAAACGCCGCCGTTAACGCCTCCTCCGGCCACCGATTCTCCAAAGTCAGCGATCTTCAACAGAAAAATGAACAGCATTGGATGCAAATTTTCTTCACCAGAGAACACCAACCTTGCGAAGAATAATGTTCCCGCTGGTCTCTTCAAGTCGTCTCCTCGAAGTGCTTCGAGTTTGAGTTCTATATCGGATCTCAAGGATTTTGCGTCTTCACAACTCCTCGATCTCAAGCGCCACATTGATCATTCTCACTCTCAAATCGTCAAAGACCTCGATTCCTCAAACTCACGCCTCCAGAAGCGATTTAAGGTATCCATCTCTCTGTTTTTATGATTTCGACGATGAATGCGAGTTGCTGCATGTACTTTCCTTTTCTCTTCTTTAGTTTTCTTTGCGATTTCCGCTCATTGTAATCCCTAACTCGAGATCTCTCTCTGTTTAATGAACGTGATCTTGATCAGAGGGAGTTAGTTTAGTTCAGTTCATTGAAATTAGTTAACAAATCACCGGAAAAACTACGTCTGTAGTAGTGAATATCGGCTTCATAGATACGTCAATTGAATTGATAGTTTCCATAAATTTAATTAATATAATTTAGAGCACATATGGAAAACTTAAGGCTTAGATTATCTATGCAAAGTAGCTCAACATGAAGAATTTTCATTGATCTTTATAAACATATGACAAGTTTGTCTGTGTACTGATCGACTTCGTATGGACAAGCTAGGATATAAGATTAAGTATTCGTCGCTATTACTGAAAATTTATCTTAGAAGCATTTTCTTGGTTTCTTTATATTCTCGATTTGTAACGGGAAGGATGTATAAGAAAATGATCTTGGGATCTCATGTAAATTAATTTAACAGATTCAAGGTCAAACCTGCCAAAAACTGATGGATGAAGCAGAGAAGGAGTATAAGAAGATGTCTCAAAGAATACATGAAAGTCAGGAAGCTATGAAGGTGCTTCAATGAGAAACGAACTTGCAAAAATGTTTGCATGATTATTATTATTCATTTTTCTTTTTTTGGCCAAAAAACTTACTCGGTTTCATTGTCTATTATTAGGCTTCATTTGAAGAGTTTTTGGCACATGAAGAAGAGAGTGCATCTCGAGGTTAGTCAATCCTTGCAACGGCATTGGTTAACTACGAATTTCTCCAAGATAATGTTAATCATTGTAGATGTTACTGGTTCAGCATGGCTTTTCATGATTTGTTGTTTGCATCAACGTGACATCCATATCAAACGGATATGTTTATGGATATACTGATAATATATCAAATAGCAACACATATTCCTACCATTAAAATAATTTATAAAAAAACCGTTTAAATTCACTGCATGTACAAGTTAGAGATTTTTAATGAATTTTATAGGTATTTATGAGATATTGGAGATATCTTTATCGATGTTGATTTACGAAATGGTGTCGGATATATTATTTTTAGTGCTTGCGTTGTTACTAGAACCTTTTGTATGATTCAATTATAGAGTTTATTTTAGAATAAATACATGGAACGTATATCGTTTTATATTTAAAACCCTTGTCAACGGCTACTTAGAACTATAAGTTGGAACAAACATTAATTTCAATTTTTACAAAACAAAATTCATTAAAAATCATAGATTCGGATAATTAGAAGGTTCTAAAATCCTTTTTCTTGAATCTTCATTAGCAATGTCCAACATATTTTTAGAATGCTTTTAAACACCATGTATTCAGAATGAAATGAAATTGCCGTGATTTACTTATTTTCATTATTTCAATTTTGAAGCTATTATATGAAATATGAGACCTTGGTTGTGACACTTTCTCATTTGCAGCTTGCAGAACGTCCATAACTGAACTTTCACAGTCGTTTGAGAGATCAATTGATGCTCTTCGTAGCCGTTTTGGGATCCCCTCCACCTAAGCTCACTATCAATTGATAGCAGCTTTGTGGCGACTTGGTGAGTACTGAGTCTATTAATCTAATAAAGTACACGATGTTTAGAACTGCAACATCACAAAATATGAACAGGCACTAAATGACAAATGAAGATGGTTTCTTTCCTCATTCCTTTTCTGTTCACCCGTTAAAATTTACGGTTGTAAAAATTAACCGATATAAATCTACGATCCTGATATCTTTGAAGTACTTGTTCAGAAGGAAATACTTGTCTTAAATTATATGGTAGCAATAGCCAAATGATTGAACAGTCTTTAAATCCAAGAATTCTATTAATGCTTGTTATAGTTTTTAGTCAAATAAAAACTACTAATATTCATCTTCTCTTATTAGTGCAACTAACCTCTCTTTTCTTTTCCCTTCTGCTTTAATCTTTCAGAGCAATAACTGTACGTGATATCATTTGGTTCTCAAGAATATCTGTACTCAAGTAAGTTTAGTGCATTCTAACCAGATGTAATATTCAAGTCAAATATCTAGCAATATTCATTTTGGTATCGGATACTCACAAGTATTACCCTATCAAATGTCTGTCTTTTTATAACTTGAAGATTTATACTATCAACACTATCATGCATATGGATGCTGAACTAAATCATTTAATATAGTTTTCGTTCAATTGGGACAAAAAATTTGTCAATGTTAATCATACAAAAATCCTAATGTCCCTCATTTCCAAAATAAAATTCTTAAAAACGGCTTCAATTGCTTATTTACAAAACTCAAGCGAGTAGAGTATTGATAGAGCTAATGAAAGCGTATTCACTTCTTACATTAGAGCCTGCCTCGGATATCTATATATCCTTCATTTTTGATATTTGAATTTATCGATAAAAAATTGGGGTTTTTCCCCCCTTTTTTTTCTTCTCCCTTTGGGAGGTAGGGGATTAATTCCATCTCATCTGCTTGCCTTCTTATCTTATTTCGTCCACAGAAAATCCCTTTCTTCCGTAATCTGCTCTGACAATAGGGCTTTTTCTAGTTTAGTTCCAAAGGAGTTGAAAATGATTGAGTTGTCGTGGGGCATTGGTCACGTGATTTGGTTTTCTAGCTAATTACTTCCCAGCTCATGAATGACAAACAGCATTTATTACTGTTCATAGCCTTAACACTTGGGCTGAATATTTAGCTGCAATGACCTACTTACAAGAATAATGTTTTACTGACCCGAGTCCTAATAGAGCCGTATGATTTCTTCTATTTTTGTATTCTTCCAGCTCCCTTCTCTCCCTTTTTCACCACCATCCTTACCATCCTACCACTTGTATCTTCACTGAAGTTAAATAAAATTATGGGTATGAGCATATTGGTGCTGCTCTTCTGGATGTACTTTACCCGACCAAAATTAAACCAACTAATTTGATTTTTTTCTCCTTTTTTGGATTTTAAAGGAATTCTAATTGGAATGTTCAGATATCAAGAGATATTAGATGGTTCGTATTGAAGAAATTTCCAGATATCAAGAAATATTAGATGGTTCGTATTGAATCTGTTTAGTTCTCCTTTGCTCTTCAGAGTGATAAAATTATAAACAAAACAAAAATCAAAAGATAAATCACAAGAATGGGACTTTTGGTTTGAAACCTTCTAGCCCATACTTTGATATCTCAACAACCCATCAATTACTTCAATGTAGACGACAAAAAGTAGTATTGAACAGAAAAAGATACAGAAAAAAAGTTGAAAATTTGACATACAATTTGCTCCCTTACAAAAGAATATATCAATATGACAGAGGCCCTGTAAAATAAATATAACCACACTATTTGACACCCAATTCTTTAATCGTCGAAGATATTCGAGGAGAAATATTGTAGTTTCCCCAGTATTTTGTAAAAGTAAACTAATCTCTTTGTGCTTCTATCGAGCTTGCTTCGCTTTGATTCTGAAAGTATAAGTACCTGGTTTTGGCTGGCCAGCTTCTTTTTCTCATGTTTGTCATCTTGATTTCCGGTTAGAAGAATACCAAAGCTTCTTCTGGCAAATCAATATCTTCTCTTTTTCGGTACTGTATTCGGTTTCTTCCTTACGACATCCCCATCTCATCTCTTTAGCCATTGAGGCTACTGCATCTGCGTAGTAGCTTGACTCTCGAATTATCGCATACCCATTTGGACGCAGGATTCGATCCATCTCCAAAAGCACATACTCCATCTCACATCTGTAAGGAATGCAGAATGGTCAGAAGAAACTTCTTTTAATGGTTTTCCAATCATCCATTACTTTTAAAAATAAAAAAACAAAAAAACTTTCATAGCACATCATCCTTTATTACCTATGGCCTTCTGCGGTGAAAAGCCCATCAAGATGGAGCAAATCATAAGTTCGAGGATATGTTGAAAATGCTTCACACCTGCCAAATTAACCATTGCGAGTTAACGAAAAGTTTCTCCATAAAAAATAAGTAATAAAGGACAAGAAACGGTTTTTTTATTTTACCAGTCATGGTAAGTTCCAATTAGACCACGATCATAGACCACAGGAAGAGTATTAGCAGCGTAGGAAGAAACCACATTCATAACCCACAAAGGATCATCAATAATGGCTGCAGCAAAACCTCCGTAAACTGTATTCATGTCCATAACATTTCTGATCTTTTCAGTCCCAATTGCAGGAAGCAATTTCTTGTAGTGTTTTGCTCGGACCTTCCATTTGCTATCATCGTGCTTGAAAGTGCCAGTACTCCCACCATAAACATCTGAAACACGTTCCGGTGAGGTGTGTAAACGATCTGGCCATTTAGGGACGGCCATCAAACTTGTCCTCTTCAGTTTTGGGTTGGGAGCAACGACACAACTGCGCAATGGACTGTACCATGCTGAATCTGGTTCAAGGCTGTCGTCGCACTTAGGCGGGTAAGCATCAACAGCGATCTTGTTGAAGCAATTTGGATCAGAAGATTTCTGCCAAACAGCAATATCATCCTTTTTGTTGTAAAGGGTGAAGCACATCGAAGTTAGGAGTTCCTGCAATTTTTCATAGTCTGATCTTTGTTCTTCCACAGTCGTATTCCATCCTCTCCAACGATTTTCATAGTTGACAGGGGGACCAGATAGAACCCAGAAACCCCCAGGACGGAGGATTCGGTTGATTTCTAGCAAGTATATTCCACCTGAAAAGGAAAAAAAGAATGATGATTGATGATTACAAATCTTAGCAAAACAAAAAACATAAACATAAACTAAAAACACAACAAACAATCAAGTAACTAACTCAATTGTGTACAGTAGTAACACATTCGTTCTTAAAAGAAATTAACATGATTTAATCTTTGAAAAATAGATATTTACCAAACTCTGTCCATGGGATAAGGCATCTTGAGCAGTGAGCCATATCAAAGGAGCTTGATGGGAAAGGAAGGCGTTGTGTGGAAATGATGCCAAGAATTGCTGGAATTCCACGTTCCAATGCAAATTGGACTTGAGCTTCATGGTTATCTCTCGGTGCAAGAGAAACTGTTAAAATTCCACGGTCTAGCAAATCTCCTCCCCAGCTTGCAACCTGGAATGTGATTCATCGAACTGATCAGAAACCTTTTTGTTCGTTGATATAATTTAGAATATGATCCCATCAAGTGACTATGAAAAGTTAGGAATTGTTCGAAATAAACAACGAAAATTTCCTCAAAATGCAAAGATCGCATTACGAGGCTTAGTCACTAGAAAAGTTTGTTGTAGAAAACACAAGAATGAATTCAAAGTAGGACTCACCCCACACCCAGTATCAATGGCTGTTCGAACAGTTCCATCCTTCATTTCTGGAATTAGATCTGTCATCAGATCAACGTATGCGCTAACGCCATGAGGAAACATAGTTCCTCCACCAGGAAAAAGGAACTTTTCACCTTCTTTCCTTAGCCAATTTTGATTAGATTTCTGCTTATTGATCCAATCATATGGCACGTTCCTAAAGTAATTGGAACAGATGAAAGTTTGAAATCTGTATGTGTGAAGAGGAGGTTCTTTGCAAAAGAAAAGAACATGAAACAACATATTACCTGTACCAACACTCATCCTTGCTTTTTGGCCATCTAATTGGTGGTTTATACCCGTCTGGTGGTGGAATTAAGCATTCCTTTCTTTCGAACACAGGAGGGCAATGTCGTTCCATGAAAGTAAGCCGATGCAAACCATACTTCTTCCATTTCTACACTCAAAAAATGAAAATTAGATATGTAGATTTACAAATGAGATACTCTTAACTAAGAAAATCTAAATAGGAAATACCCTTGGATCTGTGCAAGGAGTGTAATCTTGGTAATCACTGCTGCATTCCTGGAAGGTAACCGGTTTAAGTTGAAGAGGGGAAACGGCTGTATCCCTCGCTGACGCAACAGAGTCTCCAACATCCATGGATGTGTTGACATTGAGTCCTTCTTTCTCAGAACAAAAGATTCCACCCAGATAGAACGAGAATCCACATAACACAAACAACAGAATTGTCATAGGAAGAACTCTTGCATTCTTATCTGGGTTATATCCTGGCTTCCCATCTTTATACTTCATGATTGCCTATCAAAAATCTGCAAAAGGAATCTATGGGGAAAGATTATTAGTCACAGTCCATTTTCATTATTTCCTATGTATGAATGTTAGCATCTATTGATTATAGGTCTGAAACACAAAAATGTGACTTGAAAACGGAAGCTTGTAACAAATCTATTGAATCTAAAACAGAAAAAAAAAACCTACCCTACAAGCTACAATCTGGCAAGATGGGAAAACAACAGATCCAATAAATTGATCTTGAAATAAAATCTTCAGATTTGAGTTGAGACATTCAGGGGGGGAAAAAGATGAAGAATTCAGATAAAGGAGTAGAAAATAAAAAAAGATAGGTGGAGATAAATTGTCAAATGATGAACATGAAAGCATATGAAGTGCAGCTGTAAAAATTAACATCCGACAACAACAACCGACAATTTCCACTTTCCTTTGCCCCCATTGATTGGAATTTTCACACATGATGTTGGGCCCCTCCAAACACACAAACACACACAGTGAACAAAAAGAAAAAGGGAAAACCCACCCCTTGAATCCAAGTATCAATGAGAGAAATTAAAACCCAAATCAAATTCAACAATCACCGTTTTGATAATGAGATGTTTCCCTCCTCTGATTCACCAATGTGAAAATGAAGATGATAATTTTCTTTTATTGTTAAAAGAAGTAGAGGGTGAAGCAAAATCCGCCAAGTATTTGCTGAAATGGAGCAAAAGAAGAAAACATGGACGAGGGAAAAAACAACTGTAATAATTTCCCCTAACGAAGAATCGAAAATGTTAAAAAGGAAGACAGAGGTGAGTTGAAAAAAAAGAAAATGGTAAAAAATGAGGACACATCAGAATCTAATAATAGTAACAGAAGAGAAAAGAATGGCGAGGCGTCCAGATCTGTTTGTGGAAGAGAAATAAAGAAGAAGAAAAATAGAACAGAAAGCCATTTCAAGAAAGAAATGAAACGAAAATTTCTAGAATAGAATAGACTAAAAAGTCCAGAGAGATAGACAGAGAGTTTTTACCTTGAGTTTGTGTGTGTGTGTGTGTTTGTAATTTGTATTCCAATCCCCACCACCAAAGATTTAGAAACTGGGGAATGATAAGTAAAATTGAGATTGGGGTCTATCTATCTCAAAATCTCTCTCTGGTTTCAGTGTCCCAAGAGAGAGAGAGAGAGAGAGAGTGTTTGTGTTCTGTTGAGCTTCATGAAGATGAAGGTTTAAATAAGTCAGCCTGTCCCCACTTCCTCGTCCCTTCCCTTTTCTTCTCTCAACTGCCACTTCTCCCCCATGTTTCTCTGGGTTACTATTTTTCATTTCATTTCACTTTTATTTTTAGTTTTCCCATTAATTTTCATCGTTATTTGAGTGTGAGAAGAGCGCTGAGAAGTGTTGAATTGAAGGACAGGACAGCTTCCTTTAGGTTCATTTAATTGTTTTTATTTCAATTCATATTTATCGCGTAATTAGGAAATTTGTCGTTTTTCAAAATTTTCAAAAGTCAGTAAGAATGTCAAATTATTTTAAAAAATATTAATAATAAATACTAGTTGATAGACATATATTAATTTCTATCGCCGTGTAATAGTTTCTATTATTTTCCTTTTGCCATAACTTTTAAATAGTTTCCCTTTTAAAATTACAAATGTCACCTTTAAATTTTAATAATTTATGAATTTAGGGTTTCTTTTTAAGGAATGATTTGTTAGTTTGATGTATATTATTGATTGTTTGATTGGTATATGTTTCTTTGATAAGTTATTTATTTCAAAATATTAAATGATTAACAAAAAAATTAATTGAAGACAGTGTAACGAATAAATGTACTCATCCTTCAATGGTTGAAGTAAAATAGAAATTCAATAAAAAAAATGGAGTTAATATAATTTTGTAGAAAATATAACAATTTTGCACATTTGAAAAGACAAAAAAAAAAAAAAAAAAAAAAAAACCCTTGAGAACTTTGAAAGCTCAAAGATAGAATAAGCATAACATTCAGACTTTTTGTTATTGATTGAATATTGGTACTGATTATTATAATTTCCCCGTTTTTTGCGTATTTATTTTGACTTTTAATATCTTTGATTTCCATGATTGGCACTTGGCCTCACACAGTTGCATGAAAGATTGATTCATACGCGTTATGGGAAAAAAAAAAAAAGAAGAAGAAGAAAATGCAACAATTATCTGTTTTTATTTCTACTTTATTTATTTATTTCACATTTCCTAAAAAGAGGAAAAAAGACAATAAAACTTTTTTCCCTACACAACTGGCCTTACTTTTATCAACTTGAGCCCAATCAGTATATGCCACCGCACTGTTGTCCAAATATGCTTATCAGTTTATTTAAAATTGTTTCTTTTTCTTCTTTTTTTTCACTGTTTTCAAATTTCACTTATATTCCCTGAACTCAGTGGCTACTTATTATTTTCTTGTTTTTTTAACTAATCGTTTGATTGAATAAAATGGTAATTTGCATATTTAACTTGTTTTCTAATTATAATTCATTTTTCTCTACAAAATCTAAAATTATTGTTGAAGTTTTACCTTTACTATTTATGGGCATGTCATCATTTTACACCATCGATGCAGTTTAGTAAAAAAAATTATAGATATATTTCAAACAAAATTTCAAGTTTTTTGGACGTGTTTGTTAACCAATTCTGAAATTAATTTAAATAATTGATTATAATGTGTTTTATAATTAGCTATTGCTTGAATTTCAATTATCATTCATGTATTTATGAACATGTTTTATCCTATAACTCTTGTATAACTATTATTTTGTGATATCGAATAATTTATAATATATAATGTTAAGCATATGTTAATATAACAGAAAATGTCCAAAAATAATAATTATACCAGAATTATAGGATAAAGCATGTTCATTTATAATATTATAATGTTGAGCATATGAGTTTATAATGTTTCCTAATGGTTTTTTTTATTTAATTTTTTTAAATTCTAAATTGAGATACTTTTAAAATATTAAATAAAAATGTGGTGTGTATATGTGAACAGTGGGGATGGTGGATCGAAATTCCAACATAGAAGGGGTGCAAATAATTTATTATCATTTGTTTCTTTTGGGAGACACAAGTAGAACAAACCGCTTATGCTTTATGGTAAGTTGTTTGGAATAGAGAAGAAACTTGTTATACTAAGAATACAAAATTACATTAAGAGACATAAGTAGAGCAAACCAATCATGCTTAAGGGTAAGTTTTTTCGAAAACAAAAGAAAAACTTGTTCTTCTCTTCTTAGACCCTAGTGTGTGACAGAACATCGTGACAATGTTGTACATGGGAAAATGAGACATGGGCCAAATCGGGCACAAAAGACTTCACCTCATCAATGAAAAGAGGGGCCTTGGTAAGATCTACAAAAACTTCATTTAGTAGATTTGACGACCTCTAGCCCGTTAGACTCAACTGCGACATGCTCAATGTAAAAAAAAAAGTGATACCATGAAGACTATCTTGAGTAGCTCTTGCTTCAAGAATTTTGACATCATTTCATCTTGGAAATAATTTTAACCCAACAAGAATAAGACCCAAATTATTCCAAAGCACTCACTTGACATAGCTCCAAAGGAGCGTCAGTGTTCACTTTCCTAATGTTTGTCGAAGGAGGGTGTCAACCAACAAAATAAGGCGATTAGGGAGAAATTGGATGTCTTTGCCACGTTTTTGCTATTTGTATCCATACGTATCCACATCTTTTGCTCTCTTAAAAAATATTTTTCTGTTGAAACACTAATTGAGTCAAAGTTTGCTGAGACTCTCTATAATAGCAATTTGTTTCTGCTCTCCTAAGTCACGTAATGACTACCACATTTTTCAACTTTCTTAGAAGAACCCTGATCAATAATCCAAGTCCAATGGTCCTAGTTATTTCACTTAGTTCTTGTCATCACAAAGAGTATCCATATTAGTAGAAAGAAGATATGTCATATATCCATCCTATTTTGGCATCTTCACATAATATGGGTAGAATTTTCCTAGAAAATAAGTGTTTATTAGGAAATAACTATACCTTTTATTTTAAGAGTGCATGTATCTCTTTTTTATTATAGTGTAAATAATTATAAAGTTAGAAATAATTAAAGAATATAATCATATTTCACCTTGTTAAATACTTTATTTTTTAGGATATGACATGTTTATTTGGTTATTTAGGATAGATTTCAATTGGAATAATAAATTTGGGGACAACATTAGTAGTGATAATGAAGGATGTCCTAACCTTTATCTCCCACTCTCGCAATTGTCTGGACAATATAAAACTATTACTATTATATATTATAGAAACTGTAAATCTATGGGACTATAGGGTTTATATGATGGAATTTTCCGGCTCACCTACTTCGATAATTAGTTATCACATGAATGGATCTACATGAGTATCGCTTGCATTAAAATTTAAAAATATTTCTCAACTTTCAGTAAATCACTAAAATATACACCCTAATATTTAAAAATATTTTGTTATTTGTTTTTCTATTATCATGGATATTAAGTGTCGATTCACTCTCATATTGAATGTGAAAATGTGCCATAGAGGTGGTCACTAATAAGTAGGTTCATAAGTTTTTTATTCTTTTTCTTACCTCCATACTACGAAATATTCCAGGCTTGTCGCGCGGCTTTGATTTCTTCCTTCTCTTCTTCTTCCACAATTTTTCTTTTATATTTTGATTGTGTACCAAATCTAAATCAATTTGTTTATGTTAAGACAACAAACCCTTCAAAATATCTCTACAATTGTATGATATTGTTCACTTTAAGTATACACCCTCATGGCTTTGTTTTTAGTATCATTCCAAAAGGTCTCATACCAATGAAGATATAGATGTTCTTACTTATATACCAAAATCATCTTCTTATCTAACCGATGTCAGACTTTGATCGGATTCATAATTAGATTTGGGTACACGATCGTGTACCAAATATATGGTACCCTATATAGTCTTTGGGATATTGGTACATGATCGTGTACATAATTTAAATGATATTGGTACAAAATCGTGTACCAAATTTAAAAGATCTTTGTACATGATCTTAAACGAAGATTGTTTAAATTTGCTTAGATTTGGTACATGATCGTGTAACATAATCGCGTATCATGAATTATGTGCCGTGTGGTCAATAGCTAATTAATCGAGTGTTGACTAGGACATTTTTTGTATTTTCTATTGTGGATCTATAGGTTTTTTTCGTTTTTGATATTATTTTATATAGTGTAAATATGTTGCTAGTTTGTTATAGTTTTTAAAATACCCCTTAAGAAAGGAGTTTTTTCAAAAATAGAAAAGATTGACAAATTATTTACGTTTCTATATAACAAAACCACTAAAAGCCAAAATTTATTATACTCGATTTTTTATGAAGCGTAAATATTTTGTCAAATATTCTATTTTTTATAATTTTTTTTTTTGAAAAAATAATAATATATGATCTAGTGAGTTAAATAGAGTCTAAAAATTCTAGGCTCTATTTTTGTAAATAAAAATTTCCATCTACTTTATCCAACATTAAAGTTTTTCATCTAATACATTCATTTCTAGTGTTCAATGTACATAATTGCATCATCTAAATGGCAATGTACTAGCCCTAGGGATCGACACAAATTGTCAAAAAAAAAAAAAAAAAAAAACAAAACAAAAAACCAAAAAACGCACTTTTTCTTCTAACTATTAATTAAACTCGTAAAAGAAAATTGTCTATAGGCATGGGTTGAATCACAAGTTTAGTCATTGATTTTTTAAATTTGTATATATTTGGTTTAAAGAAAATTCTTTGAAGTCTAAAATGAGTGAAATGCATTCTTAAATTTTTAATTCTTAAATTTGTATATATTTGGTTTAGACTTTTTTTAAAAAAAAAATTTTAAGATTTATTGAATATAATCTAACTTAAATAGATATAAACTTCAAGAATTTAAAAACTAAATTGTCATGAATGATTACGATAAGGAATGAAATTAATCACCCTTAATTCCGTATTATGATGTTATGAAATGTAGTTATAATTTTAAATAAGTTGTATCTATTATATGCAAAATAGTTGTCGACATGTATTTTTCTTTGTTACTTTTGGGTTTCTACCTCCTTAATTTGATTCTATTGTGAAAATCAAATTTATTCAAAAGTACACTTATTTTAGATATATCTAATTACGTAGAGGTTTAGGGTTCTTTCTTGTTCGAAGTTTGTTTAATTTTTATTTGTATAATTTCAGCTATCTAACTTTAGTCTTTATATTTTCAATAAAACTTAAATTTAATTTAGTTTTACCAAAACTTGTTAAATAATAATAATTTTCATGCTAATAAATGTGATAGGTGAATTGAGTTTTAAATTTTTTTCATAAAGGTGCCAATAGGTACCAAAAAGCTTTTAATAAAATCAACAATAAACTAGGCATGAAGACTAAGTTTAAGATTTATTCATAAACTAAAATTGGAAATTAAAATTGAACATACTTCAAAAAGTATAAAGACAATTATTATATCATAATTTTGGACAAAAAATAATTTAAATTTTATTTAATTTTAGTCGATGTATTTTCAACTTGCTAGTTTATTGTTGATTTTTAAAAAAAAATATTTAACTTTTTTTATAAAGTTTGAAACATATTCAAACATATATACCTCGCAAAAAAAAAAAGAAGTTTTTTTAAAAAAATAACAAACCGGTAAAATATTTACAACATATAGAACAATTCGAGAAAAAAAAAAACCCACAAACCCACAATAGAAAATACAAAAAATATCAAAGTCAACATGCGATTAATCGATAACACGCATGCATGTAATTCTTTTTCTAAATGATCATGATACGCGATTGCATAGCAAATGATATACTATCGTGTTGATACTACCTACACGATCAATCGTGTAGTTCATGTAGGTAGTATCAACATGATCATATTATAGGTAGTATCAACACGATTGTGTAGTTCTTTTTAACGATGAAAAAAATGCTTCAAATGTAAACGATCGTGTTGACCACTCTAAACGAGTGTGTTGACAATAGTAAGCGATCGTTTAAATCATACCCACATGATCGTGTAATTCTTTTTAAACAATGGAAAAAGAGCTTCAAATCTAAACGATTGTGTTTGTCATCCTAAACAATCGTGTTGACTAGGTTAGCGATTGTTTAGATTATATCAAAATGATATTCAAACGATCTTGATATTCTTGAATATGAGGAAGATGAAGTTGCTTAACAAATCTTGCCAAAAAATGGTGAAGATGAAATAAGAGATTTAAACATAAGAATAAATAGTTTTAAAATAAAAGAAAGAAAATTTGAAAGAGGAGCTAAAGAAATCCGGAAGAAAAGATGAATAAATAGAAGTGACGAATTGTCCACAATATCAATGACAAATTTTAAATTTATGAAAATATTTTATCGGCTTTATGGGCCTTTTGTTTTTGCATTACACATGTCGTAAATATTTTTGTGAATAAATATGATTTAACCAAATTTAGTGAAAAATTATTTTTAAGAGGTTAAATTTAATATTTAATAAAAGTATAAAAACTAAAATATGTCAATTAAAAAGTATATGGACTAAATTGAACCAACGCAATGCAAGTATCAAAATAATAATATATATTTCATTGTTTCTTTTAGTCATTGCAAGTAATTCTTTTGTGATGAAAGTTAGTAGAGTTAATTGGATATACAATTGAAGTATATTACTTAAGTTGATATTTTTCTTAATAATTTATGAAACAAAGTATATTACTGCCTTAGTTTCTACCTAATGGAATTTGTCATTTGCTCTTATTTTAATATTATTGGGTTGTATAACTATATATACCAATCTTACTTGGTGTTCTAAATATAAAATCCAAATCCTCCAATTTTAAAATAAAATGAAAAATCAAATTTCTCTCGTGAATAATAAATTAACATATCATTTAGTTATTCTAATTCTAGTTATTTCCCTAGTATTATAAATCTTTTTCATCTGCTTCCTAAAGGGTATGGAGCCACAGTCGCTTTCGATCAGCGTGCCTGGAATTAGCGAGGAAATCTCCACTAATTCAAGGCGTAGTCCCGAACGCCGTTATATAGGTCACTCATAGCAATAATGAGCCTCCAGAACGGGGTGCTACAATTGATGCCGTTTGTCCACGATGGCTTTTTGCCCATCATCGTTTTCATCAATCAATAACGATATTGCTTGTTTTGAGATTTCTTCATGATTTTAGGTGTTATTTTTTCATGATTTTAGGTGTTAAAATAGGTGTTATTTCTTCATGATTTTAGGTGTTAAAAGATGGGTTTTTTTTCTTTGAACTTGCGGATTATAACTTAGCGCTAGCCTCCGCTGGTAGAAAGAAGTGAATAATTCAGAGATTAGAACCCCGAACATGCTGTTAAATCTGTTTCTGTCTCTGTCTTTTCTTTCTGAACAATTGGAGATTAGAGGGGACGAGAGGAGGGCTTCCCGGGGGGAGCCTGACGGAGATGGCTTTTGATCGAGAAAGCAGAGTGTTGTTAGAGGGAGAGAATCTTTAGGTTTGTGAGGCTACTCCGAGCGTACTCCTAAAAGGGAGCGAGCGGGTAGCACACACAAAGCGTTAACATTTGCGCGCGCGAGGTTTACCCTTGAAGAAGGATGAAACTATTATAAATATTCTATTAAATAGATGTTCATTATCTAATCAAATTTAGTATCCATAGCCACTTATCACCATCTTAAATATCTTACACATTTGACATGTGTTTTAAAGAGATTATTGTTTAGTGGCTAAGTAATCCACCGCCTATTTGTTAGACCATTTTTACTATAAATAGAGAACTTTGGTGGATTTGTAAAGATATACTCATGTTAGAATTAAGAGTTGGAGTAAGTGAAAAATTCGAGAGTTTTTAAAATATCTGATTTTCTTAATTTCTTTCTTTTCTTATTTATTTATATATTATTTTAATATTATATTTTATCGGGAACTGTGCTTTATTTTTACACGATGAAGTTACTAAAATGTTTTTTTTAATTCTTTTTTTGGGTAAAATATATATGTTGGATTCCGAACAATTGAAATATAATATTAATAATACTTTTAAGTATTTAAAAAGTGAAAATAAGATAAAAGGTTGAAAAATGAAGATTTTTAACTTACAAATCAACAAAACCAAACCCTCCAATTTGAGAAACATTTGTCCTACTTTTGTTGACTTTTTGAGAGAGGAGAATAAATTTTGTTACATAATTGAGTCACCCTTTCCCATTTCACTACTATTAATGTTCTTTTCTAGGGTTGTAGAAACCTTACCCCTAAAATTTTAGGATATGTGTCCTTAACATGCCAACAATATATACCTAAATTCCAAGTAAGAGAAGTTAGATAAACCAAGAAAAAAGCCATTTCAATTCAAATAAATTAAGAAATTGTTAAACTACAAATTTAGACCTCTAATGTTTCAACTTAATAAATCTCTAAACTTCTAATTTAGTTTATCAACTTTCAACTTTATTTTCAACTTTATATCTTGTAAGTGATTAACAAACTTGATTTTAAAAAATAATTATTCTATCATATATAAATTTTAATTATATGCTTAATGGAACTTTATTTCTTAATTTTTTTAAATTTTAAAAACTTTGAACTAAATTAAATTTATAATTTTTAAAAGTTTTGAAAAAAACAGTAAGTGGATATGACAGTAGACACAATTGCAAGCATGATGTCACAACAATATATCCGACAAGAGGACAGTTACGAAAGCAAGCAAAAAAATAATAACACCAAAATTGATAACTTAGTTCGGAGCAAAATCACCTATGTCTGGGGACAATGTACCGATGGAATGAAATTTCACTATATAAAGAGTTTAGTAATTATAACGAAAGTACTTATTTGATAGACTCCCTCTTCTGTGACTCCCGTGTAGCTTGCTCTTCAACGTTTCAACTTAGGCTCCCCCTAAGTTTAAGCTCCCATGACTTTCACAATATGCTTCTTCAAGATTTATATGAGATCCCCTCAATACAATATGTTTAGGCTCCCCTTAACAGTGAGATCCCCTCAAATTCACTGTATTTAGGCTTCCTTAAGTACAATATAAATAGTGAATTCCTCCCAAGTTCTACAATGGCTATCGTAGAAAAAGTCTCAGCGACAAGCGCAATGATTATTTGCACTATCAATATACATAAAGGTTGAGCACTTACACATATCCTAAGCTCAAAACATTCAAGCACATACCACTACAAGAAATCGAGAGTTTCCCAATGCAGGAAAACTCGTCGAAAAACATGACTTCGGTAAAAGCTGGTGTTTTCCAACGCATCTTGGTGCACGTCGTGGGAAGGTATTTCTTTCGACGCAGACACATTAGAATCGGAACTGGCTGTAATAGGTTTAGGGTTCCTCTGACGCGGTGCGAGGTACATCAGGAAATGGGCCACTATTCCAGACATGGAAAGTGTAGCATCGGAAGAGGGTGGACAATTAATTGTATCGTTTGGCCTTCCTCCGACGTGGTGTCAGGTGCGTCGGGAAATGTGCACCTATTCCCGACGTCTACAGTGTTGCGTCGGAGGAAGGACAAATCATTAATTTTACGTTACGCCTTCTTCCGACATGGTGTCAGCAACGTCGGGAATAGGTTTAGGGATTCCTGATGTGTCACTAATCGCGTCGGGAATAGGGCGCTATTCCTAACGTTTTCGTTGTGCGTCGGGAGTTCTCCGTCTTTTTAACTCCATTCTTTATAGAATGGAAACAGAAAAGAGAAAGAAAACCGAGAGAGGGAGAGGGAGACCGAGAGGGAGATCAAGAAGAAGAGGGTATTCATTGTCGTTGTTGTCCCCGTTACCCTCGTCGTCGTCATTGTCGTCCTCGTTGCCGTCGCCGTCGCCGTCGGTAAGTAGTTTAGTTTAGTTATTGTTTTGTTTTAGTTAATTAGTTTTAGTATTTAGATTTCAAATTAATTTTAGATTTTAGATTTTAGGATTCAAATTAGTTTTAGTATTTAGATTTTGAATTAGTTGTAGGTTTTAGTATTGAAATTGAATTTGAAGTGTTGTTAGGATTTTGAATTAGTTGTAGGTTTTAGGAATTTGAATTTTAAGTGTTGAAGTTGAGATTGAAGTGTTGAAGTTGAGATTGAAGTGTTGAATGTTGAGATTGAAGTGTTGAAGTTTAGATTGAAGTGTTGAAATTGAGATCGAAGATGAGTTTGAATTTCAATTTGAATTTAGGAATTAATGGAAGGTATTTCTTTTAAAATATATATATATAGGAACTCCCGACGCATTTCCACGACATTTCCCGATGCCATATTGACAACATCTTTCGACGTTCATAAAACGTCAGGAGATGTTTAGGAATTTCCGACACATTTGCCCCGACGCATAAAGGCTTTTTCGACGCATTTCATATATCTTCCAGCGATTTTATGCGTCGGGAGAGTCCCCCTTTCTTGTAGTGTACTATTCCAATGAGGTGGCTAACCTTAAAAATGAAAAGAGTAATATATATATATATATAGCTAGCCTAGTTATAGAATATTAATTTAGGAGAGAATAAATATTATTTGTTGGAGAATAAAAGCCGAAGAATGCTGGAGAATCAATGCTCCACAAAATCTACAAATCACATACATATTATATATGGAAAGAATCTTTTGCTGAAGTTGTTGTCGACATCCCAACGTTATTAACAATGTCTTGACATGTTGTCCAACATGTTGCTCAAATTTTTCCTTTAATAAAATCAGCCAATCAAAGTAATAGCAAGTTCAAGAACTACATTAGACACAAACCTTAAATCTATTAGATATATATAAGCTTAGATTATATGTCTAATTGTATGAGATCTGTGTCAACTGAAATAGAAGGGTCATTTTGAAGTAAGAGTTTTGATTATAAGGATTTTGGAAGGTAGCGTTTCGAAGTAGGTGTTCTGATGATTTGCGTTGAAGCTAGACGACACAATGAAGGAAGTTGCATTCAAGAGTAACTAGACGTTTGACATTCAATGCCAGAAGAAGTCGGGCGAGGAGAGTTAGGAATTTTCAGAAAAATTTCCTAATGAAGATTAAATAGTGGGCTACGTGTCAAAGTTAAGCTTAAATATGGCTAAGAGAAATGTTAAACTGACACGTGTAGCACTTTAAGTAGGAGTTGGCGTGCTAAGAGAAGCTTAAATATGACTAATCCAATTTAGAATTTGTATAAATAGAAGGTCAAAAGAATGGAATTTTTTGCTGAAACCTCTTGCTTATTCTACCGAAGAAGCTCTTGGTGAGAAGAAGAGGATCTTGGGTGTTAAGCGTTCAAGGAAGGAAGAAAACTTATTATGTAGTGAGTGATTTTCTAAAGATATTTAAAGATTTTAAAGTTTTCATTCTAAAGTTTCATGTTGTCCTATATTGTTGTAATACACGTTAATGTTTATAAGAAAGCATGATTTCTAACCAAAGCTTTTAAGTTATGTTCTTAAGTTAACGTTTCATATTTGATGATTGTATGATATGTATGCGAGTAAACTATTAACCTTATTAATTCCTATCAATAAGCTAGCTATTATGTGCACATAACGAGTCAAAGCAACCATAGGGTGAAAGGACCACATGGTGGTAAGAAGCTCGCTAATGCTTTGAAATGAGCATATTGGGTTAGCAGCCTGAGCAATGGGTAATGAACCGAAAAATTCTCCAAGAGATGTTAGTGAAATGAATCCAAATAGTCTATGCGTAGGAATGGTTCATGTTCTTGGCGAAAGGAATAAAAGGAAGCTAATGCGTGCTTTGTGAATTATGGTTTTGAATTTGGCGTTATGAGCTTATTTTATGAAAATGTGTTTACAGGTTGTATGTCCCTAAAAGGTTTTCCAAAATATCACCCACTAAGTTTTGACTTATGATTTAAGCTTTCCTTGCGTTAAGGCCAAGTTGGAAGAGGTAAGGCGAGCTGCTACGTATTAAGACGATAATCAGGCGTTTAAGTTTAAGCTTGAAGGAGTTGTGCTAGGCGTTGAGGGTCAAAAGTCTATTTTAAATCTTTATTGTAAAAAAAGCATGTACATTGTATTTGGATTGCATAATGTTAAGTAATAAAATGGAGTTGTTTGATATCTTGCTTTGTATGTTCTTTATCACTTAGAAGTTAAAGGGTTAAGTTGAACTAGGCAATTAAGCTAAGGTTCAAGGATTTAAGTTGAGCATTTTGACATTTCATTTTGAGGCATCAAGGCTGCTCAAGTTGTGTCACGTGCTGCAACGCGAGGTTTAGGACGTGTTGCAAGGCGGGGCATGACAAATGGAACCCTACTTTTTGATTTTGTATCTAATAAGTTTGTAAATGTGCTTATGTGAAATGTATTCCCTTATTCTAGTGCCCCTCACGTAGAGATGTGTATTGAATGGTTAGGGTAGGTTTTCGTCCAAACTGCCGCTGAAACCAACTATGATTGATTTAGTAAGTGTTGAAACTGATCTCGATCGTCGAGAAACACATATCGATTATTGTTTTGATTGGTTTAATTCTTAAAAAAAAAAAAATTGATTGAATTTTTCTTAGACCAACATTGATCAAGCCCTTCCTCGTCTCCAACCAACAACCTTTGATTTGATCGGGTTTTGGTCGGTCGACTTGATTCTTTGGTCTATTACACTTACCCGTAACCCCTCTCTTATGTTTCAACTTATAACATTAAGAGTTGCAAGACTTTCATGCTACTTTTACTACCCATATTATGCAAATATTCAAACGTAGAGAAGAAAAGACCAAACACTCAAACATAGCCAGTGTGATAATCTTTCACAAATTGTGAAAGATGATTTTTCTCATTAATTAAGATGAGATTCCAAGAGATATTTATAGATTACAACTATCTCAACTCACAGAAACAAGCTCTAACAAATTACAAACTGAATTATTAACTCATATTAACAATCATATCACTAAAAAGCAGGTTTTGTAATTCATTTGTTTTCCATTTTTGTGTTTGAAATTAATTTTTTAAAAATATGTTTAGTAACAATTCACTTTTTTGGCTTTTCAACCAGAAACTTTTTTTAAAAAATTATGTTAGGAAAATTAAAAATGGAAAAAAAGAAGTTTTTAAAGAAATACATTTTCTTTTTCAAAAATAGAAAACAATATCAGTTATAAACCTTTATGGTTTTTGTTTTTAATAAAAAAAAATTAAAAACATAATTTAGAAAAGAAAATAAAACTAAAACTAAAACTAAAACTAAAAATGATTATCAAACAAAGTCTAAATAATTTCGTTACTTAGAGGCACAAGAACAATTACAATTTACAACATACTTCTATTTATTTTCATTTTTTTAACTCTACTACCAATCTATTATTCTCGTTTGTGATCAAAGCTTTTGAACGAAGCGAAGTGATAGGAAGAAAAACCACAGTAAAAATTTAATGTCATCTGATAATTATTTTGTTTTGATTTTTAAAATTTAACCTATAAATATCACTTTCACCTCAACTTTTTTCCTTTGTTATCTATATTCTACAACTATTTAAAGTAACAAAGTGAAATCTTGAAAACTAAAAATAATTTAAAAGTTGTTTTTGTTTTTAAGTTTTATCTAACAATTTTAGAATTTTACTCCAGAAAAATATGTAAATCGTGGTAAATAAATAGAAAGAAAATAAGTTCGAATTTTTTTAAAAAAATAGTATTAAAGAAAAGGGAGTTTAAAAATTTGAAGAACCAAAATTTGGAAATTTAAAAATGGGAGGAAATGAGTTCCATGTGGAGGAGTCCCAATTTTTGTTGATTTAATCAAAGCTTTGTCGGTGACATTGACTACAACTTTCCTTCCTTTTCTTTTTCTTCTTCTTCCTTTTTTTAAAAAAACAAATTACCATCTTTTTTAACTAAAGAAAAAAAACTAAATTTCCCTTTTCTTTAATAATAGCCTACGTGTAATTATTTCAATATTTTTCTCGCCGACACTTTCAAAAATTCAAATAAATAGTTAAAATGTTTTTGGGGCTTATTTTACCCTAATTCCACATATTCCATTTTCTCTCTCACATTCTTCTCTTCTACATTTTTTTTTATTGTTTTATTTTTGTAGACTAAATATATGGATGTTTTCATTTCTAATCTGCCACAAATTTTAGGGGAAAAAATTGTCAATTTATATCATTTAATTTTGAAAGTAAGTTGTATTTATTAAAATCTTAAATTATTCACATCCCTTTTTTTTATCAACTTTTGTGTGTGAATTTCTCATCTTTCTTTATATTTCGTTTGACTAAATGTTAGAAAATTTTATACTCCCCGTCAATTTATATCCTTTGAACCGGTTCATGTATTACTAAATCTCACTCTTATAAAATGAACAATTAAAATAAATATATGGATGTTCTACAAAAAAAAAAAGTATTTTTGTAATAGTTTAATATTTATTTATATATGAAAGTTTAATTAAGTGATACAATTATAAATTTCATATAAGATTTTTTCATGTTAAATGTACTAGAGATGCAAATTGATACTTTTTAAATATTTAATTTAAATTTTTTTATTTTTAATAAAACTTAAATTTAGTCTCTAACCACTAGTTTATTGTTGACTTTTGAACAACTTATTATTTCCATTCAAATTTTGATTAATCTAAAATTTAAAATTTTATTTATATATTATATTTTGTTGCCTGAATTTTAAATCATCAATTAAATAAATATTAACTCGGAGGAGTAAATGAACCAAACCATCCATCCATCCATCTTATTAATTTGGTGAAGAAAGCATCAAATTCAAGAATCTGCCCAAAAATCAATTCAAGTCTTCAATCATTTATACGCATGGGAGGTTATTTACAAAGACTTTGAAGAGTTGCAAAAAGACAATTCTTTTGGATTTACGATGGTTAATAATTGTATTTTCAGTTGTGTAAAATCATTTTATGTTACCACTTAGATAATGGCTTAATATGGTCATTAAGTTAGTTAGGATGTTACCATTTGGAAAAGGTCTCTTGAAGTTGTAGAATTTTATTTTGAGGTCTATATAAAGTTATGTACACCTGTTTTAAATATATAATGAAAACAACTTTTGTTCGTAGTCATTCAAAACTTGATTTGATCGATCTTGCTTGTAGAGTAAATATCCAAAGATCTAGAGATATATTGATAGAAGCCAAAGGTTTATCTTATCCGTTATTTTGTTGATAGTCATTTTAGTGATTTGTTATCTAGTCATTCTTATAGGTTGAGAGATTATCTTAATTTGAAATTTAAAAGTTTTATTCGTCAACAAGATTGTTAGATCCAATTACTTATAATTAAGATTTATTGAAAGTGCTTATGTAGATTAAAAATAAACATTTACAAGTATAGATGTCAAAATAGGACAAATCGGTATAGACTATGTTAACCAAAAATGAAATATCTTAATCATATGTATTGTTAATATATCATTTTTACCATGTATTTTTAAGTTCTTTTTTAATTGTAATAAAGTATTTATACACAATTTCAGTTTTTTTTTTTCTACATTATTGAAAGGCAGATATCAAATTTTTTATTTTGTAGTTAAATGTGGATAGAGTTGAGCTACACGTCTCAAAATTTAATTTTTTAGTCCAAGTAATTTTAATAAATTTTAAAATAAGGTGAGTTTAGGATTGAAACTATTGAACATAAATATATATATATATATATATAGGAGTTAAACTAAAAAATACATATTTTATTGCCTAAAAAATTAAATACATATTAATTTTATGGTTATATAGAATAAATATAGCACATATTTCAAGAATACAAAATTCAAAACTATAGTTTTTTATCAAACAATTTAATATATTAAAGATCTAAGGGTTAACAAACAATCTAATATATATTCATAATTATAAAATATATCGTACACAGCTTTGGAGTATGAACACACTACAAAATTTAATACATTTTTTCTAAATGCTATAAAACTACTTGAAACTATTTTTCTTTTTTAAAAAAGAAAAATAATTATTCTAACAATATTAATGAATGAGTGTAACAATTTAAATTTTGAATTTTTATAATAAAACAATTTAAGTCCTCTATAACATTTTCTTTGAATAAATATATATTTATAATTAATCACTCTCTTAATTTTTTATAATTGAACCAATTTAGATTTTTAAATTCTGGACACGTATGAAACTCTCAATAAATTTTACTTTTAATTAAGATTTTCTTTAAATCGACTATACATCAATTTTAATAATTTAAAGAAGTTAGTAAATTTTGAATGCATTAACAATTTTAAAAAGTAAGTCGATAAATGTTTTAAATTGAATCACTTATAACCAATTTTAGAAGTCTAATCACGTTGATATGCTTCTGATTTAAATGAATTCAATTATTGGTTTAGTTTTAAATAGATAATAATGTCAAAAGTTTGTTTCTATTTTTCTTTTTTAATATGTGATATTCACTCTTTTAGTTTTTTTTTTTTATAAAAAATATAATTTTATAAGTTTTTTTTTACTTAAACTTATTTCAATTTTAGTTATTAAAAGTCTCGTTTGTAAAATTGGAAGAAGAGAAACAATTCAAATATATAAAAATGAATAAAAATATATTTATAAATATAGTCAAAATTTTCTTTTCATCTACAAAAGACTACTATTTGAATATGTATTTGATCCCATGAATAGATTCTAATATTTCAATATATTTTGTAAATGTTTTTTTTTAAGAATTTTGGATTTTATTTTAATATTGTTTTTTTTTTACATAATTTTCACCATTAAAAAAGATCAACAGTCAACAGGGACGGTCATGGATAAATGCAATGGTGAGACCCTCACATGTCTTTTGTTCACACCATGAAAGTGAAAACCGCCGTCTATCATTCATTAAAGACAAAATCCAAACTCTGCCCTTTCTTCATCTCTCACAACTAAGTATATGTATATACTTTTTTGTCCTCGTTTGGGTTTTGGATTTTGTTTTTGTTTATACTTTCAAGTTTTAGAATATTACATTCAATTTTGAATTGATTTCAATTTAGTTACTAGAAAAATATGTAGTTGTTTTTTTAAGTCCAATGTGTTTTTTGTGCATTTTTATATTCATCTTGTAGTCTAATGGATTATTTGGATGGAATTAAAAGAAATTTGGAGTTTAATTGGAGAAGAGTCTTAAAAGGAGCAAAATATTTCTAATGCATGAAAAAATGTTAAAAAGAAGCTAAAAGTAGCATACAAATGGTATATCGATGCTAAGGACGGTGCCAAATATGAGAGTAAAAGAACAAGAGAGTGTTGTGATGTGACTATTATTTTTCACGTGGTGGACACATATTGTTTGGATAGTCTCGCAGTGTGTCGTGATTCTAGCTTTATAAAATTTGTTCTTTTTTTTTGATTAGGTTATCAAGTCCTTGAAGCTTCGAGGTCAAGAGAGAGAGGTCAAAGTAGAGTTTAGAGAATTTTGTAGCTAGAGACGATAAGAGGGCGTAGGATCAATTCTACTTTAGAGACAAAGTTGGATCGTCGAATAACGTCGTTATTTTCCTTTTGTATCTTTAATCATTCTTTTTACTAATTTTGTCCTCTAAATGTGATTATGTCTACAGAAACCACATTTGATTGATTTTCTCTTTGTAGATTTAGATGGATTTTGTGGGTTATTAATAAAATATTTTGTGAAGGTTGAATTATATTTAGCATTGAATACTTTTTGGGATGCGTGTTCTCAATGCTTTGAACATTTGTGCATCAATTTGTTAAAGGAAAATATGAATATCATATGAACTAGATTCGTGTCACGCCCCGTCTCAATTGTCACTCCATGCGATCAGATAGGGACGTGTCACATAGACATCCATCATGTACCCCTCCGTGAGATGACGCGCAAACGCCTTGTAAGCGGAACAACTCCCTTCACTTATCTCTTCGAGTTCTTTACTTGAATCTTGGAGACCTTCACAGCTCTTTGCAGCGGAAAAACAACTTTTAACTTAGCTTCGTCGCCTAGCACTTAACACTTAGCTCTAGACAACTTTTAGTTTCTATGTGATAAGCACAAAAGATAATACATCGGAATGAATAAACTTTTTCTTTTTATTAACTTAACACTTTACACAAAGTTCCCAAACTGCAAAATACAAACCTTTTTCCTTCTTGTATATATATATATATATATAAAAGAAACTAAATCTAATCTACACGCCTTTCTTCTTCCACCAAGGTGTTGCTCTTTTCGCCAAGATGTTCTAGAGTATAAAACTCATTTTCTTTTTCGCCGCCAAATGTTGCTTCTTGAGACAGGGTACCTAGAGGTGTAAAGACTTCATTTCTTCCTTCACCTTGTTCTCCCAACAACCCAACTCGAGGACAGTGTTTAGGGTTTCCTTTTTCTGACTTGGTTCTTTGGCTCTCTTGCTCACTGGGCTTGGCCTTACCAACCTAGGTGTTGCACTCGCCTTCCTTCTGAACTGAGCTATCTGCATCAAGGAGCGATGCACTAACCAACCGGCTCCTTGAACGCTAGGTATAATGACACGGCTCTCACGTCGCATAAGTTTACATAACAACCTTGCCTTTCCTCCTTAACTTGACTTCCACGTCTAAGAACCATCCTTTACTTGGCTTTAACGCTTGACAACAACAAATTCAAATAATAATAACAACAAGTTTAGATCACAAACATATGATTCTCATTGTATCATCCTACAATCGAACTACCATCACAACAAGTACAATAAGTTCTACATGCTTAAGTCATCACACATTCCAAACTCATCACCAAGACCTGGGATTCACATTCAACCAACGTCACGCGAGTTACCTGGAATTTTCACCAGCGTCTTGCCACATTCAATCTTTTCCTAAGTCTTGGGATTCACATTCGACCAGCGTCTCATACCTTATTCCTCGCCTAGATCTGGGATTCACATTCGCCAGCATCCAATGTCAAGATTTCATCACAACTCTCCCCAACTTGAGATTCTTCCCTCGCTCAAACCTAGGATTCACATTCAACTAGCGTCTTGCGAGTTGCCTGGGATTTTCACCAGCGTCTTACGATAAATCATATCACACCTCAATGCATAAATCACACAATTAATCACAAGGAGTATTAGCTCATAGCTTACTCCTAACATAGATTATCACATAATAACAAAGTCATGCAATAAGCATAAACACGAGGTTGCAAAGGAATACTTGTAACACAACATTTATAAAATATTTCTTTCTAAAACGAAGATCATAAATACAAACGTTTACTCATTTTATTTTATGAAGAATCATTCACAAACATTTATTCATTTATAAGGATCACTCACAAAAATAATTAGCCTAAACTCCTTTCTTCTCTGCTTTCACCTTTCGCTTTTTGTCTAGCAGTTCTCTCAACCAGCCGTTCAACACTCAAAACTTCTCCTTGTCATTTTATCAAAAAATCTAACATTTTAGGCTCCTTTTTCTTTGGTTTTTGGCCCCTATTTATAGTGACCTTTCACATCCAAGGGTCACTTCCACGCTTTACACGTGTCATCTCACCAATTTGTTGTGTCATACTACCAACCCAAACTTGACATATAGGCTAAAAGTCATTGGTGATTGGACGTTTCCTTGAGACGTCTACCTTATCTCCTTAGAAAGTCAAACTCTTTAATCGTCTGAATCTCTTTATCTTCTCTGGAAGCAACAAGCATTTACTTTCCTCAGAGGGTACTCTAATCATTTCAACAGAACGCCTACTTTTTTGCCACAATCCCATAGGCATAGGTACTTTTTCTCACATTACTACGTTAAACGCCTAGCTCTTGGCATCCAACCCATGCTTCTTCCTTGCCTGCTATTCTTATCTCATTGCTTACCTGAACGGGATAGAACTTAGACTCAAACATTTTTCTTCACATTGCCTTTTCTCCTCTCGCATCCTTCCTCGCAAGATGACCATACACTTATCCAAAATAACTTCCCAGCAAGGCTTCTCTGCAACAAGACTCCTTTTTTTGGATCAGGGCCTCGCAATCCACTAGTAAAATGATTGCAACTCAATTGGAAACAAATACACTTAAGTAAGATGACATAATAAGGTTTAGATATGAAAACAATCAAATACTTGAAAGAAATATAAAAAAAAAAACTATACAAACTATGATGATAAGCGCTGTCTTGAAGACAACCATTCGCTCTGCATGGGCTTGCAAGCAGATTACAACAATCGTCTCAACATGATATAATGACTAACTCTGTTAGAACTGGACGATTGAACTACTTTCGGATCTAGCACAACTATTGGATACTTGCTTTCAACTCAACTCAATAACAAAGAAAAGAAAGAAAGAAAGAAAGATATGGGAGAACTCTTCAATTTTGAATGGATAGCAACTTACAAAATACAAAATAAATGAATACAAAAGTTGAAACATTTGTCAAATTTAACTCAATTTATTTGTTATTTGATTAAAATCGAACATAACTCATTCAAATTGAAGAAACAACAAATTTAACTTTCATACATTTTAAATATGTACATGAAACATCTTAATTTGATAATTTCAATCCAATTTGAAGTTTCTAACAAATGAATTTAATTTACACAATTAATTTCAATTTTTTTTATGTTTCAAAATTCACCAAAGTCTCACTTTCTTTCACTATAAATATTCAACAATTCTCCACATGAAAGAAAGAGAAAAATAAAACAAAATCGTTGAGAGCAAATAGACAAGCTATGCATTGAGAGAGGTGTCTATGGACTTGAGCTTTCCTTAGTGAATATCCATTGATTTATCGTAGAAATAGTGAGATCGAGTTCTGGAACTATCCCTTTCATTTGTGAATTGAAACAATAAATATCACACACAGATCATCTTGTATCTTTGAGTTCTATATGTTTGTGTCCATTTTGGTCCTCGAAAAAATCTTGAATTCATGAGAGTTCTAGAAAACATAAGTCATTTGAAAAGTTTCTCATAAAAGAGACCCCACTTCTACTCTCACATACATAATATTGATTAAGAGTATTCTGTCATTACTCCTCTTGTGAAATAAGAAATCAATAGAACCTTAACATTGACATATCACACACTCTAAAACATCATAGAAATGGAAAGAAAGTATAAGTTTTGTAGTGCATTAACTATGAATTATTCAGCTAGTTTGCCTATTAAACCTAGATCTTGGGATCTCCTATCGAGTAGGTTAGGTTACCACTAGACAACTCATTTCATAGGCTTTAGCCCCATTTCCCTCATGTAAATATGAATTGCTCTCTTAACAATCCTTTCATCAAAGGATCTACAATATTCTCTTTTGATTTCACATAATCAATGAAAATTATTCCATTAGAGAGCAATTGCCTTATCAAATTATGCATACCTCTAATACGTTGTGACTTGCCATTGTAGACAGTATTCTTGACTCTCATAAAAGTCGTTAAATTGTCACAATAGATACATATTGCGCTTACAGGCTTTGGACACATTGGAATATTTTCAAGAAATTTTGAAGTTATTCAACTTCTTTTCTGCTTTATCAAGAGCTATAAACTCCGATTCCATAGTACAGTGTGCTATACACCCCTATTTTAGAGATTTCCATGATACGATGACTCTATCTAAGGTAAAAATATACCCATTTGTTGATTTAGTCATCATGCTATCAGGAATTCAATTTCCATCATTAAATACTTCAAGTACATATGGATACCTTGTATAATGTAATCCATAGTCTAGAATACTTTAAGTACCTTAGAACTCTGATTAATGCATTCCAATGATCATGCCCAGGATTGCTGGTGTATCTTTCTAATCTTTCTATTGAATAGGCAATATCAGGTCTTGTACAATTTATTATGTACATTTAAGCTACCAATAACTCTAGAATATTCTAGTGACGACACACCTTCATCATTGTTTTTCTTCAATTTTCAATTTGGATCAAATGGAGTAACAGTCGACTTAGTCTCAAACTGATCAAAATTTCTCAATACTTTCTCTATATAGTGAGATTGTGAAAGTATGCATCCACTTGGATTTGTGCCTAATATTAACATATCATCTACATACAAGTAAACAATAACATACTCTTGATCTATGGTTTTAACATAGAGACACATTTATCACACTCATTTATCTTAAACTCATTTGATAACATAGTGTGATCAAACTTTTCGTACCATTGTTTTGGTGCTTGTTTCAACCCATAAAGAGACTTAACAAGTTTACAAACTTTGTCTTCAAGTCCTTTAACAACAAATCCTTCAGGTTATTCCATAGAAATTTCATCTAAATCTCCATTTAAAAATGTTGTTTTTACATCCTAATAGATGTAATCCTCGTTACTAAAGAATAGGTACCAAAAAAATCTAGCTCTTTTTTTTTCTTTTTGCTAAAGCCTTTAGCTACTAAGCGGGTTTTGTATATACCAATAGTGTCATTAGCCTTAAGTTTTTCTTAAAAATCCATTTACTCCAAGTTCTTTGCTTCTAGGAGGCAAATCAACCAATATCCATGTATTGTTATGTAAAAAGGATTCTAGCTACCTATTGATAGCTTTCTTCCAATAAGGTGCAATTAGGAGATAATACAACTTCTTGAAAAGTTTGAGGCTTACCTTTTATCATGTAAGTTATGAAATCTAATACAAAAGAAGTAATTTTCTCACCATAAATCCTACGACAATTTTAAAATGTCATAAATTAAATGACACTTATTAATTGTCATTAAATAAAGTTCATTATTATTTTTTACAATAAAATAGAAATATGTGATTAAATATAGGAGATGAAACCCTAGCCGCAAATTCTTCAACTTGATAGGCACACCTACAACTTGCAATGACAAACAGCGATACACAACCACCGATGAGTGACAATGATGAGACTTTTCTTGCCACGCAAGCAGTACAAATGGTGATATTTTTGTCTGGTTCAATCTATAACCACGCAAACGTCATTCACGACGTCGTTCACGAAGACTAGGATTTGAAATTCAGATTTCTAACATTTGCCTACATCCCATGCGACCTAACAACATGATCCTTACTTGTTTTAAAAGCTTATTAGAATGAAAGTTATCTCCACACCTACATGGTTTCTTTTAGCATGCTTTGTTCTCACTCACATGCATCCTATAAAAATTTTCAGAAGGTCATCCAACATAGGATTGTTCCAAGCTCAGCACATTTAACTTTGGAGTTCTTATGGTTGAGCCACCAAAAAGGAAGGTTTACTTTGTTGGTATAGGTAAACTCTTAATTCTTTTAAGCCTTTCTTAACGTTTATTTTCGAAGACGTCAGGGAAGGTCCCTTTCCCCAACATCAGACAGACTAACGTCGCAGAAAGTTTAAATAATGAATTCATTATTTAAACATTCCTCGAAGTGCACCATGCCACACGTTGCGAAAATGTGACCATTGTCACTTCAATACGTACACTTTCCCCAACGTGTGGCAGGGTGCACGTTGGGGAATGTTTAAACAATAATTATTATTAAATTTTTTGCAACATTAGTTTGTCCGCGTCGGGGAAAGTTTGAATGAAAAATCAATATTTAAACTTTCATCGATGTCTATCTGCTACACGTCAAGGAAAGTGAAAAAATTTCATTACAACTTCCACTTTCCCTGACGTGTGGCAGATAGACGTCGAGAAAATTTTAAACAATAATTATTATTTAACATTTTCCCGACGTGCACCCTGCCACACATTGTGGAAAGTGAAGATATTAAATTTAATTTTAAACGTTCTGCGACATCTGGTTCTTGTACGTCGTAGAATGTCTTGTCGCCGACGTAAGCAATGTTGTGTCGGTGAAAGGTGGTCAACATCGACACACCTTTCGTCGATGTTGTTTCTGGCGTCGAAATTATTTCAATTTCTTGTAGTGATAAAAAGGATATGGAAAATAATGAGGATTGCAAAATCATGACTCTCATGTTTTTCTTCAAAATCTTTTTCCTAGTTCCAATTGTTGTTCAAGATTTAGCGATTCTATTGTTATATTTCTACTTAGAAAGAGTAGAAGTTGAGAAGTTGGCTTGTTTTGGGTACTTTGATCATTGCATCGGTTTGGGGGGGAAGGGGGCTTAAATGACACTTTGAAGGTTTAAATGTAATTGTTACATTCGGTAGCACACCGAAGTTAGTGTATTTGTAAGTTGAGTCTCTATTGTTGGTTACATTTGTAGAAAGAGTGGAAATTGAGAGATCGGGTACTTAGGGGTTGTCGTTTGATTATTGTTTGTTCCTAAGTTGTAAGAGTGGAAGTTTGATTAAAGGTTGTACTATGATTATTGTTTGTTCCTAAGTTTTTGGTTTTTGGCATATCCATGCATTTTGGTTTCTTTGAAGTTTGAATAATGTATTTCACTTTAATGTCATTGTAGGTGTGGACTTGTTCGAAGATGGCATATGGGACGATGAGAGATGCTGTTTTTTTTTTTCTTTTCTATGTACTTGTTTCAAACAAACAATATGTACTTATTCAAATAGTAAGACATTTTTTTTTGTTAGATTTATGTTTTAATTTTATAAATGACAATTTGGTATTTGTATTTGTTAATTTTGTGTATGTGCTGTTTGAAAACTTTATTGAATTTAAATCAAATCGAAACTAAAAAACGTACCACTAGATAAAAAAAAATTAACATAATAACTGAAAAAAAAAGAGTAAGAATACATAATCTCTTGAACACGTACATGTCGGGAGTTAATCCCATATCCCGACATTTTACTCATTGCGTCGAAAGACCATTTCCCAATGTCGGGTTGGGAATACCTTTCTCCCGAGCCGGAATGAAGCACATCTGGAAAAGGTAATGCTTGACATGCTTCATTTTGGCGTTTGGAGTAAGGTATTCATGATGCCGCTTCATGTACGCGTCGAGAATTCGTCTACTGACGCATTTCTCTTGATTTGTCTTCCGACGGTATTTGGGTAAATATTATGATGCATTTAGAGAGTTATATTTACGAAAATATGTATCCATTGTTATTGTTGGTTATGTACATTTTATATGTGTGAAAACCATACAAACAAGTGACTTGAATCACTTTTTTTTACATAATGGTACATCTTTTCAGTTCATTTGTCATATATATGAATCAAAGTACTTCGTACACCCTATTGATTATAATTATTAGACGTACCCTATTGGTTATAATTATTAGATGTACCCTATTGAAATCAAAAGCTAGCTTGCAAACACTGGAACACTATATATGAAACAAAGCATATGTTTGGAGGGTTCTACTGATAGAAAATTCACAAGGAATGAATTGATCAATTATTGCTATTTGTATCTATGTGAAATTTAAACAAGATTGAATAATATGGATGATAAAGTTTAGGAGAATGAGGTTTTTGTGAACTTAAGGTGTGTTTAGACAAAATGTAGGGCCACTAGGGGAAATTCAACATTTAGGATATTATCAACGAATGAGAAGCAATTGGCATATATTGAATAAAACTTAGCATCACTGTCACACATAAGTTTCAAATATTATTCTAAAATGCTACAAAATCAAATTGCAAGAAACAAAAAATATGTAAGACGACGACACAAAGTATTATATATTATACATTGGGGTGTTAACAGGCAACATATATATGAGACTAATTCTAACATGAACTGCAAAGTTCTTCATTTGACACTTACACTGAAGAAATAAACTTTAATTTTCTGATCGATTCAAATTCTAGCTATATTAGTACTCAAATTCTATGTTGTGTGACATAATTTTAATTTTAAAATACAATAAAACGGATTTAATCATTACGTGTGATAACGATAATCAAACCGACTTTTATTTAAATATTCATTACATATTTACTAACAACATGAGAATTAGCTAAATAGTCTTAATCCAACTTTAACAATTTTTATTCATACACTATCCCTGCAAAATATATTTTAAGTTTTTAAAGTTCAGAGAAATTTTGAAACTCTTTAAAATTTATTGGTGTTGTCAAAACAAATATATTGATAATTTTTTAAAAGATATTTTTGAAATTCGTGTAAGCAGTAATTTTTAAATTTTTTGGATCTTCAATTATATTTTTTATTTTTATTATAATTTAGATTAATAATAATTTTTAAAAATATTGTAAGTATAGCAAAGACTAACATGATTATATTATATGAATGGTTATATATGAATTAGAGTTGAAGTATTAAAAAAGACTAATTGTTAGCGTGGAAGAAAGCGCGTGGAGATGGGGAAAGCTTGAGAAGGAAGAAAAGTGTAGGATACCAATATTCTCTGTCCTTTTACTATTATATATTCATTTTTTAAACCGTAACTCTTTAAAATATTTTGGAATCTAAAAACGTACATCACCGACACCACCATCCATCTTCCCCTTTTCTATTTCTTTTCTTTTCATCTTATTCTTATTTTATATCAATGCTTTGCAAATTCTTTCCCACCTTAAATTATTAAAAATGTCTTCAATTTAAAATATATTCTTAAAATTTTAAAAATAATTCAAAAATACCCTCGTCTTTGAAGTTTTGTTTCAAAATGCTTTTTAACTATTGAAAAATTTCAAAAATATCATTGAACATAAAACAAATAAAAAAAAAAAAACTATTCTCTTGATTAGAATATGAACTAAAACGATTAATATTTAGTTGAAAAAATAACTCTAAATTAAAGATCTCTATATTTAGTACAATGATAAATTTATGTGAAGTTGTTAAATTTTATGGGATTAGCCATATTTGTTTCATAGCTAATTTAGATAAATTTATTTTTAAAAATATTGTCAATCTCATGAAATGTAACAATTTCAAATAAATTTATCATTATGCTAGCGATAGAGATACATTTCATTTAGAGTTATTTTTACAATAAGATATTAATAGTTTTAGTTCATATATTAACTGTGAGATAATTTCTTTTAAACTTTTTTTTTAAGTTCAAGGATGTTTTTGGAACTTTTCCATAGTTCATAGATTTTTTAAACAAATCTTTGGAGCTCTTCATCCAAAACTAACTGCAAAGTATTTTTTTCAATATTTTATTAAATTTGATGGTATTTTTGAAACTTTTAAAACTTTGTGATTATTTTTTATACAAATTGCAAAGTTGAGGTTATTTTTTATATATATAATTTAGTCTATCTTCAAATATCTAATTTTAATTCGTATACTTTTAATAAATCTTAAATTTAATATATTAGTGTTGGTTTAGAGTTTTATTTAACGATAAATTTTGAAAACATGTTCGCATATTATATTTATTTGCATGAAAATTTATTGATATTAGAAAATTTTAAGAAATTAAAGAAAAACAAAATTGAATTTAAGATTACTTTTAAAGTACCGAAGTTAAACGGTGTTTGAGGCACTAAATTGATTATTATAGTTTGTTTATAGTGCAGATTTTCTTAACATGTATAATAATAATTTGTATTTGAGGTATGGATTGTTTTAGTCTAGGTAGAAAATAGTTGTTGATGTCAAATTTTGGATATGGGTAAGCACATTTAACATTTACGTGATACCAATAATTGATTTGTTTTAAGAGGAGAAAAGTGCAACCTACAAAAGAGAAAACATACACACTAATGTGGTGTTTTGCCATATTCACTACGTACATTATCCTAAATTAGAAGTGAAAGAGTGTGAAAGCTAGAGAGTTTGAGAGTAAAGGTTAAGTTACCACATATGAAGTTAAAATAATGCATTTATAAAAAAGGTTGACCTAGAGTGTGTTCTCTAGGATTTTCGAGTTACCTTAGGATAATTAAATAATCAATCGGTCCAAAGTGTCTATTGATAAGCACCTAAAATGTGTTTATTTTCATTTCTTATTTAGAGTTGATTTTATTAAATTTAATGTGATTGCTAGTGTTTCTCACCAAATTATGGCAAATTTATCATTTGGGAGCAAAAGAAACGAAAACAACAAAACTAGGTCAATTTGGAGCAAAAATGAAGAAAAAAATGTGAACTAACAAAAATGCCCCTACGATAGGATAGTGTTGCGTTGTCGACCAAAACTTAGATACATGGTGTGTCCCTCAAGTTCGTGTGATAGATGGCGCTTCAGATGGACACGCTGCAACGTTGTGCAGCTGACAAGCCTTCATGGCGCGGGACGGACGACAAGTGGGTTAGGTAGAATATTCAACAAGCGTTGCAACGCTACTTGCAATGTTGCGATGCTATCCCTTTGTTTTTTTCTTTTTGCTATAAATTGACTCGAATTTGGCTTCCAAAGACACACCTCTGTTCACAACTTTGACACTCCAAAACATCAATTGGGAGGGGGAAGGCCTCGAGTTACTATTTTCCATCCCTACAAAGCCTATTCTTTGAGAGAATTCTCCTAAATTTTCTTCAATTACTTGGTGAAGCCTTCCCAGAAATTGAGTTCAAAGGGAAGACAACATTTTGGTGATACAAAGGAGTGGACATTTAAGGAGACCGTTGGAGTTGCTATCCAAATTTGGAGGACGATAGTCACATACTTGACTTGCTTTCTCTTTCCCTCTTTATTTTTCCATTAATTTATCTTGGTTTTCGTCGTGAAGTGTCTTTACTTAATGTTGCAACCATGAGTAACTAATTTGTGTACTTTGGATTTATGATTTTTGTCATGGACTTGTTAATGCATAACTCATTTTAATTAGCATATTCATTCATAAAATGCCTTTAAACATGTAGCTAATGTATGAATTATCTTTACTTTTACTTGATGTTGACTTGAGGGAGAATACATTGAGTTGGACCTAGTATGCTAATCTGTTAATTAATATGCACGAGAATGAGATTGAGAATAGTAGAGATTAATTAATGTAGGATCTTAATGTTGTACTACTTAATGAGTTTATGAAGATAAATCAGTATTAATTATATATATAAAGGTCGGATTAGACTTGAGAGAGTTAATCAGGGAAATAAGACTCCTAAAGTCTATGATTGTCCTAATTAAAATTCACGTTAAAAACAATTAACTAACACATTGATGAAATTATAATCCTAAGAACATGTCTTTACTTGATTCTCACTCCCATGTCAATTTTATTGTTTTTTAGAACTATATTTTATCTTTAATTAATTTCTGAGTTCCCTAAATAGAATTGGAAGAACCACTGAATAAAACCTATATTTATAGAAATGAAATCCCTAGAATTGGGAGAAGCAAAAATAATAAAGAAAGTAAACAATAATACATATCGCACATTACACAATTGATCAACGAATAACCATAAGGATTCCTTTGTAACATGTTTTGTTATCCAAATATTCTCCTCTTTGAATGATTGCGGAGTTTCTTGCTGGACTTGAATTATGTGAAGTGAATGTGTGTTGGTCTTGCTGACATGGTTTTTGCTTTCTTTATTTTATACCATTGTCGAGCATCATCCTTAGATTTTAACTTGGGTCGAAAGTGCTAATTTAGGTCAAGGCATCCGTAAAGTATACCTTGTTATGAACATTTGACAAGGGTTGACGGAGGATATTGGCTTGGGCTTGGCTCAGACTAACCCATTTTCCTTTTAGCCAAATCCACAATCATTAGAAAAACATAAGTAAAAAAAAAAGAACTTTATTTTTCCATCTTTTTCTCTCGTCTTCTCCAATTTCTCAATAACTTATTTTCTCTCAAACTCTCGAGAATGTTTATGTTTTTATTAGATCAAAATTGTATATAATTTTATTTAAATAATTATGATCTTCCGAGCAAGAGAAGGATGAAGGATATTATGCATAAGGATATGGCGTACTTGTACGGTCTCCAAAGTACCAATCTCCCCACCATGTTTCATAATATACACACATACATATAATATTATGTTATGTGTGTTTTGCTTTTTCTTTTTCTTTTTTCTTTTTTTATTGGTATTAAAGGTTCGGGTTGATTTTAAACTTATTATTTCTGGTTTATAAAAATTGTGGTCCTTTTTATGTTTTGAGATTAAGTTATTCCAATTTTATTTTATATAATTTGGTTTCATCAAATCTCATTAGAATTTTTTTTTGTTACCTACCCATTCTTGGCTAATGATTTTATTTTTAAATTTATTATTGTTTCTCTCCTAAATTTATACTTGTTTCTCATAAATTTTATTATTAGTGAGATTTTAAAAAGACAAAAACAAGGTTTTTCTTTACAAAAAATAAAACAGTTCGAAATGTGGTTCGGTTTAATTTTTAGTGAAAAATGAAAAAATAAAAGTAGTGTTCATAATAATATTGAGCTTTTGTTTCTTTTTTGTGATAGTATTCATATTTGTATATAGGATATAAAAAAGAAAAAAAAAATCGAGTAGGTAGTATAAAACAATTTAGGGACTATGTCTAATATTTCATCTATCATAAAATCTAAGTTGAGGCAAAGTTTCAACAAAAATTATCAAATTTCAGCTTGGATTTAGAAATTTTTTTTGTAAGAGAGAATTATATAACAAATACACTAAAAAATATACTAAAAAATGTGAAAAAAACCTTAGGTCTTTGCAAGAGGCACACCAGAAGCAAAACATATTTAAAATAAAGCATTATTTAATATAATTATAATCCAACACTTTAAAATTAATATTAAAATACAAAAAGCAAAACATATTTAAAATAAAGCATTATTTAATATAATTATAATCTAACACTTTAAAATTAATATTAAAATACAAAAATCAAGAATGTGAGAAGGTACTCTTGACTTAGGTCAAGAATAATATTAAGCCTATCAAATATTCTGTTACTAAAATTATTAGTACACTATATGTACCAATATAACATTATATGCTTAAGATTTACAACCAAATGTTTTTTTTTTAGTTCTACAAATATATGTGTAGGAGAAGATTTGAACATATCGTCTAACATTACAAAGTTATAATACTTTTATATATCTTTATTGATTTCATTACCAAATATTTGTTGTTTCATAAAAACACAAGGGTTAAAAAATGAAGTAATTAATAAAATATTAATTACTTTTGACCACTATTTAAGAATTTTGGGTTTTATTGTGTTTAATGAAATATATATATATATATCACTTCTCTAAATTAATTGAGAGGATAATTGTGATTTAATTCAAAGTCACTTTGATGAAATTCTCATGATCAATGAAAGGAATTATAGTTGATTTGTAAATGACGAAAGGTACTAAAAATGACATCCATTCTGAACGTCTCTATATAGTTGCTTGATTAATGAAAAAGATCAAAAAGATCGACCACACTCAATTGACACACTATACTTTTCAATGAATCCATCATCATTTAATACAAACATAGCAATCTAAATAAATCTACCAAACCTTTTATAAATATATATATGTGTATAATTTTGTAGGGAAGCTTTTGAAAAAGTGGCATGAAAAAGATCTATAGGTTGAGGACCACAAAATTTTGCTTAAACAATAATGCAATGAGGTGATTTCCTTTTAGGAAAGATGAGGAAACAGTGAACTCAAAACAAATAATATCTCAAATATTTTATAAAAGGAAAGATTGGGAAAACAAGGTTGGATTATACCACACCATATAATTCATTTACTTAAAAAGAAAGCCTCATCAATTGTTCATTAATTAATTACATTTTTGCCACTTGCATGTCTTATATAATTTAATTAAATTTTATTTACTTTGTACTATCATATATTTCAAGCAATTGGTTTTAAGAATTCATAATATCATTTATTTGGTTTGTTGCATTCATTATTGTCTTTTTCCAATGCATAAATTTCATCATGATTTTGGAGGAACATTAGTCTTAGCGTTGAGGTAAAAGAATTGGACTCCAAGAAAAAAAGAGAGGGTGTTGGGAAAAGGCCCAACTTGTCTGCTTCTACGTGAGGAAAGATTAATTATAGGTGTTTTAACTCGTACAGCCTAAGATATATAAAAGGGAAGCTTAACATTATCATTTTTTTTATTTTTTTATTTAATTTAAGAGACACATTGAACTTCAAATTTACACAATATCCATCATTATGATTAATATTATTTTTAAAAATAGAAGAAATTGGTAATGACACAAACGACGTATCTTTACACTGTCCGAAGAAAGGGCGTCAAGAGATAGGACATCTCTTGATGCAACACTCGGAGCGTCGAAAGATATAGTATCTCCCAACACACAAATAAAGTGTCAAAATTTGTTTGGGAACTCCCGACGCAGTGTTGGGAGGCATCGGGAGATGGAAGCCAACTCCCCACGACACTAGTAAAGTGTCGAGAGTTGTTTGGAAACTCCCGACGCACATTAAACCACGTTGGAAGTTTGCCTTTAAAATCTCTTCCTCTATCTCTGTATTTCATAGATCTGCGAAGGAGGCACTGGGAGTTTGCCTTTAAAAATTATGTATTTCGCAAATCTGTGAAGGAGGGAATCGGCGTCGGGAGATGTAAAAGGATCTTTCGACGTTTCATTTTGTGCATCGAAAGATATTCTCTCGATTCATTTCGTCAAACCCCGATCCCGACGCACATTTATGCATCAGGAGATCTTCTTTTTCTTGCAGTACTGTGTCACAACAAATTGACTTCTTATTCTCTTTATCTTCCTATAACTATTTACCTTTCCTAATCCTCATAATATAAAATAGATAGGCACACCTAGAGGTAAATTCTTATCCCCTATCTTTAACTTGGCCTAATACCGACTTGAGCATCAGAGGTTACGTGGTAGACACATTATTTTAGTGTTTTCTTTTCTTGTCTTATAAGTCGTCTTCCTCTCCTCATTTTGCCATCACCAAATGAGTTCCCCTCCTTCTCTTCTTTTATTCCTAAATTTAGATGCAACTTTTCATGTCTTTATAATTTGGCTTGATCTACAAAATTTAAGAAAAAATATATATATTTATTTGTTTTTTTTTTTTGTTAGAATTAGTGGACATTTATAAATTTTTGCTAAAAAAATAGCTTGAAATTATAAATGTATATATGGTTGATGCCACAATTTGGACTTTGAAAATGCATTTGGCCTTTACGTAATACCAATAGTAAACTTATTTGGATGAATGTAATTTATAAAAAGAAAACATATACACCAAATGCGTTGCTTATCACACACTCTAATACATAAGTCAAAGGGGGGCTGAATGTGAAACATAGAAGATATTGAAGTATATCCAAAATTACCTCATATGGTAGTGTTCTATAACCTTTGAAAATTTGATTTTGTGGAGTTATAAATGATGAAATATATGAAGTAGTATCACTTAACCCTCAATTTTAATTGTTTAGAAGTATAAAATTATTTCTTAAATTCAAAGAATTACTTATGCCGATTTCTTAAATTATTTATTGAAACCACCGTAAAGTTCATTTTAAAATTTAAGATACAATTGAAACACACCTCAAAGTAGGTAGTGATGTATTTTGATTTTTTTATTTAAAAAAAAGACTAGTTGTAAATTCATTGAATTATCTATAGTTTTACTTTTTTTTCTTTATTTCTTTGTTATTATTTATAGAAATATTTAGAAATCCTTCAATGTTATAAGTAAAAAAGTAATCAATTTTGTAGATGGAGATTGTCACCTCAATCACATCCACATCTTTGTGTTGCATACTTCGTGAGTTGGTATCTATTTTTAATGATATCACGTGGATTATTAAATCTTTTTTTAATGAATGTAGAATAATGTTTTTGAATTTCAAAACCAAAATATTATTTTTTTAAAAAAATAAAAACCGATGTAATAATTATTAGGAATAATTGAAAAGAACCTAAGAACACAAGATATTTTTTAGTTCATTTACATATATATATATACATAATTTTAAAGTATGGTGCGATTTGGATTAGTAAACATTAGTATCCACTTCAGAAGTTAAGAGTTTTAAAAATCACTTTATAATAAAATTTAAAAGTCAATTTGTTGTTTTAGTACGATTGAAAACCTCACCATCTTTAAAAAGTAGTTGAGTTATTCATCCAATTGTCGATTGATTTGGGGTGAAACGTCATCCGTATGCAATATGAAATCAATGCAAGAATAGGTAGTCAAATTTTAATTGTGAACTCAAATGGCACCAATGATCTTACCATCCTTATAAGATCTAATAAATATAAGAACTATAAAAAAAATTCTGGAAACAAGAACTAAGAATAAATTGGGAAAGATTATTTTGAAGAAAAAAAATGGTGATGAGATAGAAGGAAGGCAAAATAATGAACACCCAATTTCAAATTGTGTTGGTATTATTAAGAGCATGGGTTTTGGGAGTTAGCGCAGCTGTCACAGTTGAGAGAAGTAAAGCGGCGGGCAGATAAAATAGTGCATGCCATGTGCTTGTGAAAATGCCACAGCGCCAACGCCAATCCTCCCATGTGACGATCAAATAAAACACCCCCATGACAACTCCACTTTCCTTTCTCTTTGTTTTTCTCTCTTTCTCATTAGAAATCAATCATTCATTAATAAAAAATTTTAATTTTATTTGACCATTCTTCCTATTTTCTTTTCAAAATTATGAAAAATGGGTCGTGCAGGGAAGTAAGGTCGGATCCAAGCACAAAGAGAATTGGAATCATCACTTCTTGTTGACATTACGCCCACCATTGGGCAATACGTCTGTTCTTCTTTCTACTTACATTTTATGGGTTATTTGCCTTCGATCTTCATTCTAATTTTTAAGCAAGGATGGAGCCTTTTAATTCTTACATGATTCAATCGCTCGCTTGATGACACGTATTTAAATTGGATCTATTAAAATGAATGTCTAAGTAATGATCAAAATGATATTGATCTAACATGAGTTAGGAAAACTCAATTGTTCAATGGTATGGACAACACGGGTGAAAAACTTGTCATCCATCAAACATAATTAGATAACTACTTGTGCACTTTCTTCTCCATTAAAGATGGGAGTCATAAAGATAACAACTTTATAAATATGCTCAACATAAATTAAAGCCCTCTCAAAAACATAATTCTAACTTTAAGTTTGTGGGGGTGTGCGACTAATAATAGGAATTTTGAACTTAAAGATGAGGCATCCACCTAATCAAAATTTAGGATTCACTTTAATATATGTTTTATCAATTTCGATGTCTTTAGGTATATACAAACCTATTCTATAATTCTCACTTGAGCTTTGGAGTACATGTGGCTCAGCACTATAAGAAGACAACAATTCTGAACTCGAAGTTAAGGTTCTGTCATCGTTCCAACTTTAACCGTAGTCAAAATCTATGGTTCATTTTAATCTGTGCTTTGCCAATTTATAAGTTTATATAATCTAATCTAATCCTCTCTCTAAAACACAACTAACTTTAGGTTTAGAGTGTGCATGACAAGAGTTAGCAACTTTACACTCAAAGTCGAGGCGTCATGTTTAAGGGTGAGCGTGATAGACTGAAAAATCGATTGGACCCAATCGAACCAAAGGCGGTCAATTAGAGATAAGGAGGGATTCAACTGACATCAGTTTGGACAAATTCCTGACCCAGACTGTGGAACAAAGGATTATCCCGGACCTACACCGAGGACCAACAACATTTAAAAAAAAACTCAAATGCTTAAACTGATCGACCGATGAACAACCGCGATTTATACTGCTTCATGATCAAGATTAATTTGAACATTAACTAACCCGATTACAATTGACTCAATGATAGTTTGATCGAAAAACTGACATCGATGTGCACTCCTAGTTGTGCGAACTACAGTTCATATCAATCAATGTTTGAAGCATTTGAAGGGAGAAACCATTGTCCATGAATGGAAGTGGGCCTTTATAAGAGAAACCATTATCCAATGTTCATTATATATCCATGGATCATAAGAGAAGAAAAAGGAGATAAAGAGATCCTACTGGGCCTTGCATCATCATCATCAGCCTATGTGCTCCTTTTATAATTCTATTCATCCATCATTTTGCCCTTTTTTTTTTCTTTCAAAAGCGCAATAAATAGTCTGACGTTTTCTTTAATTAGTGTTATTATTAATTAATAACTTAGATTCAAGAGATTAACATATATAATAACATTTTAAAAAATTCTAAATATAACTAAATTTGTTAAAATTTATCAATTATAAAAGAAATTATTACTTATAGACTATATTGATACACATTATAATTACAATCTTTAGTTTATCTCCACATTTTGCTATATCTCAATATTGTGAACAAAATGCAAAATCATTTGATAGTTTTAACTGTAGGAATCAAATTTTAGAAATGGTAACAATGGTACAAGTTTAAGAGTTTGGTCTAGGTTTAAGTTTGGGGTCAAATTTCTGCATTTATTATAAGTTAGAGTTTCTAATTAGTCTAAGTTTAAGAGTGTAATTGTAACCATTACCATACTTTAGGAATAGTTCTAAAATTTACCCTAATCTTTTTAAGACTTGGATTGTACCTTGTTTCTTCATTATGGTTAGGGGTGGACATTGTCAACAAAAGAATGAAATCGACGAAATTGAAGTTAGTAGAAATTACATGAGACTTGATTAGAGTCAATTTTGTAATATAGTAAAATCGGTTGGTCGACTTAAATAAAGATCTCAAAACTAGCCAACTGAGTTTTTAAAATACATTAGTCTTCTTTTTAAAATCACTATTAAACTAATTCTAAAATTTCATTTAATAATAGTTTTAAATTAATTAATATAGTCGAGTGAGTATATAGGCCCATTAAAAATGTAAATTTTAAAACCTATGAAACTCAAAAGTTGAATGTTATATAAATATAAAGTTTTAAATGTTAGAGTCGAAATGAAAATGAGGTGGAAAACTTTTTTTTTTTTTGCATTTTTATTTAGAATCCTAATATCTTTAAGATATTGTATAGAAAATATATAATTTATTTAAAATATGACCCATAAAGATTAATGTGGTATTTTGTAAACCTTTTATAAATACATTTTGGTGTTATCATTACACATCTTCTCAGAATCGACATTTACATTTATATTCTCGTAGTTTTATGATGATATGATTACATGGTAGATTATAGTTTAATTAAATTACTATCAAAACTTTTAAAAATTGTAAATTTAAAATTTAGGAATTTGTTACTTTTCTCATTTTCTAGATATAACAGGAAAAAAAGTTCAATTCAAGTGATACATGTTTAATAACTTTGATACACCTTACACATATGTAACGCCTTGATTTTAGGAGGAGAACGTGAATGAACCGATATCACATTTGGATGAGAGTGATCCTGAGAACATGAACGTAAGGTTAAGAAAGACTTAAAAGAATTAAAAGTTATTATCAACACCAACAAGGTGCACCTTTCTTTTTTGTGACTCAATCATAGGAACTTCGAATCTCGAGCCTGGGACGTGGTGAAAGAATTCGTAAGCCTTTAAGACAAGTAAGATGATGTTGTCAAGTCATAGGAGAATATCGAGGATTTGAGTTTTGAATCCTTGGCCTGGGACGTTACAACATATTTGTGTATAAATGTTGTGAAAATGACAAAATATTGAAGGTTTTTTAATTTAATGGTAATTAAGTAAATATAACTAATGACATTTGGGTAAATAAGACAATGTGACACTTTTGTAAATACGATGGTATTTATCAACTTTTAGGGTCAAAAAATGTGAAACACTCAATAAATATATATTTTTCTTTTCCCAATTCGTTAACAAAAATTCAAAGTCAAATGTATATCAAATGAATGTCACGTGTATCAAATGTTTACTAGAAGAGTATCAAGTGTATATCACGATGTATCAGGTGTATCAAAGTAGATATCAATAGTATATATTAGTAATTGATCGAGTATGTCGTGTGCAACAAGTGTCAAGTATATATCAATATGTATCATATGGTTTGGGTTTGCCTTTTGTCGCTTTTGTAAAAGTAAATTAGTATGTGCTAGAAGCTTAATTTTTTAAAGTCTTACAAACTTCAATTGACTAATTTCAACCACTACAATATTACTAGTTTCAAGAATTTTGCATCCAACTATTCATTTTTTTAAGAGATCTAGATATTGGCATTTTTATGGACATTGGTATTTATCGATACGATTGGGATTGTTTTCTATTGAGTGATTACATACAAAATCTTAACCACTTTGAATATTTGGTAAGATTGATGACAAACAAATTTGGTAGCTTAAACTTGATTTTTTTTAGAAGTATCCACCCATTATTTTAAAAACTACACTAGTATTAAGTATTATATTAAATTTACTTTTATCCGCAACCTTAAGTTTTTTAATTAATCAACCATTTAAAATGAAGATGGCATCACAATTGATGGTTTTGGGAGGTATTGTGATGAGGCCTTTGTATTGTTTTTTCTTCCTCATTCAATATTCATTTTTACTAGTTGAGTATTTCTCCATATTTTAATCTCACTAAAGAAGAGTGTTATAGATGTTATATTAAATTTGTTTCCACTCGATAGCTTAAATTTTTTGATCGGTCAACAATTAACATTCATTCATGGTATGAGGATTTCATATATAAGATATGATGATTCAAACAAAGAGCACCAGTGGTATAGTGGTAGAATAGTACCCTGCCACGGTACAGACCGGGGTTCGATTCCCGTCTGGTGCATTTCTCCAATTGTCTTTGCAGTGACGAATATGGTGCCCAAGTGATCGTGGGTCGATCACAACCGTCTGATTCCCTCGGACGAAAATTGAAGGCACATCTGAGCTTGACAATTATTTTTTCCTTCTGAGTTTAATTTTACATTTATTTCTTTAATTTTGAGTTTAATTTTTATTTGCGTTTCATTTTAAATAATTAATATTTCAGTTAATTAAAATGTGTCCTTTTAGTTAAGTTGAGTCTTGTTTCGTATAACCCAATTCAAACCCTATATATAAAAATTAGTCCAAACGAGAATAACAGACTCAGGTCCAAGTTCAAGTCCAACAAACAAATGTGTCCAAGTCCAAACCTACAAAGTAAATTGGTCTAAGCCAAGTTCAACAAGCAAATGGGTCCAAGCCCACCTAAAGCCTATGAAAATTTTCTATAAATAGAGACATTCCCATTTATTTTAAGATCTTTGGTTGAAGGAAGTATTGAAGCTCTGAATAATTAAAAACTCAAACTTTTAAAAGCTCTCAAGACGTGCAAGTTCTTATTAACCTGGAAATTACCATCTTCTGTGTCACACTCCGATCCACAAAACAACTAGAACGCAGGAAGTAGTGCAGATAAGACGTGATTTAGCTTAAAACTTTGAAACTGGTCTTATCGCCTAGCTCAAACTTAACTCCTTTAAACTACCAAGCGATAAAGATAAACATAACGCAGCAGAAGTCAACTTAAACTTTTATTCAACAACATGCGTTTAGGACATGAACATACAATTACAACACCTTGACCAAATAAATAACATTAATAAAAAAAAATTAAATGTCTGGTAGCTTTTTCAACTCGCTATAAGCCCTTCAACCTTCTTCTCTACTTGGCCTAAACGCCTGATCTTGAAAGATAAAATTTTAAAACGTAAATCTAAGGACTTGGCAAGGTTTTATGAAAACCTTTTCACAATACACTTTGATAAATCCTTTTCGTCAAATCATAAATTTTAACACAAATCAGTTTATCAATAAACACATCATTTCGCAACCATATCAAAAAGCATATAATCATTTTTACAATAGAATCAGATCAACTCGCAAATCACATCAATATACATTTCGCATAAACACCCATTAGTCACAATCATTTCTTTCGCCAAGGATCCCGAATCGTTCTCTATGCTTGGTCTCATTACCTCGCATTTAGACTACTGTATCAACAACATTTGAGAACATACAGATTCGTCCTTGTTACTCAGGCTGCCTAACACAATGCAACCTTTTTCTACATTCGCCGGTTTCACTCCACCATGTAGGCCTTTTCTACATTGATGCATTTAACCTTATGTGCACGTAACAATTAGCTCATTCAAAGGAACCAAGTAATGATTTGAACACCATTTCTTAATCAATATCATAGTCATCAAATCAAGCTTTAAACATTATAAAGCATGTTTGAAATCATATAAATACTTTAAAAGAACACTTTGAAAGAAAGCACCCACAAATACTTTTAAGAAAATATCACTCATAATACTTAGTCGTAGAATCGGAAACCTTCTCTTCTTCTTCTTTCTCGCGTAGCCTTCTCACGGAAACAAAATGGTAGCACTTCAACACTTCAAAATTTCCAGAAATCTCCCTTACTTAGTGACCAAAATCCTTTATTTATAATACTCTTTAACCTGGATTAATCATCCTCAAATCCTTGTCAAATTGTTAGCTCCTACTTAAAATGTCACACGTGTAAAATTAATATTTATCTTAGTCATGTTTAAATTCTTAATCTTACACGTTAACCCCTATCAAACCATATTTGACATTTTCTCCCCAAACCTTTATTCTCGCCTAATTTCACTCCATGAATAGCTTTAACCGCTTAACATAACTTTCGAATGATGGAAACGGTATACATGTGCAGCGAAATAAAGATCAAACTTTACTCTAATTGCAACTAGACACTTTAGTAAATAACATGCATTACAACCTTAATTGAAACAAAGATATGGTTAAAAGAAAAACTCACCTTTGATGCTTTTCTTTTATTGTAATTTTCTCACAAACTCTTCGTTATCACCTCACGAACTCAAAGTCGGGACTACCACTAGTGTTGACTTGTTATTCTCCTAACTTGGAATGAGACTCGAATGGTGGAGGAAATAGAGAGAAATGGTACTTTTAGGAGGAACCTAACTTTTAGATCTTTGTTGAGAAAAAAAAAATTAAGTTCTTGGTTTATTTTGTAATTCTTAATTTCAAAATTAATTCTTACCATTTTAAAAAACCAAGAGACCTTTCACCTTTGAAAAAAATCTCTTTACAAGCAAACTACAAGTAAAAGCTTCCCTATCTCACCACTTGGCATTCCACTAATTAAAAGCTATTAAAGTTGTTACAACTAAACAATTATACAACTATAAAATTCTAGTATAAATAAACAACTTCACCACATTGGGAAGATAAGAGAATTTTTCAGAAAACATACTTTGGTTTACACCAAATTGGTATCAGAGCATCATCGGACTTGGGATCGATGGCCAACCATAGCGGCGGAGTTCCGACAGCGAAGGAACAACAAGAGGAGGGAGAAACACTCGTCCTTTCTCCAAGAACAACAACCAGACGCTTGCTGTCAATTGAGAACACCTTGGAGGGAATTCGTGAGACCTTGGAGGCAGTAGTTAGAAGGTTGGAGATCATGACTCCAGTTCAACCAGAAGAAAGACGACCAAACCTACAGCAATGGGGCGCTCAAAGAAGAAGAGGTGCAGAACATCTGGAAGGCTACAGAAATCAAGAAAATTACCAAGAAATAAGATTGAATCGGTTTCAAAGAAGAGATAGACATCAAGAACAGTGGCCAGAAATTCAAGATTGGAGTTCCTCAAGCGAAGAAGAAGAGAGTGATGCTACCATTAACAACAGAGGATGCCGATTTGCACCTTTCAGAGAACGAAGAGCAGAAGCATAAGAATATAAGATGAAGATCGACCTTCCTATATATGACGGTAAACGAAATATCGAGACCTTTCTTGATTGGATAAAAAATACTAAAAAAAAATTCAGTTACATGGAAATAGCTTAACACAAGAAGGTACATTTAGTGGCATTGAAGTTAAAAGGTGGAGCATCAGCTTGGTGGGATCAAGTAGCAGTCAATCGGCAAAAACAAGAGAAGAACCCCATTCGATCGTGGGAAAAAATGAAGAAATTAATGAAGCAAAGATTCTTACCTCCTAACTATGAAAAGACCCTTTATACACAGTACCATAATTTTCGACAAGGAGCCCGAAAAACAGCATAGTATATTGAGGAGTTTCACCAGCTAGGAGCTCGTACAAATCTCTAATGGAAAACAAACAGCATTTGATTTCCAGATTTACAGGAGGATTACAGATGGACCTAAGGGAGAAGTTAAGACTTCAAGGATTCAAATGGCTATCTGAAGTCATAGCCTATGCAGAATCAGTAGAAGAAATAGTGGAAAGCAGATCGAAATTTACAAGAAAAGGATTGTGGGAAACTTCCACATCCAAAAGTACCCCAGTACCTCAAGTGATCAACAAAGCTAATGTGGCAGAAAAGAACAAAGAACCAAAATAGAAGGAGGATCAAAATACCAAAAAAAAAAAGACTACTGAAGCAAATAAAAAGTCAAGAAATCCTTATAACAGACCTTTCCCAGGAACCTATTATAGGTGTGGACAAGCCGACCACCCTTCAAACTCCTGACCTCAACGAAAGACAGTGGCAGTAATAGATGCTGAAGAAGATATAAATCAGGGAAGTAATGAAGAAGAAGAAGAAGATGTAGAATTCATTGAGGCTGATGAAGGAGACAACCTATCATGTGTTCTACAGAAAATTTTGATCACTCCAAAAGAAGAGCATCAACCACAGAGACATAGTTTGTTTGAAACAAGATGCACGATTCAAGAAAATATTTGCAATGTGATAATAGATAGTGGCAGCAGTGAAAACTTTGTTTAAAAAAAACTAGTAACAGCCTTGAATCTTAAAAGTGAAGCCCACCTGAATTCCTATAAGATTGGATGGATAAAGAAAGGAGGAGAAGCTCAAATCTCATAAATATGTTCTGTCCCATTATCCATTGGCAACAGTTACAAAGACCAAGTCGTATGTGATGTTCTCGAAATGGATGTGTGTCATATACTCTTGGGAAGACCATGGCAGTATGATACTCGAGCCTTGCATAAGGGGAGAATAAAAAGGTACTCCTCCTACCTCTGAAAAGAAGAATGAAGAAGGGATAAATAAAAAAAGCAGTAGCCTCTTTGTGACAACAAGTGGAAAGAAACTAATTAAAGAATGTGAAGCTGATATCTTAGGGTTAGTAATGACTAACCAGAATAGGGAAGGAGAATCTACTGAAATCCTTAAAGAAGTACAAGAGTTATTCGATAAACTCCCTAGCATCATCAAAGAACCAACAAAATTGCATCCCTTACGATACATTTAACACAATATTGAACTAATACCAGGGGCTACACTACCGAATCTGCCACATTAGAGAATGAGTCTAAAAGAATATGTTGCCCAACAACATACAATTGAAGAATTGCTGAAAAAAGGCCATATTCAACCAAGCTTAAGCCCATGTGCAGTCTCTGCTCTACTAACACCAAAGAAAGATGGAAGCTGAAGGATGTGCGTAGACAACAAAGCAATAAAAAAAATCACGGTAAAATACAGGTTCCCAATTCCAAGAATAAATTAGTTACTTGACCAACTTGGTGGAGCATGGATTTTTTCAAAAAATGATCGAAGGAGTGGCTATCACCATATCATAATCAGGCCCGAAGATGAATGGAAAACAACGTTCAAAACAAATGAAGGCCTATTCAAATGGCTTGTGATGCCATTTGGACTCTCTAACGTGCCAAGCACCTTTATGAGACTCATGAACCAAGTATTTCACCCCTTCCTTAATAAATCTGTCATTGTTTATTTTGATGATATCTTGGTTTTTAGCAGATGTCCAGAAGAATATAAAGTGCAGCTATATCAAGTGTTCGAAGTGTGGCAAAAAATGAACTATGTATCAAACTCAAGATATGCATCTTTTGTGTAGAAGAAATAGCATTCTTGGGATTTATTATCAGGAAGAATCACATCCTAATGGATGAAAAGAAAGTTGAAGCAATTAGAAACTGGCCTATACAGAACTCAACAAAAGAAGTACAAGCATTCCTAGGCTTGACATTATTCTATAGGAAGTTCATCTACAACTTCAGTACCATTGCCGCCCTAATTACAGATTGCCTAAAGAAAGGAGGCTTCCTATGGGAAAGAAACAACAAGACAACTTTGAAGAATTGAAGAAAAAGCTGAGTGATAAACCAGTTCTAAAACTCTTTGACTTTACACAGCCATTTGAAGTAGCTGTAGATGCCTCTTGGACAGGCATTGGAGTCGTCTTATCTCAATCAGGCCATCTCATTGAGTACTTCAGTGAAAAACTTAGCCAATCAAGCAGATGTGGAGCACTTATGAACAATAAATGTATGCACTCATCCTAGCATTAAAACAGTGGGAGCATTACCTACTATCTAAAGAATTCCTCTTATTAACAGATCACTTCTCTCTAAAATATCTCCAAGCACAGAAATCTATCAACAAGATGCATGCTAGATGGATCTCCTTTCTATAGAGATTCAATTTTGTTATCAAGCACAAAAGTGGGAAAGAAAATAAAGTAACTGATGCACTGAGTAGAAAGCACTCCTTACTTTCTATATTATCATCCAAGGTGATAGCATTCAAACATCTCCCAGACCTATATGAAGATGATGCTGACTTCAGCAAAATGTGGTACAAATGCGTCCACCACCTCGAAGCTGGAGAGTTTCACATAGTTGATGGATTTCTTTTCAAAGGAGAAAAATTGTGCATACCCCATGCATCCACCACCTTGAAGCCGGAGGGACTAGCTGATCACTTCAGGCAAGACAAGACTCTTGAAATACTTTCCTCCATATATTATTGGCCACAATTACGAAAAGACACAAATAATTTTGTGAAGCGCTATCCTATATGCCAAACAGTTAAAGGGTCTAGCATCAATGCTGGACTATACAAGCCTTTGGCAATTCCTATGTCTATATGGGAGGATTTATCAGTAGATTTTCTACTAGGGCTACCTAAGACACAAAGACATAATGATGCTGTCATGGTAGTTGTAGACAGATTCAACAAAATGGCCCATTTTCTACCCTGCAAGAAGACTAATGATGCAGTCTATATTGCTAATTTTCTACCTTGCATGGCATACCTAAATCTATTGTATCAGATAGGGACGTGAAATTCTTAAGCCAATTTTAGCGAATCCTATGGAAAAAACTAGATACCACACTTAAATTGAGTACTACAACACACCCACAAACAGACGATCAAACTGAAGTCATAACAGAACCTTGGGGAATTTAATAGGTTGTCTAAGTGGGTCAAAGCCAAAACAGTGGGATCTAGCACTACCTCAAGCTGAATTTGCATTCAACAACATGAAAAGCATATCAACCGGGAGGTGCCCCTTTGAAATTGTTTATACTAAAAGTCCTAGACTTATATTTGACCTTACCAATCTGCCATCTAATGCAGACATCAACATAGAAGCAGAAAATATGATTGAAAGAATACAAAGTCTACACAAAGAGGTACATGAACACTTATAGAAAACTACTTTATCTTATAAACAAGATAAAGACAAGAAAAGAAGGAAAGTAAAGTTTAAAAAGGGAAATCTAGTGATGATTCATCTGAAGAAAAACAGATTTCCAACAGGGACGTATAATAAACTAAAAAACAGATAGCTTGGGTCGTGTAAAGTACTAGCAAAATATGGTGATAATGCCTACAGAATTGAACTACCGAACGACCTACATATCAGCCCTGTTTTTAACGTAGCAGGCTTGAAGACCTACCACGCCCCAGATGAGTTCCAACTTGCTACTTAGTTCAACTTAGGGATGAGTTGATTTTGGGTGGGGTGAATTTGATGTAACTAAATAAGGCTAACTAATTAGGTCACCTAGATAACTAACTAAAAGTTGTTAAAGTTGTTACAACTAAACAGTTATACAACTATAAAATTCTAGTATAAATAAACATACTCACCACATTGGAAAGATAAGAGAAAATTTTTCAGAAAACATACTTTGGTTTACACCAAGATAGGTTTCCTTTTAAATCTAGGATTAGTGGGGGCCTGGTTAGTCAAACTAGTGGGAGCTTAAGTTCTAGTAGTTTACCTTCAATTAGGATCCAATCCCAAGATAAGGAATTAGATCCTAAACTTAGAAGAAGCAAGAGAGTAAGAATAACCAACAACTTTGGAGAAGACTTCGAAATGTACAATGTGGAAGAAGATCCAAAAGATCGTATCGAAAATTTTTCCTTAGTAGATGTCAACTGATGACATTAAGCTATTAATGATAAAATAGATTCTCTTGAATCAAATAGAACTTGGCACTTAGTTGACCATCCCCCTGGCTGCAAAGCAATAGGCTGTAAGTGGGTTTTAAGAAAGAAACTCAATCCCGATGGGTCAGTCAATAAGTATAAAGCTAGGCTAATAGCAAAAGGTTTTAGGCAGAGGGAAAACATAGATTTCTTTGACACATTCTCCCCAGTAACTAGAATCACCTCAATTAGAGCCCTCTTTGCAATTATTGCCTTAAACAATCTCTTAGTATATCAAATGGATGTTAAGACTGCGTTTCTAAACAGTGATTTAGAAGAAGAAATTCACTTGGAACAACCTGAAGGTTTCATAGTCCATGATCAAGAATCTAAGGTCTGTAAACTAGATAAATTCCTCTATGACCTAAAACAAGCTTCCAACAATGGCATGTATAACCTAATCATGTCTAAAGGATTCAAAGTTAACAAAAGTGATAAGTGTATCTACTATAAGTTCAAAAATGGCTCATGAGATACCTTAAAAAAACCCAGAACCTAGGATTATATTACCGAAAGTTTCCTGTTGTTTTAAAAGGGTTCAGTGATGCTGATTGGAATGCCCTCTCGGATGACTCAAAGGCTACAAGTGGCTATATTTTTAATATAGAAGGAGGGGCTTGCTTGGAAATCCAAGAAACAGACAATTTTAGCACAATCTACGATGGAGTCATAGATGATAGCACTGGCTACTGCTAGTGAAGAAGCAAGCTGGCTTCAAAGCTTGCTATCAGAGATTCTCACATGGAAAAGATCAATACCAACCATACTGATTCATTGCTATAATACTGCAGCTATCACAAAAGTTCAGAATCATTATTACAACGGCAAGAGACGACATATATGTCATAAGCACAGGACCATTAAAGAGTTTCTCACTACTAGTGCAGTTATAGTGGATCACATACGGACCGATGATAACTTGGTTGATCATTTGACGAAAGTACTAGCTAGAGAGAAGGTTTTCAAAATCTCAAAAAGAAAATGAGACTCAAGCTTATAGAAAAATGCATTGCTTGTGAAGCAAATCCAACTTGAAAGATTGGAGATCCCAAGAATCAAGTTCAATGGGTAATAACTTATCACAAGTGATATAAAGAGAATCATGCTAGAACATCTAGGAGTTCCATTCTTATGATATCCTTAAGCGAAAGAAAGATTGAATTTAGTTTTTAATGAATTCTATACTTGATGTCAAGTGGGGTTCCTAGCTATAGGAGTACTCCGAGTAGATTCACCTTTGTGAATGTGGAAGTGAGGGTTGCTTCCTATGGAATTTTAGGCAAATTCTCTAGAGCGTCCACTAAACTTGAATATACGTGTGAGGCCTAAAGCACGGGCATTTTAGAACTTCACTCGAATAATATTGTGCGTGCAATGCTACTAGGGGTAAAGTTCAAAAGCAAGAGTTACTTTACAATATTCCGATCATTGTCACTACGTAAAGGTTTAAATCGTAAGACACATTTGCTTAAGCACAATTTTACATAGATAGACACTGCTCAATGAAAATATGTTCAATTTTTTTTTCAAGTGGGGATTGTTGGTGAAAGAAAAAAGAATATAATAAAAATAGTAAATGGCCAAAAAGTAAACGTTGGAAGAATGGAAAAATCTCCATTTTTTATCTCCTTAAAAATGTGGGTAATTTATGACCACATATTATTATTATTATTACTACTCCCTTACCCCTCACACTTCCTCTATAAAAACTCACTCTCCCCTCTATTTTCAACACAACAACAACAAAAGCCTTTCTCTCATATTTTTCCTCTTCACCAAGAAAAAAAAACTCCTTTAGTATTTATTTCTTTATTCTTTCAAGCGCAGTAAGTGTTCTTTCTCGATTATTGGTATTCCGGTGAGTCCAAGTGTTATTTCCATCGATGTAGAAGGTTATTTTATCATGGGGACGACATGGTTGTAACAACTGCTAGCACATAGAGTAGAGCCACAAAACGTCTTAAAGAAAGTGAGCTTCGGAATTTAGCCCAACAATTGACGAGTTTCTATTTTGCAAGTTTTGTTGTTCTAACGAAGTGTTCTAGCAAAGAAGTTTCAACAAGTACACAATTGTTTAGATCTTGGTATGCAATCACGTATCATTTCCTACACGATCACATATCATGATCATTTAGAAGAAGAATTACACGTGTGTGGTCGGTGTTGATACTACCTGCACGATCGTGTATCATTTCTTACACGATCGTGTATCATTTCTTACACGATCGTGTATCATTTCTTACACGATCGTGTATCATTTCTTACACGATCGTGTATCATTTCTTACACGATCGTGTATCATTTCTTACA